>VZTJ01005727.1:986131-1153644 GCA_013397795.1 Orthonyx spaldingii
CGGCCTGGCGCGCGGCTTCGCTCCGCCCGCGTCCCCTTGCCCGGGCCGGGCGGAGGCGCATCCCCTTCCCTGGCCGCGCCGGGGCCCCGCTGCGAACGACGCCGGGAGCGGCCNCGGGGCGGGGCGAGGGCGGGGCCGGGCCGGAGCGGCCCCCGCGGGGAGCGGCACCGGGAGCGCGGCCGGGCTGCGGAACCCGCGGGGAGCATGGGGAAACACCGCTCCCACAAGCGGCTGCTGGAGGGGGTGTTGCGGGAACCACTGAGGGGACTGGAGCATCTCTCTTATGAGGAGAGACTGCGGGAGCTGGGCCTGTTTAGTCTGGAGAAGAGAAGACTGCGTGGGGATCTCATTAGTCTCGTAAATATCTCAAGGGTGGGTGCCAAGAGGATGGTGCCAGACTCTTTCCTCCCGTGCCCGGCGAGAGGGCGAGGAGCAGTGGCCATGAACTAAAACACAAGAAGTTTCACCAAAGCAGGAGGAAGAACTTCTGTACAGTGAGGGTGGCAGAGCACTGGAACAGGCTGTCCCGGAGATCCATGGAGTCTCCCTCTCTGGAGACACTGAACACCCACCTGGATGAGTTCCTGCCCTATTATTTGCACCTATTAACCTGCTGCGGGTGGCCCTGCCTTGGCAGCGGGTTTGGACTAGAGGATCTCCATGGAGTCATCCTGGGCACCCCGTAAGACAGGGCCCCATATACAGGGTTCCATGCAAAAGCAAAAGGAAAGGAGAAGGAAAGGCCTGGTCAAGGAAGCTGCAGCAACCAGATTCAGTGGAGGTCACAGAACAAAAGCAGGTCCATAAATTTGGGAGACAAGTTGTACCTGCAGCTTATTTCAAAGTAAGGTTTTTTCCACGTTTTAAAGGTTTAACAACACTGGAGACTTGGGTACTCCCAGATTTTGGAGAGCAGAGTCTGTTTAGTGAACCTGGCAGACAAGTCTGAATCATAGCCAAGGAAGCATAAAGAGAGGGGAGAGAACAGGTCAGCTCAGCCAGCTGAAGTAAAGCTAACTGGCTGGAGAGGACTTCCCAGGTGCAAGGCAGCATCCCCAGGCTGGGGTAGGAGTGACAGGATGAGAACTGAACTGAAGCAGCAGGCAGCAACAGCTCCCTGCAGGAAACCTTCCCGCTGAGACAAGCTCCAGAAGGATGAGAAATCCCATCTGGAGGTGTAAATACACGAAGAAAGTTGGAGAGAAAGCACCAAGGCACGTGTCCTACAGGTAGACAGAGCAGACATACAGCCAAGAGTGGCTTCCACTGCTACAAATGCTGCCAATTCCCCTGAGTGGAGTGCCCTTGATCCCTGTCACAGCAGCTGGAATCTGAGCAATGCAGGTTTGATAACAGCAATACCAGGCATTTAGGTTTGTTATCAGGCTTATACTTTGCTTTAGGTGTTTTGAATTGGCAGAATTATGCTGACCTGTGGGAAAAGACATCCAAGTCCAACTGGACGGGCTGAATTAACAAAGGTTAGTCCTCAGTTTCTGGTCTGAGTGTGGTTTACTATGAAAATTAAACCCTCAAGAAAGGTTACTTTGGGAGGCTTCCAGGGAAGGAAAGCAGCTGAGCTAACAAAAAGTACTCTGACAGTCAATATAGTGGCACAGGTGTGTGTGCATCAAAAAAAAAATCCAGATTAATGAACACTTAGGGCCAATCAAGTTAGTCGAAGTTAACTGCTCAAGGTAAAGGAGACCTTGACAAGATTAACTTTTCTGCTCTGATCACTCCTTATGTCCTCACAACCAAGCTGTGGATCCCACCTTGCTGGATCTTACTGCATAACATATCAGAGATATTGGCCTTTCCCATCTCTTCACCCAGCTAAACTCTTCCATCAACTTATTTTGCTTCCTCTTCTCTGCTTTCTACAAAGAGGACCCATGACAATGCCATGCAGCAGACAGCTGGGCCCTGTTCAGTAATCTTGCACTAGTGAAAAGCAGAATACAATGAGAAACTGCCATGAGGTGATAAAACCCAAAAAGCCAATGTGGGACAGAGGTACCAAAGAGAGGACATATAGAAAAAGAGCTGTATTATCAATGATATTGCAATGCACTGCAGTCAGTACAGCATCTAAACCCAACATTTAATCTTGCTAGAACAGGATCAACATGCTTCAACTGGTCTGCTGGCCATTTCAACTGTCTTCTAGTTTTGATCTGGTAAAGTAAAGTATCTTCAAATATGTTCATGTCTTCACTTGTCAAATTGCTTTTACACACAGTCTGGAAAACAAAGATCAGTCCATGAAGACTTTTGTTCTTCAGTCTTTTTGCCCTTTGCTTCACTCTTCTCTGCCAACTGCTAGTTTTTTTCTTTGCTTTAAAAGACTGAGCAGAAGCTTCCAATTTCTTTATAAAATGTTTCTTTGTGTTTAGCTTATTGGAAGAAAGTGACATTTCTGTAGGTTTTTTAGTTTATGGTGACCTTTCCAAATTCTAAAGCATCTGTGTCTAAACCATGATGAAGTTTTGTATTTCTACAATTTTGTGCTTGTTTTGACTTCCTTATTTTTTACCAAAGACTAATAGTAATTTTTCATCCCTTGGTTCTGTCGTACTGGGTAATATGCATATCTCTGTAAGTTTGCCAGTGATTTTCCATGCTGCAGTGGAGTTACTCTGTAGCTGAACAACATTAAATGTAGAACTATATTGAATTAGTTGGGGTTTGTGAGCCTGTGCTACACTATATAGATTTTGCATCTATTAGTGTTTTATCACAGATGCCCAGAACACTCTCTGAAGTGTCCTGAGCTGAAACCTAAAGGTTTTCACAAGAACCAGGAATTTCCTGTACTCACTGCCTTGACTTTGATCGATTGCTAATGTAACTGGGAACTTGAGGTCCAAAAGTGTTTGATCATCAGTACTAAAGTCACTGCATTTCCACAAGCCAACATTTCTGCAAAGCTATTAGGGCAGTTCACATTTTTCAAAGGTACACAAAGTAAGTCTTATACAAGTACAGATCCATATCAATGTACGATCTCTTTCTTCTTGAAACTGCAGTGATCCTTTCTAGCATCACAATTTGGGCACACAGTCTGTAGTCATTATTTGCAAAGCTTCGTCTTCAGTTTTCTCCCCAAAACTGTCCAGTCTTTCCAGGTTCTGTGGAAAGTCCGATGTAGCTTGGAATAACATTCATATTCTCTTGGACTCTATGGTGGCTGGGGTCCTAAGAGCACATTCTTTATGAAATCTCTAGTGGAACTAGACTCATTAGGGGCTTCTGTGACTGTCTTTATGTTTCTCCCCCTATCCCTCCAATCATAGCTTCTCTGGAAAAGACTTTACCCTCAGCCAAGCTCTGCCACAAACCTTTGGTCTTTGGCCCATTGCCCTGCTCTCTGTATTCTCCTCCCTGCATTGCTGGATGCATATAATAATAATGCATAATAATTTGCTATTATTTCTATAAAAGTAATAATCACAAATCGACTTTTGCAATTCAGATCTCATTTTGTTCCAAGCAACCCTTACCCTGTAACTTTATGAGGAAGACTAGCCTTGTTCGTCCTTACTGTGGCTATAGCAGGATGATTAATACGGTCCTAATGTCATTCTCCTCCTTCCATTTTCAATCAAGATGAGAACACAATCTTCGCCTAATTCAGACCTATATCCCATGCAAGGTCTTCTGCTCTGAATTCTCCTTACATCCTCACATCTGAGTTCTGACTCACACCTTGCTGAGTTTCACCTCAGCCAATCTATTCCACCTAGGCATTGTCGCGCTTCCTTGTCTCTGGTTCTCAAAAAGGCAGTATTGCCCTTTTCATGTCCGTTCAGAGTGCTTCTGGAAAGGCATTTTTTTTGTGAGTGATTGCCCTTGCTGTGTCACTTCAAGCTTTGCATCTTCCCAATCCTTCCTGACATGCCTTCCCCCTCTCCTAGCATTTCTGATTCATCACTAAGACACCAACTCCTCCTACACCCAGTTGGTCCATAATATCAGCCTCCAGCACCTATTTGTTAATGTTTCAAGTACTTCCATACTTTCTTCTGTGCTTCCCTAAGGCATGAAAGGACTTGCACATCAAAAAGATATTTGGGAACCATGAAAGTGTATTAGACTACACCAGAAAATTTGCAGCTATGAAAACTGAACTTACTCATGGCAGCTTCTCTACAGAGACACAAAATGGGCATAAATATCAGATTGTAAAGGAAAATGTAGTATCTGTGAGTGTGTATTGGGATCAGCAGCAGCAAAACCATTCTTTGGCTTAAAAGTGAAAATAAGTTTTCCTGGGATGGTCAGAAAAAAATAGCCAAGAGCTGCACAGCTTCAAGACCTTGAAACCAAATGGTTGCCTGTAGTGTGCGCTGGGAAGACCATGCCTGAATTATTGCAACTTGTTAAAAGCATGGAAGAGATTGTGTAACAAGTTAAATAGATCATCTGTACAGTGGTCTGGGTTTGCATATGGTGGGACTTGATGCTTGAGTTTGTCCCTGGAAATAAAAACCAAGCTGATCATTCAGATGGACACAAATCTCACACATTTGATGTTCGACATCCTAGCACAATCTGCTTTAAAAGAGAAACAGGATTTATGCCCCATTTGTGCAATCCTAAAAATAGAATTGCTAAGACATCTTTACAATAATAGAGATGAGAAATTTCTAAGTAAATAAATTATAGCTTCCCGTTGCCAGAACTTTATTACAGAAATGAGTCAAGATAAAGATTTTCAACATTATAAAAAACAAGTCAGAGTCCTCTTTGAAACATAATTTAAAAAACCTGTCACCCATTGCCACAGGCATACTGAGATGGACAACATTTAACAGTGGCAGATCAATGTTTGAAAGGGTCATGTTTTTCTTAAAATTCCATCCCTAGTCTGGTGAGCTCTACAGGGGAGCGTGAAAATCAAGTTCATATTTCATAGTGAAGAGTTCTTCCATTCTGGAGAGGGCAGATTAAAATTTGGCTGGAAAAGAGAGAGATTCGCTCCCTTGCAGCTGTGTTTTGGAATATCTGCATGTCCCCTGTTCCTCTATGCAGGTCTTCATGCCTGTCTCAATGAGCCTCCCTGCAGGCATATGGGCCCAACTGCACTGATTACTTTGCAGAACTGGGGGTTAGAAATTACAAAGCCACATGCTTTATAATTGCAAACTCACTAACTTATCCCAGTCTCGTTCAACAATCTTCTCCTTCCCAGCAGGGCCCATCTGTCACCATTTCACTAACTCCATGTTTTAATGAGATACAATTTCACTCTTTGCTTTCAAGTGTTTTTATTCTATATCTATACATTGAAAGAAAAAAAAATGTTTTCTATTAAAAGAAAGTCAGTAATAAACATGTGGAAAACTGAAGGGCCCCTGCATATATTGCCATTTAACATTTTGTCATTGTATCATTGATAGTTTTACATTATCTTCATTCAATTCTAAAAGAGCAATTAAAAGATGTTTCACTTTAGAAAGAGAAAAAACATGAAGGAAAGGTGGACATTGAAGAATAAACTGTCTTAGAACTACAATAAGCTGATAAGCAAGTCCTGTGGAAGCCTAATCTTTGGTTAAAATGATCTCATTCAGCTCATGCTAGTGAATGAGACCTGGACCATGGACAATCAGTGAAGAATTCTGGTGTTACAGGAGAATATACCACTTGATGTAAAAATAACAGCACCAGCTCTCACATTCTTACCTCCCTTCACTAGCCCAGCCACAGATCTGGGGGGAAGAAAGGCTCTGCACAAATTGCAGCTCTTCCAGGCTTTACCTGTATTAACTTTATACCTGGGTTCTCCTAGGCTGACTCAAGCCTGAGGGTGGAGCTGAAGGCATCAAGACAAATTGACCAGATGCAGTAGCTGTCGGTTCACAGGATACACCATGAAGTTCATGTACCAATGCTCCTTTGCTCCAAATGAATCCAAAAAGCCAGATCAGGAGCACCATCACCAGCTACAGTGGGCAAATGCATGACTTTGTTGCATGGATGCAACGCTCAGCCAACAAATGTCTGTCAGACCGTTGTCTGTCCTGCATTTATCTAGCTGGCTGCAGAGTGATGTGTAGCTGGGAAAGCTGCAGTGCTGTGTCCCAAGCATTGTGCTCAGTCTTGCTTCCATGTGAAGCTATCAGGGTACCTACCAGGACTGGTAACAGTAAGACAGGGATTTTTCCATCCACCTCTGTGGTCGAAAGTCAAGCCAGTGGAAATGCTTTCCATGGAAGATTTATTCACCCAAACATGAGGCTTCCTCTTGATTTGTTAGTCTGCCCATTACACTTTTCAGTAATCCTCACCCTCATTTATCTAACATTTTCTCCCTCCCCCCATCATTCCCTCCAAGTCATCTAAAGCCACCCAGCCCTCAGGTGGCCACTGTTCTTCCTGCCCACAGTCTCTGAGCTGAGCTTGTGCGTGGGTCTGTACTTACACACATCCAAAGATCAGACTAGCACTGCAGGGCTTCCCTGCAGAAGCTGCAATGGAAATGTATCCAGCAAAGGCCCTACATTGTGTCTCCAAAGTGCCTCTAGTTAGGAACTAGGATATGCCTTATGCACCTTCTAATAACCTCCCCCTTTCCACTGCATGAGGATTTCTAGCCACAAATCTCAGAGGATTCTTGCCTGTATTCCAGCTGTGCCATGTGAGGCTGAGTGGCCTCCCACTGCCGGTCTGGGATTTCCCAGATGTACGTAGGTGTGAGTGAGTAGTAAGCCTGAGCTTTGTGATCATGCTGCATTTATTAAGGTATGAATCAAAGTCATATACACACAGCAAACCCAGAATTTTCTTAAAATGCTGTTCAGGCTCCACTGGCTGAGTAGCAGACAGAAAGTAATTGAGTCCAGTACATCCTCATGGCACGAGCTCTACTTGACAGATATGCAGCAACTGTGTGAGGTGTGTGTTTGAAACCACCCTGACTTCCAGATACACAGCCCCCCCAGCTGGAACAAATGTGCAGGAGACTTGCAGCTACTTGGATCTACTAGATACACTTAGAAATCCTCCTGTTCCAGCAAGTTGGTAATTCTGGATACTGAAACAGAGCTTCTCTGGTGAAATCTAGGCATGGGACAATGGGTAAAGAAAAAAGGTTCTTCTGTGCCTGCTTCTACTGGTTGTGATGACCAGTGTTGCTACTGTTGATGAAAATGCCCAGAGACAGGAGACTGGGAACTTCTGCTCTACTGTATCTGTGATTATATACCTTCACCATCATTATACATTCTCTTCTTTTCCATTCCAGAAACACCCACATGTGAGCACACACTCTGAAAACTAAGAACATGGAGCTATCTCCCCTTAGGAAGAACGCAGCCAACTTCATCCCTTCTCTCAGGCATGAACAAAAATCTGCTGATCTTACCTGAACGTCTTCAGAGCTTTACAGTTAGTCCTTTCATGCCTCAGAGAGCCTATCCAGCCTCCCTATAAATGCTGCAATGGAAGTTTATGTTCCATCCAATAGTTAAATAACTGCTGACAGGGTATTGTGTTGTATCATTGCTAGATTTTCACATACTTCTTCATGGACAGAGGCCAAGTCAAAAACTAGAGTAATAGATAGCAGCATGAATGCTGTGCTTACTGTTTGTGGGTTTTTACCTAAAATTGGTTTATAATAGGACTTCAATGCATTGAAGTCCTTAAAATGGAAATCACAAGTCCCAGTAAATATAGGAAAAAGATCAAGACAGTGGTAGATGTTGCCAGGTCCTGCACTTGGGTAATGACAACCCCATGCAACACTACAGTCTTGGGGAAGAGTGGCTGGAAAGAACCTGGCAGAGGAGGATTTGGAGGTTCTGGTCGACTGAACATGAACCAGTGTGTGCTCAGGTGGCCAAGAAGGCCAATGGCACCTGGCTTGTGTCAGCAACAGTGTGACCAGCAGGACCAGGGCAGTGATCGTCCCCCTGTACTGGGCACTGGTGAGGCCACACCTCGAGTACTGTGCCCAGTGCTGAGTCCCTCACTGCAAGAAGGTCGTTGAGGTGCTGGAGTGACTCCAGAGAAAGGCAACAGAGCTGGTGAAGGGTCTGGAGCACAAGTCTGATGAGAAATGGCTGAGGGAGCTGGGGGTGTTTAGTTTAGACGAGAGTTGGGGGGTCCTTAACACTCTCTACAACTCCCTGAAAGGAGGGTGTAGCCAGGTGGAAGTTGGTCTCATCTCCCACATAACAAGCAACAGGACAAGAGAAAATGGCCTCAAGTTGTTGGGCAGGTTTAGGCTGGATATTAGGGAAGATTTCTTCGTGGAAAGTGCAATCAGGCATTGGAAGAGGCTGCCCAGGGAAGGGGCTTAGTCACTATCCCTGGAAGTATTTAAAACGTGTGGATGTGGCACTTAGGGACATGGTTTAATTCTGGTCTTGACAGTGTCAGGATTACTGTTGGACTTGATGATCTTAACGGTCTTTCCCAACCTGAATGATTCTATAACTCTAAGATGTTGCATGAAAATCATGAACAAAGATCAGATTCAAACAGCACTTCCTGTTGTACATGAAAATCATTTAGGCTAGTAAAAGAGATGACCATTGAAGGAATGGCACTGGTTTGGGGAGTATTGGTTGCCTTTTGTATAGGGAGATAAAGGAGAACATTGTTTTGAAATGCCAATGTAAAGGTAGGAAGAACATTGTGTCCATAGGAAGAAATGTCCATTTTCTCAGAGAGACTTCAGAATAAAAAGAGGAAGTAGGATTTTTCCCCCATCCTGAAGAATTTTGTTGTGGGGTACATGGGTTTTTGGTTTTGTTGGGGTTTTTTTGTTTAGTTGAATCAGAACAATCCATTAATGATCAGAAACTTGTGATTCATTAAAAAAATTAATATCTAAGTGACAACTGAATCAAAATCCCAAAGGTCTTTAAAAGGCTTTTACAGATTACATAGTACTAAAGAACCCATTTTAAACTAGTTCAGTAAAGACTAGAGAAAACAAAAAGCAAAATAAATAAACACGCCAAACAATGTCAGCACAACAGCAGCTGGCAGATATAATAGAAAATGTTAAAATACCAGCAGCTGTAGTGATAAGCGTAACTAGTTCACAAAGATGTACATACAAGGCAGGAAAATATTTGGGTTAAAGATGGAATGACTGGGAATAAGGTTCTTGTAAGCAGGATAAAGGAGAAATGTGCAATTTCTAACCTTATAAAACCAGGCACAAAAGTTTCCTATTATAACACATAGAACAGACAGAACACCATCAAGGAAAGCGAAAGCAGAAATAGAAATAACTGAAACAAAATTATTATGTACATGGAACAAGCTTGAAATGTCAAAGAGTAAAACGCCACACTGGGGGAGAAATTCCGGAACCGAGTTTGTGGGCAGCATCAATTCAGAGAAAAGGCAGATGGGTGAGATAAGGGCACAGGGGTATACCCAGGCAACCAGTGAGTTTCCATCAGAATCTCAGGGGGAGCACATGTGTTTGGCTTTAACAAGGTGTGTGTAACTACAGAAAATCAGCTTCCTTAACAAATCTGACCCAGATCTGAGCGAGCCGGTTGCATCACACCGAGTTGTATTCGCAGGAAAGAGATGTCTCCCAGAGACAAAAGAATATTTATAGAAGGCCTTGGAGATCACTGCAACTTGCAGATTTTTTGCAATACTGAAGACTTGTTCTTCTCATGTGTCTGGTAGATATTGCCTCATGAAACTCTTTCATAGCATGCTCTGCAGCTGTGACATTTCTGTGCAGACACAAGGACCTGACTAGATATTGCCAGGCCTGGTTTCTACCAGGCTTGCTCCTACTCTGCCTGCTTTTGTGTAGAGGAGCAATTCTGGCAGAAATCCTGTGGCTAAACTGGCACCCTCCCCAGCCCATCATTCTCCCATCATCAGGTCTATCAGCTTCTCAATTTGTCAGCTACATTTTTATGAGTTTATGACACACCATACCCACATTTTCTGCCTCCTTTGTGCTATATTTGACTCAGCCTGGGTTGCACCTATATTTCAGTGTGCAAGGATGTTCCAGAAATTCATTCTTCAGTGATTAAAATCTTCTAGCATCTGTTTTAAATTTGCTTGGACTAATTTATAGCCATTCATTTTTGCTCAAATGCTACTGTTAAAGTACCGGCATTCAGGTTTTATGATTTCTTTTTATGAAGAGCTTGAAATTTAGTTTTGGCTGAATTTTTCTCATGGCAGAGATTCAGAGATTGTTCATGGATATCCCATAATAAATAATGCAAATGTGTGTAACACTTAGTGTAGATCTGTGCCTGGAATGGTTCTGTTTATGCTATTTCCCTTTTTTTCATGTCTATTTACCTAATTGCCAACAGGTAGAAGAAATGTACTGTTTATATTAGACAGAAGGCTTTTAAGTATGGCTTATAGCACTAAACTTCATGTACAGCTAATGCCAGCACATAAATCTTAGATGTTCTCTGTCATCAGCTACACTTCATATCCCTCACAGACATTATTTAACAGTTGAAATGTATTAGGAAACTAATTTGACACACTTTAAAAGTAATTTTAAGGTGCACAAGTACAAAATAGTCTTGGCACAGACCCTGGGAAGCAAAGGAGTGAAAAGTTTGGACAAACAATCTGCTTCCACCTTCCACACCTCTCCCAAAGGCATGTGCATTGTGAAAGTTATCTTCTGAATCAGCAGCTCAGCTTCCCATCTGCATTTGCCTGGGAATCCCCCTTACCTGTGACACCAGCATACTTCACCCGCATGACATAACACCAAACAGCCACATAGCCAGGCACAGACAACTCTTTACTTCCACTCCCTTTTTTGTCAGCTTGTTCTTTCCTTAGAAATTTGCTGGCACTGCTGCATTCTTCCCTCCCTGACATGAGGTATGATTAATGGCAGTTCTTTAAAACTACGAATTCCTTTTTTTGTCAGCATGGCCAACAACTGGAGTTTCACATGCTAGTAGCTTCATCAGTCTTCAAGCAGGAAACAAATCGTGACACATTCCCCACAGGTCAGAATAAATGTTCCACTGTGGTACTTCTTTATCATTACTGAAAGAGAAATGCACCTAAGAAGAAAGCACCCAAGATTCATTCTGAAAAATCCTTCCAAAATTCCCTCTAGTCTGCCTCTGCTCAGTGCTCATGGACACAGATTGTGGGAAGCGGGGAAATATGTGCCTACGCTAAGTCCCTTTCTTAAAAAAAAAAAAAGAAACAAGTTGAAAATTTGAGGTTAAACAAAAGATACATAATCGAAAATGTAGTTTTATTGAATCAGTAATGCTCATTTTGGTTAGGATACATAAGGGTTTAAAGTCAAATCTCTTGTTTACAACTGCCCATAATAACCTTCTGACAAAAATTTCCCTTGCCTGGTTTATCCAGGTGCTGAATTTTCTTCTGTTAAGTTTAAGCAAAACAAATTTTAGCTATTCTCATCAGCAAAGCAGGGGGAACTCCTGTTGTGTTACAATCTTATCTCCAAACCATTTCCAACTTGAACAATGAATTGAAAAAGAAAATTTCTGACTTAATTAGGTAAGGAGACTTTGAAAATATCTTTCTGGGGCATTCCTGCCACAGTCTGGGAAGAACCAAGTTGGCTTTCCCACCCAAGAAGAGCCAGTTCATGGCTATCAGACCCTCTGACCTGATTTGCGCCAGGTTTCTCTGAGCTATTTGTCCACATGCATGGACTATCAACCAGAGTCTTCCACTCTTTTGCTGAGAAAGTGAGTATTTTCTTTCAAAACCATCTGGGGAAGTAGCCGTTGTCCATTTACCTGTGGTTTTGTGCTAGAGTTACCACAGTGAGAGTTCTCAGGCTCCTCACAGTTGCTCCCATGGCACATGGATCTACCCCACAACAAGGACCTGTTGAGCACAGACCCAGCCACCAGCGTGTGCTCAGCCACAGCAGCATTTTCTGGGCTGCCCAGAAGCAGTTTCAAAGGAATCCACAGCACACAGCACCTTCCGAGCCCACTGCCAGCTGATGCTCACTTCCGAGGAGCAAAGCACAATTGCTCAGCCACGGTTTCTGCTTTGCAAATGGGTACTGGGAGCCCTTGTTTAGCCAGTTATTAACGCAGTTTGTGTGGGTTCCCCTCTTGTTGCACTGTGCAAACTTTTGATCAGTGTAATGAGGTACTAAATCCACTGCCTTATAAACATCTGTATACTGTGTATCAACGGGCTTGCCTTTATCGGTGTATCTTGCTGTCTTCCCAGCACAACTGTTTGATCTGACTCATTTCCCTAAAAACATGCTAACTGACATTAATTATAATCTTACCCCTCAGGTCTTTCTCAGCTAATCCCTTAACCACTTTTTCCTTATTTTATCATGACTGAATCAGGCTAACCAAGTCATAATCATTAGCAGTATCATCCTCGTTCTCTGAATACTGGCACAATATTATCACTAAGACATGATTTTCTGGGGTTTTTTCATCATTCCCATATTTGTTAAAACTATCAAAGGTGCAGAAGTCAACTTGGCCAATACTTTTATAACTCATAAGAGCAAATAATCTGGGCCCACAGATTTATCAATGTTAGCATCTGTTACTTTACATGCCAATAATTAGTGGGTCGGAAAGCAGTGATATATGTGTATTCATTTGATATATGTGTATCACACTGCTTTCTTCCAAATATAGTAAGGAAATTATTATTTTGTCTTTTCTGCACCATTAGAAGCAGTTTTACCAGCTTCGTCTAGCTATGACCAAACATTTCTGGGGCTTGAGGGTGGGATTTGTTGGAGGGTCTTTTATATTTATGCTCTTAACTTTATATTGCCTTTTGGCTACCCAGTCAGAGACCTTCTTCATTGGCAGCCTTGTCTTCCCATATCAATTACCCAAGATTTGTGGCTCCTCATTTGACATTCTTCCGGCCTGTATCCAATTTTTTCATTTGTTATAAATTACTTCTTTATTTCTAATCATGGTTTTCCCTTAAAAACTGAAAACAGTATCAATGTTCTTTTCTTTGACAGTGACTCTTAGACAGCTAATAAATGCTCCTCAAGAGCCATCATCTTCCATGTACATTGTTCTGCCCAGATATATTACCCAAACAGATTCTCCTTATAACTTTTCTGAGATTTCATAAATTAAAGCTTTTGAAGCTGTCTGTCTTTGAGACTCTCATGTGATTGGCCACGCTAAATATAATCAGGCCTTGAATACTGGTCTCTTGGTAACCATCAGCTTCCAATTCAGCAACTTTCATCTTTATTCCTTATAGTGAAGTCCAAAATATTTATCTTGTGATGGTAAGGCTTTTAAGTTATGTAAGTGACATTTTACCAACTTTTTGGAAAAAGTGGTTAGGTCACCATCCCTTTGAATGCAGAAGACAAGATTAGATCTCTTTTTAAAAGACATTCTTTGATCTAGTTCTGAAAAAACATTATCCAGCCTCTGCACAGGGAGGGTCAGCCTAGGTGAACAGGGAGGTCCCTTCTGTCCAGAGAGTCTGAAAGTCTTTGAACAAAAAAGAAACTCTATTGATGTTTAATTGGTAACTGCAAACCTTTCAGGTTTTAATTTCCCCATAACAATGTGGATTTGAATTCTGCCCTTCACAAAAACTTGGTTAGGTGCAACTCATCAATGTAATTGCAGGTTTTTTCTAACCCTTCTAAGAGGTTGGCCCTTGTCATATTTCTCTTATTCTCTCCTTCCACCCTGCTGCCTTATTGTATTTTCCAGTGTTAGTTGGCACACTGGTCTACAGGCATTCAGGAATCTTCATTTCTAATTCATCTCCTGCTGCAGCTGCACAGCAATAACGTGAGAGGTAAAAGACACAAGTTGGAACATGAAAAATTTCAATTATAGATCACCTTTTTTTTATTTTATTTGATTTGGGTTTCTTTTCTTACCTTGAGAGTGGTCAGATACTGGAAGAGGTTGCCCAGAGAGGTTACAGGAACTCCTTCCCAAGAGGTATTCAAGACTAAACTAGAAATGGTCCTAAGCAACCTGATCTAGACTTACTTTGAGCAGGGAGGTTCTCCAGATGACCCCCAGAGGTCCCTTCCAACATGAATAATTCATGTTTCTATGACCTAAAGACCTAAAACAAGGTAATTGTATCTTCCCTGTATAGTGCTACCTCTGAAACTCTTTTTTTCCTCTCTATCTGTCTTAATCACATCATAACCAGAGGTGTTAACGTTCACATCATTAACATCTCAGCAGGTCAGTGTAATTGATAATGTCAGTGAAATTAAAATGTCTTTTTATTATGGCTGTTCCATTTCTTCAGGTCTTTTCCTCACCAGACTGGAACCCAGCCTTTATGCTTCATAAAAACAAAATCCTTGATAACATCTTATTTAAAGTGTTAGTATGCCAGCATAGTGAGGCACTCCAATGCTGCTCCTGACTTTTTGTAGGATATAAATAGTACGTAACAGAAATAATACACTGAAGGAGGTGTTTGAACAGTACTACACATAAGCAGATACATCTGCCTCAATTAATGAGGTTTTGACGATGCCATTCTTGCACAATGCTGGGTTTGGTACATTGCTTCCTGCAGGCCTACATGAATGAATGCACTGGGCAAGGCAGGTGGAGCGTTATAATATATGCAGGGATTTCTGAGTTTTGAAGAGCCTGCCTTGGCAATAAAAATGTAAATCTAGAATGTACAAAAAACATCTTTGTCAATTATATAATCATTTTTTGGCATATTCTGATGGACTAAAAATTTACAGCACTGCTAATAAACTCCACAGCTTTTCACTTGTGTTTGACAGATTTGTGATGAGGTACCAGAAGCACATTGAATCACCTTGAAGAATATTTCAAGATCCATTGGCTGTTATACATAGTGCAAATCCAAGGTGAAGTACTTCGAGTTCTAGAAGTTACAGTAGTTCCAAAAGTAGAGCCTAATGATGAAGGATGACAAAATACAGTGGGAATTGCAGTGTAGACCAAATAGATTTTAGGAGACCATAATTGCACAAGAAGTCCATTAAACCTTCTGAAGTTATATATAACTGGAAATAGCTAGGTTTTTTTATTCATACCCTGTTGATACAGTATTCACTGACACACAGGTGTATGTAGGCATCTAATGTAAGAGTCTTAAAAGCTAAGGTAAGCAAGTGACTTACACAGAAGTGAATAGTGTACTGTGAAGAACACAGGTACACATCAAGAGATAGGGATAAATATTTACCAGCAGAATGACTATAGCTTTTATAACCTGACTGCATTTCTGAAAGGGAAAAATCCTATGCCTGAGAGCCTTTTACAAGGATGATTACCTATTAATAAGCTAAGAAGCCTGAAACCAGTATTACCCACTAAGCTAACTAAAATAAAGCAAGATGGAGCTCAAATTAAATTACAACTGCAATAAACTGAATTAATATACTTTTAAGATATAGTATGAAGTCAACAACTGCACTTTATATGAGCACAAATGGGATTCAGATTGTGAAATTACCTGTCTGAGGCTTAAGAATGCATGATAATGGTAATATAACAAATATAACCTTCTTCCACTCTCTTTGAGGCAGCTGCTAGGCTTATCAGAATTGCTGTTTATTGAGCAACTTATGCAATTTTCCATTATTCAACCTAATTGCCCTTGTTTCATTCCAAATGGCTTAAAACCCTCTCTTTCCCCTCTTGGCAAGCTAATACACTACAAACACAGTTTCCAACCCTTGCAATGCAATATGATTTAAGACAGCAATTTCTGCATGTTTGGATATGTACAAGTTGTCATGCAGACACACTTAATCACAGTTTCTAAAGGTTACAAATATTACTCACCAGTAGAGAAAATATCTATAGGCAAGTTTGCAGAGTCTTGAGCTGTCATCTGCTTTGGATTAGCCTCAAGACAGCAGTAATCTGCATCTTGTTGGTCCAAGAGGAGACTTCCTGTGCTGCTTACCCTTATGGATGGGATCCTCCTTTCTCTCCAAATGTATTGAGGGATGTCACATTGTACATCTCTGAAATATTCTGTTTCCTCTCTTTTTCTCTCCCCTTTAACTTCAGGGAATTATCTTCAATTTAGCCCCATGTCAAACCCTGTAAATTGAACTCTTCTGCTAGCAGTTTGCATGTTGTCAACCTCTTTTAAAGCCACGATAGAAGGGTCTCAAAATAGGAAGGTTTCAGGATAAGGAGGGGATTAGTGCACAGCTCTTTTATCAAATCCCACATAGGGTAAGAGGTGAATTGATGATGCTGTCAGTTTCTCTCACTTCCTCTGGCTGTTTGCCTTCATTGATGGTCTAATTCACCAATATTTTCTCTGACTTCATTGATACTCCCATTGCACCTGTCAGTATTTTGTACTCTCTCCATGATTTTTCAATCATTTTTGGTCCTATTAGCAGCAAAGGGTCAGGAGAATAAAGTAATTTTATTCACCCTAGCTGAAGGAAGGTCACCACTGGCAAAATAATTTTTTGCAGGTACATTAATAATAAATTTAGTTAAGCAAATAAAACCAGGATTAGCAGAGCATTAGATAGGAGAGTATGGAAAGACAGTTTTAAATACATAAGCTTTGTCCAAAGGAGTTTATTATTTTACTGCTGCCTCCAAGTGATGGCTTCAAAGAAACTAGTCATTCTCAATATTTATTTTTAAAAATGCACAAAAGTGATTGAGTGATTATAAGTTGTCAGCTTGTGTGATTATTTCTATTTTTCAGCAATGAGTTTAATTTATTTTAAGGTATATATTAAAAACCCTCAAAAACATTTAAGAGTAAAATCTTACATTTCACTTTGATAATATTTCCACACAGTGGACTTGCACTGCAGAAGACGCTGCAGTAATTTTCCTCCATTTTCAGCCAATTTTTGCTTTTATTTTTTATTAGGAGGACTGGCAGTTTGTCTTATGCTTGGGGAGGACTTGAATTGGAAAGAATATTCTCTCTGCTGTGGTCCCAGATGTCATAATTCTTCCAGCTGGCATAATATATAAAAAGAGTAAATTAATATATAGGATGTATGGGACAAGAGCACTTTAGTACATCAGCATATATACAGGGTTAAGTATTTGCAAACTCATTCGCTGTATTTAAATTTCATGTATTTTATTCCCTTGCATGTTAGCATCACTTCCACATCAAAGAATCACATTTTGTTTAAACAAGTTGCGAAACCAGATGCCATGAGAATTAAATCCTCTCCAAATGCACTGGATGCTTTAATCTCCGTCTCTCAAAATGCAGGCATTATATATCAAATAAACTTTGCTCCCAGTTTAACTGGAACATCCTGTAAGATCCAGTCCATTAAATAAACTTAAGAACTGAAGTTTAAATGTAGTTCCCCTGCCCCATAATAGCAACTCCTTCTTTGTCTGAATCAAAACTAAGCAGGATGTGCCTGAGAGTCCTCATTCCTGGACAACTGTTAGGACTTGCCAAAATGGGCTCTGGGACCAGCAGAATTTTAAATCTCAGTCTTTTCTGAAGGGTCAAAAGTTTTCTCAGGCACTGCTGGCCGTGGCTCCTAGGAACTGCAGTAGGTACCTTCTATGAGATTTCCTTTAATCTCCAGAAGTTTTTTCCATGCTATGAGTTGAGAAGATGTGGGATGTAATTTTCACAGACATTGGTACTCACTAGTGACCGAAGACATAAAAAAAGCAGTGCAGGAGCTGCCCCTGGCCATGAAAGGAGAGAAAAAGTCTGTCCAGTTAGGACAAATCCACTGAAATCTCTCAGGATTTCGTATGGTTTCTGGGCTGGATTTAAGGCACCCAAACACAGACTGACATAAAAGCCCCTTTTCAGTTGTTCTTTAGCCTAAATTCTATAGGACTGCAGGGTTTTAGGTTTCCAGGTGACAAAACCTGAGATGTTTAGAGACAGTTTACTAATTCAGGCCCTGCTAAGAGCCAGTCCCAGCTAAGAGCAAGTCCATCAAACAAGACAATGAGAGGAAAGGCTGGGATTTGGCATCTCAGAACATATTTATTGAATGAATCTCTGCACAGAATTGGATTGCAGGTGCTTATTTCTTTGGAAATATGGTTAGAGGAATGATGTCTGTCTCTGCTGATTGGATTGCGGCTATTTTTACAGTTGCTTAGTGGTTAGAGCTCTCATTCAGAGGTGGGGAGGGTGCAGGCCAGTTCCCAGTCCTGCCTATCAGATGTGTGTATGCTTCCAACTCTCACATTAAGGAACAGCACTGTAGACAGCTAATCCCTGGTAGATGGCAATTCTCAGCCTCTCCTGAACCTGTGAATTAGAAAGGGTGAATACTGCTTTAGCTGCATGATGCAAGCAGTCTCACAGAAGAGGCCATTTCTGATCTTCTTTTCTCTGCCCCAACCACTGCCAGTGCGTTTGGCATAATAATATTTAACACGAAACCCTTAATACAGTCCTGGGAGCAGCAATATGAGTCCAGAGGTCCCATATGCCACTTGAAGAACTAATAAATGGAGGTCATTATGCTCCTTCTTTTCTGACCAAGAGACTTTGTAACTCTTCTGTGCAAAGTGGAGCTGGTTCAGAAGTGATTTGGTCCTACTACAGGACTGCCTTTAGCCGGGTACACAAAGCAGTCCTGCAGTGTGAATAAGTAAGTCAGAATTTTCTGATGAACCTGAGTCTCCTAAAGAAGAGAAAGGGGATTGGCTTGTGTCCTTCTGATAGAGTGATGCATCCTTCCTTTTAGAGGAGGTGATGAAGGTGCCTATTAGCAGAAAAAGCTTTTAGACTGGGAATCCTGAGGGAAATCAGGTACCTATTAGCAAAGAATAAGAAAGCCATATCCTAGAAAGTGGTCAGATTGAAGACATATTTTTGCAGGCATCTCCCACAGACTCATATAGGTGACTTCCTCCTCAGCATGCTATTTGCCAAAATTTCCATTTGGAAGCACTGCATTCTCCCCATGAACTATGTTTAGCATCTCATGTCTTCTAGGTGTGGGCATTCAAAGCCTTAATTATAATAGTAGTCTCGCTGTAGCCAGGATAGTCTAAATGAAGCAAGATTTGTAGAGAGATCATGTTTCCTATTAGAGCAACTCATACAACAGGAAAAAGAAAGCCAGGCTATCAGGCATTTTACAAGCCTTTTCAAACCTTCCTGGGTTTTATTGCCAATATTTGGATTAATAAAAGATATTTCTCTGTCTACAAAACTTGCCTCATCAATTCCTGGCAAAAAATGCATCACCACCTTCCCTAGATTTTAAGATTTGTCCAGCACAATCCATTTTGGGAATATTCCATGCCAGGGTTCCTTTCATTTCTCAGAGTGAGCTGTGACTGTGGGAGCAGAAACAAGACAGTTTGGTTTCTCAATCTTTTTGTGCTTTATACCCTCAAGTCACTTAGCAGAGGTTTTAGCCTTGGTGGTACCAAGAGACTCTAGAGGGAGTTTGCCAAAACAATTTCCTAATCCTATCTCCAGAGTCAAGATACCTCCTAACAATACCTTGGGTACTTCCCTGTTTACTGTAACACACCTCTATCTGGAACTCGTCTTGCTTTTTAATCAGTGAGACATCATTTCTGCATCAGCATTTAATACTCCAGGGATAATGAGGAATGTTCTGCCATCCCTTATGCCTTTAGCAGAAAACTCAGATCCTACATATGGCTAAAGGGCTTCTGTCACTGTAAAATGGGTGGGTTTTGCCACCAATGCCATCACCTCAGTTTTGGGCTCCTCATGATTTCTCACTGCCTTCCTAGTGGCTACTTCAGCCTTGGGCACTGGATCACATAGTTCCTCTGGAAGCTTTCTGGGGTTCCCAAGGAAGGCAGCGCTTACTTTCAGGCCACACCATTTTCTAGGACACTAGGATCCCTTCCTTTGGGATCTCCTTTACCTCCTTTCCAGTACAACCCAATACCAGCTTTCTAAAAAACCTCTCCACATCCTCACATGTTTCAGCACACCAGATCTGCTTGCCTTGGACCATTTCATCCCATGCTTTTCCCATTCTTATAAGTACCTACAAAACATCTGCCATTTTGCCGTATGTAAAATCTTTCTAATATTGGCAGTAAGTAGTACCTGTGCATACAAAATTAAGACTGTAGACATCCTCACTTTGGCCCTCAGTCAGCTTGGGGCATCTGCTGAGCTTGTCTGGGCTGCTTGCAGCATTTGCACCTGTGCTGTGAGTGGCAGGCTTAGGTCCCCATGTGTTCCCATATGTGTCAATCAATCTCTTGCACCTACAATCCTATCATATGTAAGTGTATTGCATCATCACAAGCAGCTCCAGATTGGCAAACCTTTTTAACCTGCAGCCCTGATGCACGACTGGAAATTTCAGTGAGGCTCTGTGCACACCATAGCATCTTGTCCTTGCTGCTACATATCTCCAAGGAAAACCTTTTCAGAGCTGGAATCTAGGCTGCAAGGAAACATCTTTCGAAATACCTGTAAGCTTTTAGAGTTGTGCTGTATTAGTCATACACACAATGTTTTGTGTGACCAAGTTTCAGCAAAGAATGTGTTTCCTCTTTCTCTATATGCCAACTTGGAGATCTGTTTTCAGTCCTTACTTGGAATCTTTGTTATTTCTTCAATTTCAACTTCAAGGTTTTTCTTTTAGAAATAGACAAAGAAGTGGCTGAAATTCTAATGAAAATTCACTCCTAAATATGGACTCCCAAGGTCTGTCTTTCTGCTAATAATAATAATTGTTTACCTTTTATTTATGATCTACCATGAAGTATGTTTTTTCCCCCTAAGACTATTAGAGTGTTCTCACTAACCTCTTCTTAAAAACCTTCTTATCAGCTGCTAACTCTTAATTCTATTTTACAAAATCCCTGCCTCTCTATGGTCTTCTCATGTGGCTTTTATGTGTTTCCATTAAAGTATTATCTAGCTTCTCTTTCCTTTCCTGTGCACTGCCTCTGTCTTACTTCAAACTTTTTTAGATTCTCGTCTGATTTAGACACATTGTTTTCCTATTTCAGATGTCACCCGACAAGTTAAGAATCACATGCAATACATTGCCAACACAGCTATCCCCATTAAATACCTATTATTATCAATAAAAGTATACGTAAAGCTAACCTATAAATGCATAGCAAAACATTCACCATGAACTAGGAGCCACATCCCATCTCATCAAAAGTTACCCAAGCTCATACAAAGAGCTTTACCTTCTAATCCAACTGCAACCAGTCTGGCTGGTTGGTAATTTGACTCATCTGAAAACTGAACTCAATAAATTTGTATGAGATTCAGTATAAATGGTGAGACTCTGCAGGCAGAAAGACAAAGAATATTTAACATTTCCAATTTGATTACTTTCAGTGCCATGTTTAGGTCTCATCCATCATTACTTTTGGTAACATCTTGGAGTGGGAGGAGGATATTCCATCATCTCTGAGAATCCTATGCACCTCTCCTGTTTTTAACTGCAAGACTAAGTTGCATGCAAGGCAAAAATCTGAAGCCTGTAAATGCTCCTAGGTTTTAGATTTTTGCTGAACATGTTTGGGAAACACTTAAATTAGGTCCAATTAGTCTTCAATCAATCTAGTTGAAGAAATTATTCTTTTGGCTGCATTCACAGGAAACTGTTAAAAGTAAATTATAGTTCTCTGATTGCTACAGACTGGAGAAAAACTTCCCCTTCTTCACTCCTAACAGCCTACTTCTCTATTTTTAATCAGAGCTGTTGAGTAGTTTGTCCTGAGCAAAGAAAAACGTGCATATAGAAACTGATTTGGAATTCATTTCTAATAATAGCCAATAGATACAGATGCTTAAATAGGCAAAGGATAAAGGATGGATTTTTTTCTCGCCAGGCAGCCCCTTTTTGAATGCCATGTATAAACTGTGATTCAGAAAAAAGAGACTCAGGTGTGAATATTGTTTGATCTATGGCTGGCAAGAACAACTGCACTCATTAAGCTGGGCTTCTATGAGGCTCACTGCATGCTCATAAGCCAACTTGAAACAAATCTAAATGGATGATAAAATTACAAGTTTTACTAAGCTGGCAGAATCAAAATGAGGTTACAGGAGAAATCAAATTCCATGTAAATAAATTGGCAGTACAAGAAAATGAAGTTATCAATTTATCAAAGAATTATACATATGAATAGTCAAACACATGTGCACAACTTCTTTACTCAGTCATGTAGAAAAGTCAATGAGAACATGGCAAGAAGGGCAGCTGTGGCATAGATATGGCCTTAAATTTTTCCAGTTTCCCATAAATATTATGAAATCAGTCCTGATATCACTGTTCTTACATAACAATCCATTCAGATGTGTTTTTACTGTGTCATCAGTTCTTAAATTAACTTGGTGACTTTCAGCAGTGGAGTACTGGGGAAGGACAGGCTGTTTTGTTTAATCTCATTGTAGTAGCTTCACTCTTTGCCAAAAAACTATATTTCATATTCTAAGACCTATTTAAGCAAAGAAAAGTGAATGGAATTTGCCAGCCATAAACACTTAGTCTTCTTCAAAAAGGGTTATTTCCTTCAGGCAAAATCCAAGCAAAGGTTTTTGTGAAGACTGGGGTTACACAGTAACTCAGGGACACTGTGAATAACACTGCCACTTGTGAGAGAATTAAATGTGCTTTGAAAGGGGAATTTCAGCTTAAAAAGAGGAAGATTCTTTTGCACAGAGAGTACTTGCTATAAGTAGCACAAATGTATTTGTGATAGGAAAGGGTGGATTTTCTGTGATCCGGGCTTTCTGCACACAGTGGAAGACAGGCACTGAGGACAGAGGAAAGGATGAACATTCCTGTTGTCAAGCAAGATCCATACTGGAGTATTTTGCTGCCTCTGAGACAGGAACACTGGAGAAAGTAATAAAGCATTCCCCAGTATTGTAGTAATCCTTTCAATTGAGTGCTTTAGCCTTTTTTCTTTATCTGATAATGATTTGGACAGTTACAGACACAAGCCTTTGTAATGCTCCCATAAACAAGTAGGAGCACACCTTCATAAAAATATAATTGCTGTCAGTGAAGTGACTCCACAGCTGCTCTGTATTTCATTTGAGCCACAGCTGCTATCATCGCAGCTTCACACACGTCCCTTAATTCCTGTAGCAAGCTGACCAACCTATAGAAGAATGAGCCAGAGCCCATCTTATGGTGGCATCAGCACAATTGTTTCCTGAATTCCTGGAGCAGGGTGTTTATAATCAGGACCTGGGTGAAAGGACTAAAGTGGATCTGCAGGGTGTTGTCCGATTATGTATCTTATAAGGAGACTAGTCCTAATTTACACCAGTGAATAGGACATTCAGGTCCTTTCTTCCCAGCTCAGTTCTGGTGGTTGAAGGGAGAAACCAAAAGGCAGAATCTTTTCCTTTACCTTTGTAAAGTTAATATGCCATAAGAAGCACTGTGAGAAAATCAGTATGTGTCCCTAGAGTGATTTCTGCACTATAACAGAGGCTTGGCTCATTTAACTGTGCTACTGAATATCACATCTTCATTTAATAATTGAGATTAATTTATTGCAAGAAAAGTAGCACCTGATCAGTGATCCTTCTGTTTGAAAAGCAGTATGAGGTTTATGTCACATGCCCAGCTGATTTTGAAAGACTTACTGAAAATAAAGAATGTAATACCTGAGGACTAAGCATAGAATATATTGTCCAGCTGCTAATCCTTGTTAGCTGTGTTTGAGTATAGTTAACAATCAAATATGAATTCATCTTTCTGTATACAGCACACACCTTGACATCAGAGGTGCCCTGCAAGCTGCTGTTTGAAGTTATGCCTGTACTGCATTGTGTAGCCGTGATGCCATTTCCAGGCAAAGTGTCCTGCACAGAAATAGGAGACTTGGAAGAGGGACAACCTGGGGATGGGCATTTAAATTCCCTCTTCTGTACAACGATTCTTGAAGAGTCTCCAGCAAGTGACTGGTCTGTTAATCAGCTGTCATCTCCAAATTATGACCTGTGTGGGAACAGGGGTGTGCTCCTTCTCTGTTTCACTGCAAAGTCAAACAGGCTTCTGTGATTTGGTGAGATTGCTGTGATTTGGTGAGCAATTGCTACTTCCTAGCTGGCAAGTTTGCCTTACTAGGCCTGATGCAAGTGCAAGGGCTGGGAAAGGAAGACAGACGTCACCTGGTATGGTACCTGTGATGCTGAAGTGGTTGAACCAACTTGCCAATTCTGTGGCCAAGTGTGGCTTAAAGTGTTCAAAAATATGTCAGCCTGACTTGTCCTTTGGGTGGAACTCAAACACCACAGCTAATCCAAACGGATGTCTAATTCTGGTTTGATGACGTTCTTCCCCTCCAAATTCCCCCCACAGTTTCACGTTCGTGTCCTATGGTTTGTGCAGTGGGACTCTGTGTCAGTAGGCAGCAGCTGTGCCTTCTTTCAGAGATACCTGCCCCTGGTTGTGGATGAAGGATTCTGCTTGCAGAGGCAGTGGAATGCTCCATGATCTCTGGACCAAAGGTATTATTTAAATAATTGGTGTTTTTTAATTGTTATTAAAAGAGGAGTTTCTAGATGTTAGAGCAAAGTGATCCCAGAATCATAGTGAAAGTTATGGTTCTCCTGAAGATCTTAGCTATAATAAAAGGATGTGGCTGAAGGGGAAGGGATACAAAATGCATTCAGAAATCAAAAATTAGGAAGACGGAGGGTTGGGGTTTTTTCATGTAACAACAAAACCGTTAAACAACAAGCCCAGAATTTTTAAAAGTAACTTGGAGTAAAAGATAGTTGTGGAGTTACAGGATATAGGTAGCAGAGCAACAGGCCTTGAAAGCCAAAGTGACCTTCTGTCTTTGGTCCGGAAGAAACCCTAGGACCAGTAAAAAACATCCTGGTCACAGGAGAAGTGGAAAGAGTGCATTGTGGGCCTGTGAACTGCTGGACCTGTCAGAAGTGAGAAATACCATTTGTTCCCTTAAAAGGTATTGTTTACCTGTTACCATAAAAGGTAATGTTGTGAAACACAATAATTAATTAAGACACACCGTAGTGTAAAGTTATTTCCTGTTTATGTTGTAGTATATAAAGAATTATCACTGCACAATAAACATCTTTACTCACCACCATCTTGTGAAGTCCATACCCTTAAAAACACCGCAGATTGTTATAAAAGAATGAACAATAGAAAAAGTTTTGCAATTGATTAAAACAGTGACACTTTTCTAACTGGGGAAGCACATAGGAAACACATAGGAAAAAAAAGTTGCCTGAGTAATGTATGTTTTTAAAGTATGTCCCTTGTTGGATAGTTATGTGGTTGCATGGCTTAGTGTTAACGTGGAGGGCATCGTAGAATACTCTGAACTTGCCATGTTAAGGAAATTTTCTTAAGATGCGATTTCCTTTGATAAAACTTGTGCAAATCAGCCTGTATTTACAACATGGGGAAAGGCGGGTAAATGCATTTTTAGGATAATTTAATTTACTAGCCCCTGGGATAGCTTCCAAGTCAGCAGTGGAAAGTCTCTGTCACAGATGTCCTGCCTCCAGGAGGCTCACAGCACTGCTCATGGAGCTGCTCAGTGTTGCATAGGGTGGAAATTTTAGAAAAATTCCCTGTGCTAGAAAAGTAAAAAGAGTGATTTACTAGTTCAGTATTTAGTTTTGTTTTGAGTTCGACATGGGGCAGGAGAGCCTTCCCGTAGAATATGTGTACCTGTTGTAAGAAAACAAGCTAATTATCTGCGAGAATATGCAAGAAAAGAACATTTTGGAGGAAACTTCAGGGTAATGAAGGAACTTAGGAGCATAGATGTGACGGTGTCTTTCAAAAGATAATGACTCCAGCCAAAACTGAAAACAGCAAAAAAGAGAGCAAATGAAAACCCAGGCATGTGTATCTGATACAAAGCTCCTGTTTACTCCAAGACCTTCATGCTTCACTGTGCCCATTGGGGTTTTACATGCTGATTTCACATGCTGGATTGGGAGGAACAGGAGAGAGAAAGCCAATCTCAAAATAAGTCACACAGGGCTTTCTGGCAATTGCCCTCAAAAGTAAAGGGAGTGAAGTTGCCTCTTTTTCTCAGACATTGATGTTAGAGTTTTTGCCATCCAGAGGGACCTTGACATGCTTGCAAACATCATGAAGTTCAACCAAGCAAAGTGCAAGGTCCTACACCTGGGTTGTGGCAATCCCAGGGACACCAACAGGTTGGGCAAAGAAGTGATTAAGAGCAGCCCTGCGGAGAAGAACTTGGGCATGATGGTTGATGCAAAACTCAACATGAGCAGGAAGTGTGCGCTCACAGTCCAGAAACACAACCATACCCTGTGCTGTGTCTAAAGCAGCATGGCCAGCAGACTGAAGGAGGTGATTCTCCCCCTCTCCTCTCCTCTCGTGAAACCCCACCTGGAGTGCTGCTTACAGTTCTGGTGCCCCCAACATAGGAAGGACATGGAACTCTTGGAGCAAGTCCAGAGGAAGGTCACAAAGTCGATAAGAGGACTGGAGCCCCTCCCATAGCAACCTTCCAGTATCTGAAGGGGGCTGCAGGGAATGGAGAGGGATTCTTCATCAGGAGCTGTAATGATAGGAAAAGAAGGAATGGGTACAAATTGCAAGAGGGGAAATTTAGACTGGATATTAGGAAGAAATTCTTTATGTGAGGATGATGAGGCACTGGAATAGGTTGCCCAGAGAAGTTGTGGATGTCCCAACCCTGGCAGTGTTCAAAGCCAGGCTACATGGGCTTGGAACAACCCAGTCCAGTGGGAGATGTCCCTACCCATGGCAGGGGGCATTGGGACTAGATCTCTAAGGTCCCTTCCAACCCTTAACATTCCATGATTTTATGATTCAAGGCAGGAATATCCCTGTACTGAGCCAAGCAGGAACTGCTTCATGAGTTTTCTCAGACCGGTTTGGGCCAAACTAAAGCAGTTATGAATCAGGCCTGTAAAGTGCATGTGCTCATATGGTTTCTTTTCCTTTCAGTGATTGAACTGCAGAGATAGTAAATAAAGGGCTGAGTGTGACTCCTCACTGCGTACTGACATAATTTCAATTAATATACTTCTCCATTTTCATCTCTGACATCCACACAGGATTTGTAATTGTGAGTCATGGACACGCCTCCAGGAATGGCTGAAAAAGCTCCAAAAGGGAAGAAAGACACACCATATATGCTAGTTTTATTTATCAAGGGAAAATGTTTACCTCTCCATGGACTGACCTCACATTATTCTGGATGTCAGAGATAATTTTAAAGACCTGGGTCTTCAAACCACTCCCATCTCATCAGTTATCACTGGCACCGTGACAAAGTGCCACTTCCACAGATGGATGCATTCAGCCTGTGAACAGCAAAACTGCACATCCACACACAGACCCACAATGTCTACCTTTTCTCTCTTACCTAGCCCCCTTTGTCTGCTGGTCAGTTCTGGGACACAACAAGACTTTCAATTGCCTGCAGATATAAGAGAGAATTGAGCACAGAATTTGTATTGAATATGCCAAAGGAATGGTGTAAGTAGCCCACAATGATACTATGTAATTCCCCTTCCTCTCTTCAGTCTTCTGGACACCGGCTCCAAGGATTTGCATTTGCTGGTTAAAGGCATTTTATAAAAAAGGGGAAGAAAAGCTGCTCTCAGCACTGAAGTTGTAGCGGCCCAATTAATGATTCAGCAATTCTCCATACAGCAGTTTGCATGAGAGAAGCAGCTTGTCACATTCACACTCAGTGACAAGCAATTCCCCTCTGCAGGGAAGGTGGGTGTACACCCCTCTGCAGACTCACGGGATCCTTCTTCATGCAAGCACCTGCAGCCACATGCCTTCTGCTGGAAAACGGCAGCCAGGAAAACATGTAGGAACTTTGAGACTTCTGTCCTTAAAGCTCCAAATCCAAACCATAAAGAAAGGCAAGCAGTGTTATTTGGTATTTTTGCCTGGGTTTTTTCTCTCTCTCTCTCATTTTCAGTTCTGGTTTTGGTCTTTGCTTCTGTGAGACAGTCATTGCAAAACATGCCTAGCTATAGCAGGACACTCTCTCCGCTTATGTCGGTAGTTGCTAAATTGCTTTAATTTCTCCTCTTACACACCTGCACTGAATAAAAAAAAAATAGAGCTATTTTTCATTTATTGTGAAAATTTTTCTTTTGACTGAAGAAAAAGTCCTTTATTTTTCATTTGACTGAAAGCCAAAATTCTTATTTATAGGATGGAAATATGACTGCTACGAAGTAGTTTCTGTAGTTTTCAGTGGCTTGGCACAGACATTTTTACTTAGGCAGTCAGTTATCTGGTTTAGATCAGTGAGGCTCAGCCTGGGAGGAAAACCCCTTGATAAAAGTTTATCATGCAGTTCGGTGGCTGGAGCAGAAAAAGAATAACTTCTGTCTATGACAATGGATTCTGCATGAGCCCTCCCTCTCCTTCCTCTTCTTCTGCTATGACAGATGGATCAAAAGAAAATTATCTGTATCCTCCGAGCCACATGGACTTCTTTCTCCCCTTTCCTAAGAAAAGGCAGGATGAAGTTGAAAAAAACATCATTGTCAGTCCTGTACATTACAGTGCACTCACAAAACACATATCAGTGGACTGAGTGGAATTCTGTATTAAACAGAAGAAGAGACTGGAGAGCTGGGGTGAAGGTAAAGACCCAAGTGTACCAGCCTAAAATAAAACACGGCAAAAAATGGCAAACCATCCATGAGGAAAGTGTACTACCAGTGAGGACAGCAGACAGCAATCTCACTGTTTTTAAGTAGTATGAGAACTGGAGAGTTTTACATCTGCTCCTGCAAAAGAGCTTTCTTTGGAGCTGTTTAAAGGAGAAGAGTGAAGGACCTTGGCAAGGGTGGTATAGAGGCTTCTCCCAAATATATGGAAAAGGCACACAAAAAGCACAAAGGTGCTGCTAAAATGCAAAGTAGCAAACACAGACCAGTCAGGTGCAGGTGCCACTCTCAGGGTGCATGGGAACGACATTTGGCTGTTTACCAGGACTATGGGCCCTTACACCACATGAACCCAAGCAGCCAGAGAGGTGTTTTGCTTATGAGGCAAGACATAGGGTTTTTTCCTTGTTTTCTACAGAGAAACTAATTTTTTCTTTACCATGAACTACGTGCTGTTTAGCCTCAGCTCTCTAAACCATATATCATAGGATTTCTCCACGTTATCCTTTGCTGTTGTTAAGGATAGGTTCCTGTCACAAAACTGAAGGTCACACACTTCATCGCTTCTGGTAGTTGACATCACTGAGCCGTCTCCCCCACCTCCTCCTTCTGCGTCACACTCTCCTCCCCCTCTACTTTCAATTCCCCATCTTCTTCCCCACACTGCCAGGCCAAGCATGCTCCCCATTCCTCTTTCCTCCGCTCCAGGCGTTTTGGGTACTTGTCCTGCCCTTTGCACCCCAGGGACTCTGTGTTCATCCCATGGCATACACAGTCTGCAGTAATCTTGCACCACATCACCTTCTCTGTAAACCAGAGATCTGCCATGGCTTGCTAGTTGTGGTTGCTAAAGGCTGGGAAACACATAGAAGTCCTTGCACCAGTGTATGGATAAAGGTGAGATTAACTTTTTCAATACTCTCTCTTGCTAAAACTTCTTGTTTTACCACTTCTTTGGGAGTACTGGAGTGTTTTCAACCTCTAACATATTTCTTTCTTTTCTTCTTCTTACAGTGTCATGGAGGTCTGCATATTTTTCCTTTTTGCTTCTATGATATTTCTCCCAGGTAAAAGGCACACTTTTAATTGTTAAAACTGTTTTGATTGTTTGTGTCCTGCTATGTGATACTTTCTCATCCACTAAGAAGCTCATTCCTTAGTAGTAATTAATCACTTCCATTGCACAATCAAGGTCATATAGCTTATGTGACATGTACTTAAATTCTGTGCAGGGACTCAATAAAATATATATAGTAAGTACTTTCTCTCTTCAACTTTATATCTTTACATTACACTTATTTTATGTTGCTCTTAAATTCTCAATTTAAATCTGTCTTTAAAATGTGTGTGTATCACCTGTGTGTATTATAGAGAAGAGCAGTACTAAAGTGAAAACTGTCAGTTGGATATGGGACAACTGGAGTTTGAGGCAGCTGCAGAGAGCATTTTGCAGTCTGGTGCTCTGGAAGAACAGTCAAAACTTTGTACCAGGAGAGAGACTGTAAATCTTCTCCTCCTTTTGAACACAGGAGAGATGTTTGTATCTTCGGGGACAGAGGGCTGCATTTCTTACTCCAAGAAATGACAGTCCTCCCAGACCACCACCACTCATAGTAATGGATACATGCACGGGTGAAAGCAGAAGAAAAATCAACCCTTGTGTAGTGCAGTTCATCCTTTCTTTGCATGAAGGTATAATTGTGTTTATTGACCATGTCTGTTAACAAGATCAGCAACAGAATAGTTAAATCTGACATTTACTCTGTCATTAAATTATAGATTAATTACAGAACAGTTAAATCTGACATTTAATTTGTCATTAAACTTTAGATTAATTCTTCATTGAGACTGGAAGTGTTTACCTGCTTCTGACCTTCTGGTCAGCCATTCCCTAGACACATTTACCACACAGTGTGTACTTCACAGTTTCTCAAAACTTTAATGCTATGCTGTTTTTCTAGGAGAATTAACTGAACTTTTTAAACAGAAATTGTGCAACTATCTCCTTTGTGGCAGAATTCCATTACACTCAGGATGCCCCAAAGAAGAATAGTTTGGATCTTTGGCCTGCAGATAAGTCTTCTAAAATATAGATGCTTACAACCTCTGTGTGGTTGGCCTTCTTTGGAAAGTAAAATATAGGAAGAAAAGTAAGAAACTGTTTTATGACCTGAACTCCACAAGACTAAGTCACTTTGAACAACTACGTGTCCTGTCATACCTGGTGGGGGAATTTGTGTCTAAAGCTGGTGTTTTTATTTTCACTGTTGTTAAGTGTTGTGTCTCTGAGTGCAACTTGGTGTTCTTTTGTAGCTGGTGGAAATATTAATTTTTCTCTCTCTCTGTCTAAGGTATTGCTACCAGTGTGCATCCGGTGAAGGCATTTCTCCATCACCCTGTACACCTATCCTGCTATTTTTCAAATCCTCAGAAAATTGACATAAAGAATTTAATAGTTTTTTGGCAAAAAACCACTAAAAAAGTGGTGCACGAAGTATATTTTGGCCAAGAAAAACATGACCACCTTAGTCCTGAATATATAAATCGCACCAAGGTGGATATGAGCAAATGGACCTTGCAGCTGTTAAATGCAGGAGTCGAGGACGAGGGACACTATGAGTGTATTATAATGCAAAAAAAAAAAGAAGAATCAACAGAGGTCATACACACATCTAAGTGCTCACTGCACATCATTGGTAAGTAATCTCTTCCAATTGCCATCTGGTCTGTGGGAGTCTCTGTGATTTTGTTCAGTCCAGAAATATGGGTCCTGTCTCCAAGCCCCTGAAAATGTACCTGCTCTGGAGCAGAATTCCTAAAGATGGATGAGAGACTTGCCTCCTGCAAGTTTTGTGGCTTTTAGGACTCTGGAAAATAAACTTGCTTATTTGCATCTGACAAACTACCTTCTATTAAAAGTAGCAGTAGTCATTAACATTGGTGGCAAATTAGAATTGAAACATAGCAAGATCTCTGCAAACACACAGCTATTTTATGATCATATAAATTACAGGGAAAATAAAAGAACAGCACACATAGAGGAGTAGAAATTCATATGTTCAGTTAAAAGGAAGGCAGAAAATATCTCTGAAGAAAAATGCATACATACATTGATGAGATTCAACCTGATTTTTTGCATCAGAAAATTTTTTGCAATCAAAGGAAAAGGCAGTAAGTCTTTTAACAGGGAAATGGAAGTGAGGCACCTATCTTTTCTTCACATTTTCTAATATTTTTAGTAATTCCTAATATATAATCCTAATGTTTCTCTATTTTAAACTATTCTGTTGGTAATTTTTATCCATATGCCTGTGTTCTCTCTCCCACTGTGATAGGGCTAGTCATTAATAATAACAGCTTCTAACTTGCACTGGTGTTTTCAGGCTTCAGCATACTGTTTTACAAGAGAACAGGCCAAGTGTAACAGCAGCCAAAAGCAGAGTACCAGGACAATTGACCCTATTTAGCTTTGTGCTACTAGCAAGTGCTCCCTTGATCCACAGATAAAAAACCTAGATTGTTAATTTTGATTCCCCCAGGATCTACCAGCCAAGCATTTTCAGTGAAGTTTTGGAACTCAGAAACTCATAATGTTCACTCAGTATCAAGGCCCCCAATTTAAGAAGATGTGTAGCATCAACTGCTCAGTTAATTCAAACTTAGTTGAATAAATTTTCAGCTTAGCCAGCATCTGAGCAACATATTACAGATGTCTCACACTGAGGACTGAAAGTCTCCTATACCTTTTAAGGTTTAGCTTAGGAAGATTGTTTTAATAATGTGCTATTGTCTTTCTTCCAAATTACTCTATGTTCAATGAACTCCCAAAGGAAGAAGTATAAAACTATATTTTAAAAAAACTCAAACCCTTCAAAACAATTAGGTGAAAAATGCAAATATTGAAATCTACCTATGCTTACATGCTGCTTTTTAATTAGAATCTCATATCATACATGGAGGGATTTTTGCAGTTTGGCATGTCACACTTAAAATGGGCATAAGAAAGACTGAGTGCTGCACAAGAACAACAGGGCAGTCGCACAAAGTCATCTAGATCCCTCAGTGACCAAGCCCATTCAGAAATACTGCAGTACCTTCAAATACATTTTAAACATGTATTACATTAGTACAATATATAGACAGCATGAAATTGTGTCAGGGGAGGTCTAGGTTACATATCACAAAAAGGTTCTTCACCCAGAGGGTGATTGGGCACTGGAACAGACTCCCCAGGGAAGTGGTCACAGCACCAAGCCTGAGAGAGTTCAAGAAGGATTTGGACAACACTGGTTGTGTTCAGGCACATGGTTGTGACTCTTGAGGTGTCCTGTATGGTGCCAGGAGTTGGACTGGATGATCTTCGTGGATCCCTTCCAACTCAAGAGATTCTAGGGTTCTCTATGTACGTTAGATGTATTTCATAAAGCCACAATGACATATAATAACTATGGACTCAGATCATTTTCCAGCAAAAAAAAGGCTTCACAGTGGAAAACTTTGGCTCTTAAAAATGCAAGGTAGGGACCATGGTGACAAGCAGCTTAACTGGAAAATCTGCTCTTGTGGCATGTCTGCAGTGCTTCCTCTGGATAGATCAATGAAGGAAGTAGGTGAGACTAGGGAAGCTGCTTCAAAATATGCACTACTCAAAGTGTTGAGACTGAAATGATGTCACAAGAGAGACTTACAGTTGCTCATTTTAAAGGGGGTGTTGAAAAACTGAAAAGTGTGGGAAAAGCTCTAGTAGAATTACCTGAAGGCTGGAAAAAATATAGTCCAACTAGAAAATTTAGAACAACAATCTGATTACCTTATAACACAGAATAATGAAAGGAGTCTTGTTTCCAGAATGTGGTAACCTGAAATACATGTAAAATACTGGATATTTAAAAAAAAAATTAAAAGCTAATTAATTAATTCAGTGATCATGTCTGGAAGGAAGGCAGATGGTCACTTAAGAAAATAGAACAAAGGCAAGGTGATTAAGCCATTGAGAAAAATATTAAGGGCTTGATGGATCTGCTGTCTCTTGAGGTATTTAATCTAATCCCAAAGCTTTTTTGGAAGACGCTATCTTTAAATACAAAAGACTTTCTGATATGTGCTTTTCTGTTAACAAACACAAAACTCATATACGTAGCCCATACCCTGCATGCAGCCAACATCACTTTTCAGTAAGTTGAGGTTCCAGAAGCATAAAAGAGAAGTGCAGGGTGTATTCCACTGTTTCCACTTGCTTACTGTCAAAAAGATTGAAGCCCTTAAATCACTTGGATGTTGTGGCAAGTTTCATAGCCATGGATTACATTCCTGCCATCCCTATAAAATACCAAGGAGAGAATAAATACTCCAGACCAGAAATCTAACAGCAGTCAGCTAAGCAAGTCAGACCTTGAGGAGAAAGGAAACTTGAGCTTTCCTGAGGGACAACTTCACTAAATTTTGGGGTATAAAGAAGGGGGGGGCTTTTTCCATTTTGATTTCATATCCATGGACTCTCTTGGGGAGATTTAAGTGACTAAGCTAAATCCTATTCATTGTGTGCTAGGATAGAGAAAATAAAAGCAACATCATGTTTCTTCATTCATCCATATTAAGAATTCTCTAGGGCAAGGATTAGATCCTGGATCCAGCACATTGAGTGTGTGTGCAGAAGAGTGAGACCCTCTTACGACTCATATTTTTCTAAGAACAGTTTTTCCCTTCTCCAATATTTCTACATATTACCTTTAGTTCTATTGGCCCTAAAATAATGAAGCACTTCCAATAAAGTCTTGAGTCTAATTCTCAGGATTTGTTTTTGATTTTTTTGGGTGGTTGTTGGGTTTTTTTTTTTTAATTTCCTGTATGCCAACTTGTATTCAGTATTATGTCTACATTCTCTCCTTCTCCTTTTCCATTATAGTCTACTATTTTTACTACGAGCCTCTAACCAAACAAATCCTGGCTAAGAATATCTACATTATTTAAGAGAGAGTGTTGGTTAAAAGCTTCCATTTATCATTCATATTTCATGTTTAAATAATTCTTCCCAATCCTATTTCACTATTTCTTGCCTGGGAAACATGGCTTTTAAGGCAAACAGGTGTGTTTTTCATTGATTGTGATGAGTACCCAATGACACAAAATAAAAAACCTTATGTTCTAGTCATTTCCATCAAAAAAATTAAGAGAACCCTATTACAAAGTTATGATGAGGGAATTACTTTATAAGCTGCAAAATGTGTACTCACAATACTGACAGACACCAGGGATATTTCTACTTAAGACGGCATTGCACTTTGAACTCACCCCATCTGACTTCTCTCAGATGAGAAGTCATCTTTCTTTACACTTCACAGTTAGAAGTTTGTGGTTTTCCCCTTACCCATTCAGGAGACAAAAAGTAGGCAGTGTTGTAGTCCCTTCCCATTTTTTGCATAAGCCGTTATCTGCAAGCAGGCCAGGTTTGATTATTCTGAGATGTTAATGGGTCTAAAAGAGGTGGGAGAGACAGAGGCCCATTGCCTGGCTGATCAGACTTGCATCCTTGAAACACCCTGAAGACAAGAAGCAGCAAGTCTACATACACACCAAAAAAAACCCATAAAAGCCCCTTCTTGGAATGCCCATTTTCTTCCTGAAGAAAACTGTTTAGACTTGTTTCTGCCTGAAAATTTTAAATAACTGACAGGGACTGTCACAAATGTGGTATGTCTGGCTCATGATGCTTTTCCTTTGGTCTATTTCAGCCAACTACAGTCAACCTGAGATAGCAGAACTGCACACCGGGGAACTAAAGCCCAATGGATACTTGAATCTTTCCTGTTCTTCCAGTGGAGGCTATCCAGAGCCCAAGGAGATGACTTGGCTAATTTCACATGAGAACATAACACGCAGCAGTACGACTCACATGGATGTCTCACAGGACGCTGAGACAAAGCTGTACAACGTTACCAGCAAGCTGAATATCCCGGTTCCTTCAAAGAGCCGCACTAATATCAGCTGTTTGCTTCACCTTAGGGAGCCGCTGGGAAACCTTGTCTCAGTGCCACTGGGCATAGGTGAGTCTCCATTTGCCCATTCTGATTTCTACATGGGTAGGAGCACGGTGTACTGCAGCACAGCTGATCACAGACAGGAGCATGGTCATGGCAGGAAACAAACTCTAAGTAGTAGTAGAAGCTGGTTACGAGGGTTTTATGTTCTCCATCCTGTTTGCCACAGAACTTCCTCTCTTTTCCACGGGGGAAATCTTATTGCAGCAAGAAGAGGGCACAGAGGAGGAATTGCTACACAGTCCGGAACACAGCCCTATTAATCCCCTCCCTAGAAGATGCTGCAGTAGCAACAAAGCAGCCTCAGAGTCTGGATCAGGCAGCAACCAGTCTCTGGAGGAGACAGCTGTTGGGAGAGGTTGTCACTTCACAGAATCAGAGAACTGTTGAGGTTGGAAGAGGCATCTGGAGATGGTCTAGTTCAACCAATCTGCTCAAAATAGGTTCAATAGGTAGCACAATTGAATTTTATACAGCTCCTGGGATAAAGACTCCGCAACCTCTCTCAGCAAACTGTTCCAGAGTTTGACTGCCCTGATAGTAAAAAGGGGTCTTTTGCTCGTTTAAAGTGCTTGAGCTGCTATTCTTAATCATTCCTTAGAAAGAGGCAGAAGGCTAAACAGAAGAGTCCCTTGGACCATATTTGTACACAAACTGCCAAATAGGCTGTGCTAAGTTTAAGTGTAAAGACCAAGAAACTTGGACTAATATTAGAAGCATTCCTGGTGGTTTTCATAACATTTGGCAGAATGAAGTGCACATTCCAAAATGACTATTTGGGGATTTTTCTTCTCTGAGTTTGTGTCTTTTTTCAGACACCTCTTGCAAGAAGAAGCTGGGGACCTGAGTTCCATTATGACTTTAGTGCCGGATTATTTCAGGGTTCCAAATGGCTGATCCTTTCTTTAAAATAAAGCAGTATTTTATTTATCTTCTGGACCAGGAAAACATCTTTTGACATATTTTTCTTTGTAAGCTATGGCCCAAGAACATCAAAATAAAGGCAATTCCTACTTTGGTCATAAGTTCATTTGGCTTGCACATGTCTCTTTTAGACAATGCTGAAGATGGAGAGCTGTGCTTCAATTAACAGGAACGGGGAGCCAAGAGGGAATGGTAGCATTGCAGGAAAACCTACCAGGGTACTATAAACATGCACCTTACTACTGCAGATGTAAAAGAAATTTGCCACTTGTTCTGAAAAAGTTCCACAGTGCAGTTTCCTTAATATAAATTTAGCTAAAGGGTTAAGTTATCAACACCAGATATGGCAAACTGCCTCTAATGTCTTTGCATTCTAGGACTTTTAAATGCTACTAAAATACAATACAGAAGTCTTCCAACATTTGTTCAGCTCTGCACATTGCTCATGGGTGTTGAAATGGCCATATTAGCTATAATGCTGTATCCTCCTCTTCCCTCTTCAATTCTTCTCTCCTCCCTGGTATTATGAAAATAGATACCTGACAAGCAGTGATGGTGGGTAAGAAACCAGAAACTCCACATAAATATGAGTTTTGTTTGGCAATAACTGAAGCTCCAGCAGCTGCTAACCCTGCCAACCAAAACCTCAAAAACACAAAAACCAGAAATAGAGGGAAAGTCCTTTGAATTCCCTGCTACTTTCACATCCCTTACAGCATTTCATTAGGCTTTGACCATCATTTCCAACAGATACCAAGTAAAAACATGTTCCAGGTTCTTCCAACTTGCTCAGTAGCACAGAGCAGCATTAGCTCAGTAGCTGCCTCGTAGCCTGTTGTATGAATTAAGTTGCTGATCCTTCACATGTTACCCAAACCTCAGAAAGAGTGCTTTACTTTACTGCTATTCAAGTGACCATTAAGACCAGGTAGTTTCACTAGTTATTGGAAATGGAAATAAAACTATGTGGAAAGCACTGTAAAAGCAAAGGATGCTGAGGGTGTTACCCTAAACTTCTAATTCGTGTAACTTTGGGATAGAATGTTTACAGTAATTGTCACCAAATTAAATCTTTGCTGTATCTTCTCTGTTTTCTTATTCAGAGATACAAGAGAAAGAAATGGAGCAAGCAAAGATAAATTTCTTTGGGCCACTTATAGCTGTGGTTGTACTGCTCTCTTCTGTACTCCTTCTGGGTTTTGTGATAATAAAGAAGAACAGACATATCTTGTCTACCAACCAGAGTAAGTTACTACTTGTCATTCTGCTCTACCATCCCTCAGGTCACAGGTTTTACCCTTTGTAATTATCCCTTTGCCTACTTTCCAGCTGCTGACAAAAGGTTAGGTTTTATGTTGGACTTAAGCTAAACTTCCTAGGACAATTTAGTTCCTGTAACAACTTAGTCCATCCTGCAGCAAGTCAAAAGATCTTTCTCCTGTCTCATCCTGAAATCCACTTCTCCCTCTTTTTTGTGCTCTATGAGACTGCCATAGCACCAGCTTACCACCTTTTCCTGTAGTTTCATCCTTCTTTTTTTCTGGGTTTGGGGTAGATTTCACTCCTAAAATCATTCAACTATATAAATCCTTCTTTCCCATCACTACTTATAAGAAAGTTGAAGCTGGAGTAGGGATGAGATGAGCTTACATGAAGTGCACGGAAGGATCTCTGTCACCACAGAGCTGAACAGTCAAGGCATTGCTCCACCACAAGCTGCCCACACACTGGGCTGAAAGAATCATCTTGTACTGGGAACAGAATTTGATCTTGGCGTTTCATTTCTCTATTTTGTTCCAAGACTAGTTCTCAGCAGTCCAGGGTTTATTCGGCACTGAATCATGCTGACATCAGAATCTATTTTTCCTTGTAGCAAGAGGGAAATGCATTTCTCAGCCAAGGACCCTGAACCCCACTTTGTTCTTTTTTTCAAATTCTAAGGCAACCGGACATTTACTATCAACTCTTTTTCAGCTCCTATTTATCACACTTCTGTAAATCATATATTCATCTATTCTAGGTGTCAGTCTAGCAGTTTAGAAGCTATCCAGCTTGAAACTGAGGCCATCAGCCAGACTGCTGACTGGGAACCACCTCTACACACAGCAAGGCATGAGGTCTCATGTTTTTAGAGGTTCTGCCAGAACAAGAATCCTCCCCAGATGCCCTACAGAACACCATGCAACACTTTTGTGTGATGCCTGAAACCTACTGCCCAGTGTTCTCTGCTTTTATTTTTGCTCCAGAATGGTAGTAAATATGATGCTCTGCCTGTCTGCATGGCTACCTTTTTGTTGTATCTTTTATTATGCACTGTGACAATGTAAAATCCTGAGAGTCAATGGAGAAAGCAGAGCTGCATGGGTTACAGAATGTCTCAGAAGTAGAAAGAGTTAAGCCACAATCTGTAAATCATAACCATCACTGCAAATGTGATCAGAGGTAGACTATTACCCATAGAGTCCTAGAACCATAGAACCATAGAATCATGGAATGACTTCGCCTGGAAGGGACCTTAAAGATCATCTAGTTTCAAACCTTCTGCCTAGTCATGAGCCATAAATGCTTTTGGCAGAGCCACTGTGGCTTTGTACCAGTAACTTTCTTGTAATGCTTCACATCAGAAAGAGGAACTTGGGGCACTTCCCCACCTTCTGAGAAAAGTCGCGCAATTCCTATCAGGCATTTGAAACTAGAAATCATCTAAAGGAAAAACTGGCTTTAAACATAATTTGTGATTATCTTCTTTTTTTTTAATATCATCCAAGTTTACTATACCTAGACATTTAGTACATCCACAATTTGTTCCTCTGTATTCTGACTGAGAGCTGTAATAGTTGTTCAGGTGGACGCAGGGATAGAAAATGAAAGCATGAGGTATCATTCATATGCGTGTATATCTAACCATACAAAATTAGGCAGAGCATATATTGAAAAAATATTACATAAGTCATGTTCCATTTTGGTTGACTATATTCTCCCTTTCTTAATTTTACTTCAAACCTTGATGATGGAGCAATTCATAAACTGTGGTATGTTCAGCCATAGGAAGCCATTTTATTTTTCAGAAAAGATCCCTTGTTTCACTCCAAATGTGTCAGTTCTCCGATCTTGAATGATCTCTGCACTTTATATTCTTCAACAGCACTGACATCTTTCAGGAGGAAGAATGCAGAAGAACTGAGACAAAATTCTTCTGAAGTCATGATTGTGTTTGTAGGTCTGACACTTTCAGAAAGACCAGGGATATTAGCATCATATTCTCAAGACAAATTTCAGCTCAGAGTTGCAGTCTGGGGACATAAATTCTCTACAGTTTCTGCTGGGTACAAATATTCTTCTCTATTAAATTATGTTGTGAGTTGCTAGATTCCACCTCAATTTTTACTCCATTTTCAAGTGTATAAGAGCATGTTCTTTTGAATTAGCTAAACTATTTGGGAGACAGTTTATTAAGCTATTACACTAACAATCCAAAAATTGTCATTCAGATTAATATCATTCAAATGTTATTAGAAGTGAAAGGTTTTAATTTTTTGTAAAACTTTATACTTGCTAGCAAATTTATTTAATGACTTATTAAAACATATGCCTTTTTCTGTGTTGCTGTTTTTATTTTCCTTCCATTAAAGCATCATGTTAGGGAATACCAACATTTGGTGTTCTCAGGAAGGAAACATTTCCAGTATTACTTCTTTGAAGCAAATGAATAAATAAGGTATTGCTGCAATGACTGAGAGTGGCACAACTGGAGGTTTCATGTGTTCATTTGTGGAGCAGTTTATACGTGCACAGCCCTGTGTATATATACCTCCTTGATTTATTGACCCATACACCTCAAAGATTAGATGCAAAATTCCTGTCTGAAAATTCAGCTTTTTGAATCTGTGCTGCAGGTTTTCAAATACATCTCCAGTGGGTCAAACAAGCTTCTCTAACTCTTGACACCATTTGGTTCCTTAAATAAGGCACGTGTTAAATGGCCAGGTATATTTTTTTTTCAACATTTTCCCTTCCCACTCAAGTCATCCACCTCAAATCCTCACTAACATTGAGGTTGTCAGAACAATAGTCAACCCCTACTTTGCTCCCACCCAAACAATGAGCCTTGTGGGTCTTTTCTGTCCTATATGACTCGATTCACACACGTGCACATATTCAATTGTACTCAGAGTCTCAGAACTCTCCTACTAATGCCCAAATCCTGCTATGCTGTTTATCTGGTCAGCTTTAGGCACTGAGGAGAAAAAGACATCAACTTTTTATGTTTGTCCAGAGGAGAAAAAATATAACCAGTTCCTCCACAATTGATAAGGTATCTTGAATTCTACGCTAGGACTCAAGAGTCCCTCTATAACACATTTATTAAGCAGAAAAAAATTTCTAAGCACTTGGAAATTTAACAGTTTTTGCAACATCTTAGTACCTCTGAGGGAGATTTTCACCCTGATACAGAATTTACTACCACTATTAGCAGCCAGTGGAAAAGGCAACATGGTGGGTTAGGTTTATCCTTTGACAACTCCCTTCCAACCTTAATTTGTTCCTAATTGGTGAAGTTGTTTGTTTTCTCGATTACCATCCCTCTACTTTAGGCTGTCAACCTCCTTCTATTAACTGCTCAATTTCTCTACCTCCTCTATTCTTTGCCTTAAATCAAGTCTAATTCCTTCCTGCAGGTAAAGATTTAAGGGGAAAAAAGCAGATGGGTTTCAGGGAAAATCTTAATTTGTCTCTATGTGTTGAAACACATTAATCCTCTGCACTAGCAGGTGTAATGAGCACAGTAGCGAGTCACAGGAAAAGCATAGCTGATGTGCGGGCATTTTTTTCCTCCATACAAATGCATTCAGATTTCCAGGCTATCTCCTCACACACTTTATTTTTTTCTTTGGCAGCTTTCAGTCAGTTGGTGACTCCATCAACATGGCAAGCAAATGAAAGAGTGTACACCCGCTATGTACCATAGCATGTAACAGCTTCACTCAAAAACACCACTCCTTTATTTTTAGGCAGAACATTATGAATTTCAGAAAATGTTAACAAAGAAATGGCAAAGGTGTGTCAAACTAGTATCCAATGCCCTAATGTAAAATTCTGTTATGAGACTTATAGTTGCGATAGATTGCTTCATGTTCAGATTAACCAGCACTGAATCACCAAATAGTTGAGACTGGAGTTAATTTAGGGAGATTGTCCAGCTCAACCCTCCTGCTTGAGCAGGGCCACCTGGAGCAAGTTTCCCATGTCCATGTCCAGACAGCTTGTGATATCTCCAAGGAGGGAGACTCCACAGCATATCCGGGCAACCTGGTGCAGGGTTCAGTCACCCTTCATAGTAAAAAGGGTTTCCTGGTGTTCAGAGGGAACCTCCTGCGTTTCAGTTTGTGCCCATTGCCTCTGGGCCTGTCACTGGGCACCACTGAAAAGAGCCTGGCTCAGTCTCTTTTGCACCCTCCCTTCAGGCATTTATACACACTCATGAGATCTCTCTGAGGCTTCTCTTCGCCAGGCTGAGCAGCCCCAGTGTACTCAGCCTGTGCTCAGGTTAAGAGATGCTCCAGTCCTTTAATCATTTTTGTGGTCCTTCACTGGACTCTCTCCAGCACGTCCACATCTCTCGCGTACTGGGAAGCCCAGAACTGGACACAGGACTCCAGGCGGTGCCTCAACAGTGCTGATTAGAGGGGCAGGACCGCGTGCCTCAGCCTGCTGGCAACGCTTTCCCTGATGCAGCCCAGATACTGTTGGCCGCCTTTGCCACGAGGGCGCACTGCTGCCTCATCTTCAGCTTGTCCACTAGGCCATCCCTGTCCTTTCCCACACAGCGGCCTTGCAGATGGATTGCCCCTGTACCTGTGCATGGGGCCATTCCTCCCAAGGTGCAGGACTTTAGAGTTCCTTAGATTTTTTTTTTTGAAATTCCTCCCTGCTCGTTTGTCCAGCCTCTTGAGACCCCTCTGGATGGCCACACAGCTGTCTGGGGTCCACTCCTCCAAGATTTTTGTCATCTTTAAACTTGCTGAGTGTACCCTTGCTCCCAGCATACAGGTCATTAGTAAAGAGTAAAGTCAGTTAGTTTTACTGAAAATTCCTTAATGCCAGCCAGTGCTACTGCAACAATATTTCCCTATGGTTAACAAGTGATGGAACAGTGGAGTGTTGCATTTCCAGAATATCCTACAATTACTTCTGAGGGGATTGTTATTAACAAAGCATCCCATGGCAAATATCCCTTAGGGGACTTTTTCTTCTTTCAGGTGAATTATTTGCTACTGGAGGTTACATTAAACCACGAAAACACAGTGACTCTATAAAAGAAATCCATCTATGTTTTGGTTTCAAATTCTCTTTCTTCCTCCTTTACAAGCTCCGAAGGCAAAACCCAAAATAAAATAAATAAATAAATAAATAAGAAGTACTTGTATACACTGGAATGCTGGGCTGTCATAATTCATAACTGATCTCTCCCTGGTTTTCCATCTTTTGCACTAGGAGGACCATAATGCTGGGACAGGGAAGGATTTAAACGAGACATGTTTTCTGATTTCAGGATGGACCAGAAGGTTTTCAAGAGAAAAACTACAATTAGACAGGAAAGCTAGTGAAAGTTGAGGAAGATGGGGAAATGGATGAGGGCTGAGAAAGTGTAAGGAGATGAGTGATACACCAGGCTGGCTTGCAATAGGAAGTGTACATGCATCAAGTGCAGAGCTGCTTCACAGGCTCCAGGAAAGCTGGGAAAGGCTTGCCACTAGCAAGGAGAGATTCTGCACGCAAGTCCAGAAATCCAGAATATTCTTACAGACATTGACTTGTCATACGTCCTCACATACTTGTGAAATTTATGGCAGATATCCAAGATCAAATCATCCTGCGTTCAGTGTGTTCTTGATATTGAGACCAGCATATCTTTTGTCCATTGCTTTAGTTAATCTCTTAAAACAAACAAAAAACCAAAAAAATCATGAAAATCATAAAAATTATGGCCAGCCACCTGTTTCTAATAAGCAATGCTTACTATTTCAGAAGGTCATAGACCTAGGGAAAAATGGAAAGATGAGTTGAGAATAGTTACATACCCACATGCACAGCTGGTGCACCATATTGCCTGCCCTCTTCTAAAACATACTTTTGATTTAACTTGTACAGGTGTGAAAAATGGGACAATGAAACAGAACCAAAGGAGACACCTTACTTCTTTACCTTGCACTTTTGAATGCACTACTGTACCCAGAAATGTAAGTCATATTTTCAAAAAAGTTAAAATATTAGAATTGGGAAAAAAGTGAAGAAAGGTGACTCAGTCTCTAGAAAGCATGTTTACGATATGGAGTTTATGGAGTTCAGCCTATGCAGGTGATGAAGAAAATTGAGAAAGAACCTGATCAATCTGTCCAGTATTCCATCACTTGAAATGACTGATTAAATAAGGAAGGTGTGAGAGATCCTTCCTAAGTGACTCATACTGGGGAGCCCAGATCTGGACACAGTACTACCGGTACTGTGGCCTCACCAGTGCTGAGTGGGGGGAAGAACACTGCTAAGCCAGTCCAGGATACCATTAGCTTTCTTTGTCACTTATGTTCAGCTTGGTGTCCACAAGGACCACTAGGTCTATTAATGCAAAGCTGCTTTCCAGCTTGTCATCTCCCAGCATGTGCTGCTGCATGGAAAGGAGACAAAGAAGGTGAGTTGAAAGAGTCAGAATAATCAGGTTTCTTGAATGCATATGGAAGATCCAGCATAGAATACGTTTGTACTTGTTAATAGAAAGGGATTGATTTAACAAAATGTGGGGGGGGAAATAAATTATGACACCTAGCAAGAGATTATGTGTGGAAAGAAAAGCCAAGACAAAGCCAAGGAAAGAAAAGAAGATGCTTGGTATCCTATTCCTTTATCACTAGATAGTTTCTTGAAAGAATTATGAGTTGCCACAGTTTCTATTTCTCAAGTTGCCTATGGCAACAGAGCATATTGTGAGTGAGGTAGAAGCTTTTCCTAGTAGATCAGACATCCAGAAGAAGAGGATTTTAAGAATGTGAGATCTTCTTTCTTCAGAGATTCTTCTTTCTATGCCTGGGATATTGTGCAAGATTCACTGTCCAATTAGTGTTTGAAGAGTGTCTCAGCTGATGTTGGATTGAGTTGGATTGGCTGAAACTGACAGAATTATGCTGAGGGATAACAACAGGTCACATGGCCAGTCATCTTTGTCCACCTGCATTGGAAAAGGTAATTCAAAATCATGACCCCATCAATAACAACTAATTCCTTCTTCTGCTTTAGTTCAACCAGAGTTAGAACTTATATTTAAAAGGCAAAGCTATTGCTTAAGATCTTTGAAATCATGAGAAAGCAGGCTAGAAGCTTTCAGGAGTGGAAACTATTTTGCAGATCTAAGCCTTTATAGAAATTCAATTAGACTTTTAGGAAGGTGGTTTGGTTTTTTTGTAATTGGGTCAGTGGTTAAGTCCCTCAATATTATGTATGCACCCAGAGCAGAAAGTGTATAAAAACAACTCAGTACAGGAACATAGAAGGTTTTATCAATGAAAATACAAAAACACTTGATCAGCATAACAGACTGAAACATCAAACCCCAGCTTCCCATAAAGTGATGCAAAGCAGCCATTTGATCCCAGAGCACAGAGTTAGGAACCATGGCACATACTTATCTTCTCAGATCAGTTTTACCACTCCTAAACTTCCTCCACTGGCAAAAAAGTGAGTGGAAGTCTGGACTCAAGGACGTCACACCCCAGACACTCATCCATGGAGGAATTTCGGGGTGCTGAATGTATCTGCCTGCCCTAAAGCCCAACACAAACACCTACAGTGGCCGTGCACCACAGAAGGAAAACGTTGTTATGTCTTATGATGACGGTCCCCAGTCAGGGCTCTGGGCTTGGGTCTTATTTCTTCTTTCTCCTCCTTTTGCCCTCCTGGGACGCTTGACCAGCAGCGCCCACAGACCCCGAGCAGGCCTGGCGGCCCCTGCCCGCCCTAGACTCCCTGAGGCACTGACACCCCGGGACCCTTTGGCTTCCACATCAATTTTATTCCTTAAAAGCCGAGGCTGCGGCGGCGGCACCGCGGGCTGAGGCGCGGGGTCCCCCTGCCGGCTCCGGAGGCTGCTCCCTCGGCCCGGCGGCCCCGGGGTCGTGCGGGGACTGTGAGGGACTGTGAGGGGCTGTGCGGGGATGTGAGAGGCTGTGCGGGGATGTGAGAGGCTGTGAAGAGTCTGGAGGGCTGTGCGGGAGCTGTGCGGGGCTGGGAGGGGGATGGGAGGGGAATGTGAGGGGCTGTGTGGGCGCTGTGAGGGGCTGTACGGGGATGTGAGGGAGCTGTGAGGGGGCTGTGTGGGGCTGTGCGGGGGGGTGAAGGGCTGTGCGGGGCTCTGTGGGCCTGTGCGGGGCTCTGCGGGGATGTGAGGGAACTGTGAGGTGCTATGAGGGGCTGTGCAGGAGCTGTGCTGGGCTGTGCGGGGGCTGTGAGGAGGCTGTGAGGGGATGTGCAGGGCTGTGAAGGGGCTGTGTGGGGGCTGCCGTCAGGGTATGCTGAGGGAGAGCTGTGGGGTTACAGCGCCAAGGGCTGGAAGCGATTCAGTCCCCCATCAGACTCCCAACAGGGTCAGTGCTGAGGTCGGACTGGGCTTCCCAGGGCTGTGTCCTGCCAGGCCCTGTAAACAGAATCATGGAATCACAGAACTAACTAGGTTGGAAAAGACCTCCAGGATCACCGAGTCCAACCTTTGACCAAATACCACCATGTCAACCAGACCACAGCACTGTGTGCCACATCCAGTCTTTCCTTAAACACCTCCAGGGATGGTGGCTCCATCACGTCCCTTGGCAGCCCATTCCAATGTTTAAGCCACCCTTTCTGTGAAGAAATTCCTCCAGATGTCCAATCCAAACTGCCCTGATACAACTTGAGACTACATGCTCTCCTCCTGTCACTAGTTGCCTGGGAGAAGAGGCCAACACCGCAGCTGTTGCTAAACAGCTAAAACATCCTAAAACATCCTTTTAGGTAGTTGTAGAGACCAGTAAGGTCTCCACTGAGACTCCTTTTCTACAGGCTAAACACCCTCAGCTCCCTTAGCCACTCCTCATAGGACTTACTTGTCTGATCATTCCACAGTTTTTTTGTCCTTCTCTGGACTCAAGGATGGAAATGGCACACCCTTCCAGGGGTACTTGTTTGCTCTGCTGCTTGAGCATCCTCCCAGTGAAAAAATTTTACCTTACACCCAGCCTGAACTGTTCTTCTTTCAGTTTCTGGCTGCTGTCGCTAATCCTCTCACCATGCACCACTGTGAACAGCCTGGCTCCATCTTCTCAAAAACCTCCTTGGGGTTGTTGGATAGATGCAATTTGGTATCTCTTCTCCAGGCCAGACAAAGGGCCTCTCTTCACAGTGCAAGTGTTCCAGTCCCATCACCACCAAACTTGCACTAATTTATCTGTGTCTTGCTTGTATTGGGGAACCCAGGAGTGGACACGCCATTCTAGAGGCGGTCTAAGAAGTGCTGAGCAAAAAGCAGCAGTGTGTCTCCCCTCACACAATCTACTGGCAATTCTGCTGTCAATATGGCCCTAGCCACCATCAGCCTTGTTTGCTGCCACTCTTTTGTCATGAGCTACATGGACAGAAGTCATCTCACCAGCATCATCCCCTTTACACCTTTTCCCCAGAGCAGCTACAGCACTTTGGCACATGAGGTGTTGAGAGCCCATGCATTCACTCTACACATTTAATGTTGTGTTGTAGTTTTCTTGTTACATCTACCCCTCCACCCAGGCCTGGCTCATGATCAATCCCACAAGTCTAGTCCACTCTCAACAAGTTCTTTGCAATTTGCTCCACTTGCATTTTGGGAAATTTTAATGTAAAACAAGAAGGTAATCAGAGAATACAGGGAAAAGAAGAATTAATAATGTGAACAGAACTCTGAGGCAGTTGAGGTGAAGAAGATGATGTGGGACAAGAAGACTGAGGTTTGGAAAAGAGGGGAGATTAATTATAAGGTGTGTTTGAAAGTGTAAAGTTATTCAGACAACTGAATGCAACAGGAAGAATTGAATTCATTCAGACAAATGAGAATATGGATGATAGCACATCAGATACAGGGACAGAGACTGTCTAAGGGGAGAAGTGCCTATTTAATGAAACTTGCAAACTGTGCAGGTGAAAATTGCAGCTGATAGAAAGCAGTTCTCCTCTCAGAGAAATCATTAAGAATTTAAAGTATAGTCTTAAAAGGAAAATTATGAAAAAAGGTATTTGTAAAACCTTGAAACAATCTAGCCAAAGCATTTAATTTCAATAGTGACAGTACAGTACAATCCAAACAAAATTTGGAACAGAATGAGAACATATAAAATATCAAAACAATCCTTTCCCATTTTTTAATTATTTGCCCCCGCCCCCAACTTCTAAAGACAATCTTTGAAAATTGTCTTCAGCATTTCCAAGAGAAATAAAAAAATCTGTTGAAAACTTCTTTTCTAGTACCAGAGGCTTTCCTGCACTGAATTTTCTTTATGGGCTGTTTCAACTGTCCTAAGGAGAAGCACTGATAAACTGATCTACCAGTGCATAAAGAGACCTGATAATTTTGGTTATCTAACACAAGTCATTAGACATGTATCAATATAAGAATGGTGGGTTTTAAGCTCCATAGTACTGTACAACTTTATTGTGTATACTCTTCTTCATCAGCTGTTTCCCAAATGTTTTATTGGTGTGAATAAGTACAATTTCAGAAGCAAATAACAATATGAAAAGAAAGTAATACTGCTAAAAGTTGGAATGTCAAACAATAAAAAGTCTCCATCTGGCAGAACTGTGAAAAACCAAGAGGTGTAATAATAATCCTTTCAGTTTATATTAACACTCCATACTTCTGAGACATGGAAATCCATTCTTTTACGTGCCTCTGACAACTCCCAAGCACTTAATTGAGTTGAATATGAATGCTAAGGGGAAGGCTCCAGCATCACAATTATTACACACCCACAATGACTCCCCCTGTGCAATGTGGAGTGGTACTGACAAAAGTGTTAAGCTGGGTAGGGGTGTCACTATGACATTTTGCAAAGCATTCTTTTGCCACATTCCCTGGTGATTTTAACATCTTAAGGTAAGATTGTGTTATCATATCCTCACATGGTAACACAATGTTACAGTGCACAAAAAAAAGGAGATGAAGGAAGAAGTCCTGTGATTGTGGATTTTTAGGAGCCAATTTTTGCTTGCCATGGGCATTTTAGGAGGTAAGCTGCGGAGCACATGGGACTCAAAGACTTGGAAATATTGCCATAATTATTTATTGGCTTTATATAAAAATGTTACTTATCTGTTACTGATCTTCTCTGAGACACTTTGTGTCATACTCCTACTCTGGCTATATCGGCAATATTAATGGAAGTTTTTGCCCTGATAAGACTTGGAAAGTACTTAAAACCCCCACTCCTTTTTCTTCTCTTTCTCCTTCTTACATGTGCAGGAAAGAGGGAAAAAAAGAAAGGAAAAAAAAAGTATCCCACCCATCTAATTGTGGCAGCAGCTCTGCATGTTCCAAAAATACACAATATTCTGGAAAAAAGACATCATTATCACTTGGGCTGTTGCAGTTGATACCTTGATTGTAGTAGGAGCATCTTTTTTCTACTTTTCACTATAAATATCTGAATAATTTGAAGTAAAATAACAACCTCTGTGTGGATCTTGCCAGCTCTTAGGTCTCTTTAGCTCAGAAACAGAAGTCACTGGACCCTTTGCGGACTGAGACAATCTTATCTGAAAGGCAAATTGCACAAAAACCTTCAAAAATATATGCAGGAAAAGCAGGCAGAGAAGCACTACTCCTGATTCAAGTGAACTCCTTAAAAAGCTCCTGATAAGTCTGTCAGCAAATACAGTATATTGTACAGCAGGCAACTGCAACAGTTCTTTGTCTGTATTTCTCTTCCAGGTGATGTAAATACAACTAAAATGCTGTTTGTGTGAAAAGATGAAGCAGATAACAGATCACCACAGGCTTCTGAGCATTAGTTAGGCAAACCTAAATTTTGGTGCATTAGGATCTTCAAAGTAGTTCAGTGAGTAAAAATCAGAAAAAAAAATTCTTTCGTGTATGATGGCAATACCGCTACTCAGCATTCAGTGGGAAGATTCCCTGCTTTTATTTTAAGCAAGTAGCCTGACATAGCAGGTAGAAATGCAGTTTCAGGAAGAAATGAGCTAGATTTTACACATAATAGAGAATGCAGATTGTTCTGATGTGTGGCCAGTGGTCTTCTCCCAGTGGTTAAAAATGCCTGTTAAGAAGAGGAATGAGCTTGCTCTATTCCTCCTCCTGAGAGCAGGGAGCAGCTGATGTGATTAAGCAAGTGAGTGATAGAGCCACTCTTAGCTAATCTGAGGAAGATCTGTGAGAGGAGGCAAATTTCTGGAACTTCGAACCAGAAAATATAACAGGCCCTGGAAATAGTCCTGCATGAACCATGCTGGCTGGGTATTAGAAGAAACATCACAGCCTCATCTTTCTGGTAAATACACATAGACCAGTAAAAGGAGGAGAACTTACCTGTGTCCATTTGCAAATGTAGGTGTTTTGTGCTTCTTTACATGTAAAAGTTAAATATGTTTGAAGCTTCATTCTGTTCAGCAATTTCTACAGCAGAGTGTTAGGTACAATTGATCAATTGATCTCAGCAGAAGAGAGGTGGTTGCCCTGTTAGTCATCCAGCCTGATGTAAAACTAAACAAGGCGGAAATTTTTTTTAAACTAAAATTTCTTGATTCATAGACTAAAGGATGAATCTGCCACTTTAAGCCATAGGAAAAAGAATTGCAGGATCCTCTACAATGTCCCTGATGAGAGTGAAAACCAAGTCACTGATGTTGTGTGAACCTCTGCTCCAGTAACATGTTCCAAGAATGAGCTGTAATGCAGTGTCAGACACAAGGAAATGCACCTGGGAGATTGTTAACTTCAGTGAGGGAACCATGTGAAGGCTCTAATTCTCTGTGTGTCACGTTTATTCTGTGTAGGACCAACTCACTACTGAAATATCTAAGAAGGACCACAGCAATTGTTTAACATTGCCTACAGAGAAATGGTTCAAATGAAATTAGACCGATGGCTGACTAGTTGAAAATTCCAAGAAGCTTATTTCCTGCATTTGAAAGTAGACAGGAAAAAATAAAATGGCTGTTTCTATTAGCTACAATCTGATTTATAATCTGGCATAAATGAAACATTTCAGCAATAAAGAAAGCCTGGAATTGAAACAATGGAGTTAAATGGTTCCAAAAAAGAGCTGAGAAAACACTAACTTGGAAACACTGAAACTGAGAAAAAGCTAAGTGAGAGAAGGCACCTGTGAAGGTCCTGGTAACTTTGTAGCACTGAGGTTTATGTCAGAGCAGATACAGAAATTGGCATTGGAGTTATCTAGACATTTAGGTGCTTTATTTGTCAGCATCACTATAATATACAAGCATTTCCTAAGAGAAGTAGACAAGTACTGCAAGAAGTAGACAAGTCACACTGCAAGAGAACTAAAGCATAGAGTTAAGGAATATGTCCAAAGTTGGACAGGAAAGCTGTGGAAAAGCAAGGTACAGAAGCTGATCTCATGAGAATCCCTCACCTGTCTGATCCATGAGGCCATTCTTCCTTGTTGAGCCAACTGTTCAACAACTGATCTCAGTCACTGCAGACCACTTTTCCAACAGGAAATTCACATCCTGGGCTTTGCTTGAACTGTGTTTAAAAAGGATGTACTTGTTTCTGAGTGGCAATTGGATAATGAGCATGTTTAGGATCTGGGCAAACTTTGATGTGCAAGGGGAAAATAGCACAGTGAAGGACACAAGTCAAGTCAGAGGCTTCAAAGTAGCAGTTTGACAAATGTGGACTAAAGTAAGTATTGGTTTATTGCTTTAATTACCCCATATTCTTGTCAGAATATGCTTTTGCACTATCTAGAGCAAATATCCCTGCTTGTCATTTATCCAAATGAATACACAATCTTTTATTAATAACTTCATTTCTTAAACTCACTATTGACATTTCCATGTCTCCTGAATCCTGAAGTATTGTATGTGTACAGTCAGTACACAGCAGTATTAATAGATTTTCCATAGTAATCTTTTTATAGTTGCTCACTTCCCAGACACCCAAGGAAATGCATCATATCAGCAGTACAGTGCAGAAACAGCTAGTGGGAAGTCCCAGAAAGCTGACAGTAGGCAGTAGGGACCAACTTCCTAAACTGATCAGGAAATTTTGAGCCTTACCATGCTGGAGATCATCTAGCAACAGACACATTTCCTTGCAAATGATTTCATGTCTCATTTGCAGGCCACAGAAAACAAACTTTCTTGTATGCATATCCATGTGACTAATTGATGCCTCCAGTAATTCCAGCCTCTCTTAAAAAAAAAATAAAAGCCTTCATATTATCATCTCCTCATCTTACATGGTCAGGCCTCCTATTCAGAATACCTGCATCAGCACCTTTTTTTCTCTGCTGGTCTTGCTGACCTGTACCTTTGGCAGCTGTTGATAAAAAGTTGGTTACCACCAGGTAATGATATGCATGTTACTGACAAGTAGCATGTGCTCCCAGGCCCCCATGGGAGGAGTTTTGCATTGCTTTTAAACACGGTGCCTCTTAAAACTGGTTGTGGCTTTTCTGAAGTAACACTGTTTGTTAGGAAAAGCTACTTCTTTGAAACCAGTGCTGCTGGTGAGAAAGTGCAGCTTTTAATGAATTGACTCAGTAAAAGTCTGGGGAAGAAATTACGTGGTTATGATATCTGAATTTAATATTTTCAAAATTAAGCATTCTTTTTCAACTGGAATACCTTTTGGTTTCCATCATTTATGTTTTAAAAGGTTAAAAAGATTCAGAAGTTCAAATGGAAAAAGTGGCTTTCAAAATCAGTGTAACAATATTTCAAATCACCCCTATCATTTTTCCTCCACAGAATTCCCATTCACTATTTTTGGTAATCTTAGGGTCTTTGTGACACTTCAGGAAGAAGAGATACTTCCAAATCAGACCTTCACAGAAACAAAAACTGCTTCAGGCTTCTCTGTAAACTGCCTACCCAGATACTGCAAATCAGGCACTCTTCTAAAGTGGTTCTTGCTAGGGCCTTTGCCAATAACTTTGCCTATTTTCCGAACATCTGCTTGTGTTTAGTGTGGTCCATTTAAAATCAGACATTTGGCAACATGAATATATTCCATCATGCCCTTTCCTGTAGATCACTTTGGTACTCTAGGTGTTATTCAGACTTTCTAGATCAAAGAAACAACCACTTCATATTTCAATTCCAGGGTCTACTGTAAGAACAATCTGGTCTATCTGTTCAGTACTGTGTTATTTCTAGTTACATTCCTAGTTGATGAGGGCAAGTGAAGAGATACGTAAGCACTTAAAAGCATAAATCAATTTTGAACTTGGAGCACTGATGTTTAGTACAAACATGGACAAAAGCATGAACAAAACATGCCTAGTATTGCTGTTTTCAAGTTCTGTATCCAGAAAATAATTTCTTTGATACTGACGGCATCAGTACCCCAATGTACAGAGTTCCAGGTGGAAACTTGATACTTAGGGCTCAGGGACAAAATCAGAGCCTGCAACAGGGCTGAGATTTCAGCAACAGTGCTGCTGCTTCGTCTAAAGGTGTGTGTTTCGGTACGTGTGCTCTTACAAAGGTGGGCAGAATAGAATGAAGTATCATTTCACCCATTAGAACACAGGATTGGGTGTTGAGTATCTCATCTTTAAAATGAAAATAATAATAGTAATAATAACTATTATTGTTGTTATTTTTATTATATTTTATTACCTGTGTAGGCATCAGTCTCCCCTTTGGTAAATCACAGTGCAAAGTAATCTTTTGATAGTCTTTTGGCTATAGGAAGGGTTAGCCTGTTAATAAACACATTACTAAAAAACTATTTGGCCCTTTTAAAAATTAAATCCTTGTTGTTGTAAAAGCAAGGTCCATAGAAAAAGGCAGTCTCTGCTTTTGCCAGCTCATACTTTCTGATTGCGTGACTTGACTTTGCACCTCAACTCTCTGTACATTAGTGTCCCTGATTGTTAGATAAGGTAATGGTCCCCAGAGCTACAAAAACACTTTAGCATCCCTAGACAAAAGGAGAGGTACTGTGGAAGCACAAAGAACTGTTTACATGAGTTAAAAAATAACTTTTAACCTTTGGTCTTGAAGATCTATTTCATATGTGCACCATATGCTCAAAGGCCTGACAGCTTTAGCTTCACCTTTTATCTGTGCATGCACTCTTTGTCTTCACAGCCCTTATGCTTTTAGCTTGATGGCATCCAAGATATTTCTTAGCAATCATATTCTGCCAGCAACACACATTCTTCACTTCTCAGGATCTGGGAAATTTGCTGCATTCCTCTCTTTTCCACACTGCTCTTTGGAGAAGTTAACCTCTGAAGAAACCCAAGCAAACAAACAGAAATCCCACAAGCATAAGGGATTTGCAGCATGTTGAAAATGCATAGGGGTGGAAAAACAACTCCATAGTTGTCAGCTGAACCCGATCCAAACAATCTGATCAAAAATGATAACTCGACTTTGTTTTGTGCAAAAAGACCTTTGTTTATACATCGGGTGCACAACAAGAGGAAACCATTAGCAACATTGAAGTAGCTGGCCTGGAATGAGAAATGTGATGGCTAGAAGAGAGGAACAACAGCCTGTAGAAGAAATTCAATTTTTGCAGGGCTTCTGGTAACAAAGGAAATGGTATGGAATGTGTAAGGTTTATTTTGGGGCAGCTATTTTTCAACTGATACCTTGCCTCTAATATTTGATTTAGGGAATGTTGTATGTCTATGAAAGGGTTGGAATAGAAACAGACATGGCCATGAACACCTTACTTATATGATGACCATGCTGAAAGAATTTTTTTAAAAAAGAAACTGTTTGCCCAAGCCAAAGGGTCACAAAGAGAAGGTCAACATGGGGAAGGTAGGAAAGAAGACAGCAGCCTCCCAGTAAAAACTGTAAGCTAAGCCACTTGAAAGTACAGGAGCAGGAGAGGAAAAGGCAGATTTTTCCCTGCTCTCCTAATATCTGCCTTTCCTGTCTAGCAGTCAACTAATAATCGCATCATTCAGCACTGTCTCACTGATGACTTGCTCTCACAGCCTAATGCATTCAGGCCTCCCCTCCACCTCTCCTTCCCGGGTTCCAGGCTGCCTAATCAGGTAAGAGCAGCCATCCTCAGCTATACTAAAGATCCACTTAAGAAGGCAGCATACTGCCCCTATAGACCTGTGACAAATGCTGAGCGAGTAAAGGAACAGTCCAAATGTAGTTCAGCTGTCTCCCAGGTTCCAGAATCCACCAGTTCTAGTCCTCCCTGAAAGCCAAGACAGTCCTGGGGGAGGCATTGAAATGGCAAATTTATCTTTTGCTTTTTCCAACCCATTCATGGTTTTTCAGACCTCTACCATAGCATATCTCAGCTGCCTCATTTCCAAGGTGAACAGCATATTTAATCTCTGCCTGTATGTAAGCTATTACAGTTCACTGATAATCCTTACTCTTTTGTACCTCTTCTAGTTCCAGTATATCCTGTTTTCAGTGGGAAAGACCAGAGCTGAGGACAGCATTCAGGATGTGGACATGACAGGCTTTAAATCTTCACATGGCATCTCCTGGCCTGCCACATTCAACCAGAAGCTGAAAGGTAAACAGCTGGTAGCTGAGATGCAAGCAGTTGTAATTACTATAAGTCCTCTTGTACTACATAAGTACTTCTAAAAACAAAGAGTAAAATAAATAAAACTAACTACCATTAAAATAAAAAGAAGAAAAAGGCCAATGCAAATTACAAAATTTTTGCCGTCACCCAAACAAACCAGCAGTAGAAAAATAAGTTTGAAAAATGTTACTAACACCAAGCTACAGCACCAAGTGTTGTCTCCTGTCTTACAAGATGATGGATGATGGGTTTATTTCAAACTCCAAGCAAAATAAATTGGATTCTGGGAAAAGTTAAAAAATTAATAACTACAGTATTTTCTGAGGGCTGAAAGTGCTACTAGAAAAGCAAACAACTCAAAGCAAGCGTAAAGGCTAAAAGAGAAGGAAAATGGTGAAAGCAGTGAGTGTGACAACTACAGATGGAGGACTATGCAATAATCAACAAAAAGAAAAAGGTAGAATACTAATATTTTGACTCTGGAATACTTAGAATAGTTTCAGAAACCTCAAGAAATAGAGGGATGCTTTCAGGCCACTTTTTATAGCTATTTCACCTGATTCTGGCAGATACCCTTTCAGTTCCTGTCCAGCCTCTTTCATCATGGTATTAGCAATGTTTCTGGGTCTGTATAGGGGACAGGACCAGATTAAACACATACATATTTTTAATTTTGATTCTTTAATCAGATCTATTCCCCAATTTCCTATCCACCTCCACAGTCAGCCACAAATAACAAAGAGGGGTAAATGAGTATTTGGGTCTGAGAGAGGCAAATAGGAATCCCTTAACCTTGTGGCTATGCTAGGAGGATTTTCTTGGAGCCATAGCTTCAGATACAATCAGGTGATAAATTATATTCATCTAAGTATCTTGTTAGACTCTTTCTTTTTGACAAAAGTCCAGAACTGTTGGTGTCAGGTCCTTTTGTTTTATTTCAACAGTGACTTAGTTATTGAATCAGCCACCAGGCAGAGGAGTGGATGTGGCTGTGGAATCAGTCAGTTAAACAGGCCAGTCACTGACAGATAATGAGGTAAACAAGATTGTACCAAGATTTGTTGCAAACAATTAGACCAAGTCACAGCTGGTAAAGTGGAAAGGTTTACAAATACCCAGCACTAAAAGCCTATGGAATAAATCAAGGTCTCAGCAGGACAGAGACTGTTTGTCTGCAGAGTTACTCATTCTTGTAACTGCAACTTATCTCTGCAATACTGAATAAGGATATTAATTCAAGTGAGTTGATTCCTATTTACAAAGGAGAGGCAAAACTTAACCAAGTGTTGTTTTGGAGCAAAGAGCTTTCCAAGAAGCAAAATATTTCCTTAGTTGAGGCATCTTGTCATGGAAACTATTAAGACTGATGGAGAAAAAGGATGCAGTAGAGCATATAGCTAAATATGATTACCTCTTTTTCCCTTGCTCTTCAAACACAATGTCAATATTGACCAAAACGTGAGTATTCATGAGAAATGTCTCATTGTCTATAAAAGCTTGAAGATTCACTCTACCCAAGAAGCACATTTTAAGGCATGGTAAGGGTGGGAAAGGGTATGACAAAAAGTAGGTACAATACAACAGCAACATTTTAAATTACTTTTTATGCTTTTACAATGGAAACACAATGTACTTTCTGATCTACATTTTAGATATCGTATCATTCCATTAGCAACTGTGACTCAGAAGACAAGAGGAGATTAATTATTTCCTTTCTTTAATGAGTGGATTTATTCAGTAATGGCTGAATAGTATGTGTGACCATTTCACAGGAAAGCAGAGGTGGTTAATGTGAGCTTCATTAAGACTGATGATCAAACAATACTGTAATGAAAGCATAAATTCAGAGGCTGGGATATTATAAAGACAGAAGAAAGCATTGTGAGCATACAGTTTGACTTCCTCTGTAATAGAGACTGTTGGATTTGGTATTGATGTACTGACTACTAAAATACCCCCTGTGGTGGTGCTTTCAGAACATCCTTCAGTTTTAAATAGAAAATATTTTGCATGAGTAATTGTTCTGACAACTATTTGTCAGCAATTTTACCAAATTTACTTGATTTCAAGTCTGAATTTGCATAAATTCAGATTCCAGTAAGTATCTCTTGCTGGGCTAGGTGTCTGGGTGTAAACACAGGCAAATGGGTGTCTCTCCATATCTGAGGAGTTGAGAGCTTACCCATCTCTTTCTGCCTAGCTTGGAACACCAAATAGGTAAGGTTATTTACTTTTTTCCTTTTACTACCAGAAAACTGACTTTGACTTTGGAACTGAACTCTATTTACCACTTTGCCCACCACCATGTTGGTACTGAATGGTTGTGATAAACTCACACCTCCATCTTCCTTTTCATAAACTAAACAAATCTGTCTCTTTCAAATTTTAACTGAGGCATTTTTTTCCAAATCTTTCATCATTCTTATGTCCTTTTTCTTGCTCATCTCCAGTTTTAAGGCCATCTGTCTTAAAGTAAGAACACTTGCACTTGATACAACATTCCATCTGTTGCCACAGTAGTGCAAATCAGAGGCAGAAGATCCCTATTTTACAAATTAACACTTTTCTGTGAAGCATTGTTTGGGTGAACCTGATGTTCATCTACGTGTCCATTGAGCTGTCCAAATGCTTTCATTGCAGCTGAGGCCTAAGCCTTAATGAATACATGCACAAATGTCAATGTGTGTGAATTTCCCATTATCTCATTTCTCACTCTACAACAGCTAAATTGGTCATATTGTTGCGAATGAGTAGAAGTGCAGAGAGAAGACTGATGGCATTTTGTGTGAATCTAAAAAGATATGGACAACTACAGTTATCCTGGTTTTAAGATCTTTTCGTCATTCATATATTAAGATCCTGGCTGAAGTATCTTGTTTAGGAGCAAAAATTGCCACATGCTGACTCTTTGCTCCATAGAGAACCTTCAGAGGGCTGTTCAGATCTTTTGATGGGGTCTTACACTTTCAGTCACCTCCTGTTCTGGGTTATGCAGTAAGCATCCTAAAGGATCTGCATTACACATCACTGCTCACTCCACCAATTCTTCATGTCTATTGTTATTAGATAACAACAGGACACAGTAACTAATTTGTAGAAAATTAGCAAATCCCCATGATTTATGTGGAACAGTGCATTAGCATTCAGTCTTTACTAGAGTAAAAACTTTCACTTACAAAAATTGTAGGGAAAAATAGCTCTTAACTTTCATCATCAAGAATAATTAACCACGACAGCAGCTGAACTTAAGATTCATCTCAGTTAATGTTTGTCAAGGCAGGTAATACCTGAACTGACCAAAAACAAACACAAAACCCATACCCAACCAATCTGTCAAAATCTGCTCATATCTGCAGTCACATGAAACAGAACTGACTCTTTGAATAAATCACAATTTAAGATTATAGTTAATGTGTGAGCTAATAAAGATTCTTCTGTTCTTAGAAGGCTGTTTATTATTCAAAGTGTAAATTCTCTAGTAATGCCACAATTTTGGGATAGATAGTATGTGCAACTCAAAAATGGAATAGAAATTACAAGAGAAAGGAGATGGGAAAGGAACCCAAAAAAGCAAGTGTGTGTACATATGGGTACAAATCTGGCTGAAATGAAGCCCTTCTGTGACACATTCTCTAAACAGAAGAGCAGCAGAATAGCAAGGATGGGAGCTAAGGAACTGTGGGAAACATGAGAGAAGACTAAGAGGTTTCTCAAGAGTAAATGAGCACTTGCAGTTCAGTTTTCACCTTGAAAATTTTCAGTACGTACATATAAGTGCTCCAAATGCCCTTCTAAATATACGAGGGAAAACATTCCTGAAACTTCAAAAAGTCTTCTGATTTCAATGTATTTCTGATTTCTGTATTTGTTTTTAACCCTATAGTATAACTTTTGCCTGGGTTGTCTGTCCTGAAGAGTTATTTGGAAGCCTTCTTTGAGGTCAGATTTGATGGCTTTCCATTCCAACATTCCACTAACTGCGGATTACAACAAAGGGAATAATATTTACAGACCTGCAGACTTAATAATCACTATTGCCTCAGGCAGACCTGCTGCTTTTGTGCTTCAGCCTAAGGTAAAAAAGACAGGCAATGTGTGCAACTTTTTTTCTGTAGCTCACCTGAACCAAACAATGAAAATATAGAGAAGAAATACAGATGTGAAAATAAAGGAAGACAGTGAGAAAACTAATATCAGAAGGAAAAAAACAAAAAAACAAAAAACAAGCAAAACAAAATTGACCAAGGAAAGATCAGCGAATACAGGAGGAGCCTGATTGAGAAAAGCAGGCAACTAGACACCAGTCAATTTTGCCTTCAGTTCAGTTATTGTGGTAATGCCAGAAAGCTTCATCCTCAGTGGCCTGTTTCTTCACATTAGTTGTCTCTTTTAATTTATGATCAAACAGAGATGTTGTTAACCACACTGATTCTTAAAGAGTTGTTGACAGGCTCTGGAGTTGAAGTGAGGAAAGCAAGTTCTACCTCTTGGATTATTTTTTGAAGCTGGCAGCTTTCTGGTGCAGATATCACCACGTCCATTTTGACTGGCTCACATCTGGAAAGTTTTCTTTGCAATCGTAAAATGTGGACATGAAACTGTTATTTTACCCATGGTTAGCTCCTGAAGCACAAGATGACTGTCATGAGGGAAAACAGCCAGCTCACTAAGCTGCCCTAAGTAGGCCAAGTGTGACCGATAGATCAAACCAATGCAGGGACTGGGTAATAAACAAGGGAACTGCAATAGTTATAAATAACATCTTTAGCAGAAAATTCCTTGCTGAAGAATTATAACAGAATAGGATTTTAAGAAGAGTCTGCTTGGCTGTGTTTAATGGAGGGACAATGTTCTCTGTGTGCTGCTTTGATATTCAGCAAATACCTTGGAGATTTTGTTTTGGTTTTTCATACTCCCCAGGACAGGATATTCCAGGGTAGAGTTGCTCAACAAATAACTACTCAAATGATATTGCTTGGGCTGCTTGCATCTGCCAGAGTAACCCTGCCCAACTGTGCAGATCCTTTCAAAAAAATCTAAGGAGGGAGAAGAAACATTTAAGGATAACCAAATAAGAAGCGCCTATACCTGAAAAAGGAATGCAAGAACAAAGAAGATGAAGAGGGAAAGGAGCAAAGAAAATGTGATAATAAAGAAGATGAAGGGGGAAAGGAGTAAATGAAATGTGAGAATGGGCATCACCACCTACTTCCAGATCTGTACACGAGGAGCACAGACCCTCGTCAAGAAAGTAGAACGTTTCAAAATGAGTATGGAGGTGGTCCTGGAAAATGTACATGCAGAACAATTCTGCAATGGCAGCAGGGGGGATGGACTGGATGTGAACTTATTGGGTCTCTTCCATCTCCAGTTTCTATGAAAACAGTCACCATTCTTTAGCAATATGATAAATATTTTAAAAAATCATAGATACAAACTAAATAAAACATATTAAATAACAAGTGCAGCCAATTTAATCATGACTTTTCAACTTTTTAAACCAAGTCAGCAGGGAGGAAGAAGGAACAGGCTCGAGATTTTTAGTCCTCTTTGTTTAAGGCTAATTCACATAGGACACACCTTCATGAGACTTGTTCAATAACATTTGTGGAGCTGGGCTAGAGTTGTTGTTGGATCGTTCTCAGTCCACAGGGCTGCTGGTTTTATCCAATGCACACTGGGTGCTGTCTCTCTCTAGCAGCTTTTAATTCAGATTTTGCCTTGTTTATGTTTCACTCCTAGCTAGACCAGTAGATTTCATTTTGAGTAGTGCAACAGCAGTCTAATCCTCAAGCATTTCATAACCAAAAGTTGATTCCTTTCTTCATTCCCACACTGACCAAAACAACACAAACTGCCCTTCACGAGCAAGTCTCCTCCTCTGTAAGGGATCCATGTGTTGCAGATACACAAACTTCATGTTCCTCAGCAGGGGGAGAAAAATTTTTGGCTTAAAAAATATAGAACTAATTATTTGAGCACGTGGTGTATCCACAAAGTCTAGCTGCAGCAAGGGGACTTGTGTTCCATGGAACAACCACTAGACAGTGATATAGCCACATCTACACAGCCAGAGCACACCCCTCTAACAGCCCCAGTCTCTCTCTACCATTTTCTTCACAACCTAGGAGCTCAAGTTTTCTCTGAATCCCTATAAAAACTCATCTTGCATGTTTCTTCTGAGTACTCACCACTCAGTCTCAGCAGAGAGGAAGGCTTTAATAAAGCCTTTTCTCCAGTACAAGCTGAAGATGAGGAACATTCTAGGGTAGAGGGAGACAGGGATATGACTTGCCTGTGGTGTTCAGTTTGTACGACGGAAAGAAGACCTCAGCCTTTTCGGTTGTCAGTCTTCAAACTATCAGTCTAGCTTCTTTTATTAGCAATAAAAGTAGCTTAGAAGTTGAGGCAGACATAGTCATTCCCCCTGTCACATACTTCCCTGAACTTATGTTCCAGAACAAAACAATGGAGAGCCTGGTCTAGGCCTCACTGGTATAATTCTTTTTAGCATGCCAGGCCTTGGGAAAAAGACTCAGCCACGAATAACTTGGCTTAAATTTGGGCTTCAGCTTCCCAGCAACTGGCTCAAGGCACTTATATCTACATCCATTGTGTTTGGTATAGCTCTGACAATCACCAGCTGCATCCTCATGAAACTTTGTCAGAATAAACATTAGACTTTCCAGTTATTCCATTTGACTTTGCACCTTGGCATCTAGCCTTTATATCTCCTTCCTGGCTCTTTCTTCTTCCCCAGGCACACGCACACCCTGGATAAGGGACACAGGTAAACTGGAAGAGGCTAACTTACACGAACAGGAAGCCCATCCTAGCATCAGTTCACACTCCTGACAAGGTCTAGGTGAATCAAGCAGTTTTCCAAGCCCTTTTAGAGAGCTGCCTGACTGGAGAGACTTGACCTGAGAGCTGCAAGAGTTCTGTTTGGGGGGTTGCCTACATCTTTGTCCAGATGATGGGAAGAATTGCCCCGCTGAAGAGTTTCTGCATGAAAATTCCTCTGTGGGATTCGTTTGTCCTTCACAGCTAGAGGCAATCGGTGAACAAAATGCCTGTATGCAATGAGGAGCCTTCAGTACTTTGTCTTACAAACTGTCACCTGCCCTGCTCACATCAACACAGGACCTCACCACTCCCCACACCTTTGTGAGCCTCCATCCCCTCATGGCATCTGCACATTTCCTACTCTGGATATTCACTAGAAAATTAACTTGGAATAGAGAAAAATCATTCACAGAGCCAGTGTAAGATAGCTTACAGTGCAGTGCCATCCAACGGAGACGTTATTCCTAACCAGGAATCATCAGAGACATCATCAAAAGAATCAGCCAGCATAACTTGCCCTTCTGTGCCCTTAAAGACAGTCCATGAGTCCCTATTTGCATTAGTTCTGCTCAATATCTACATAAATCCTTGGTAGGTTCAACTGATTACAGATGCCACTCCAATCAATGATTTCTTCCAAGAGTCCTTTCCAGCAGCTGCCGTCCTCTCTCCCTACCTCCTTTGGACTGAGTTGCTACTGCAACTGGGTATCTGATGATATGCAGCTGAAAACCATAACAGCCTTTCAATCAAACAAAACTCTTACAAGAGGGAAGTAGCTGTTTCTGAGCATCCTTCTGTCTTTCTGAACTCTCTTCCTGTTGTTTGAGACTCCCTTGTAGCTCCCTGAAGAATCTCCCCACTGACACCACAGGTGTCTTTCCATCACAAGGGACCTGCTGCAACTTGGCAGATTGGCCTGACAACACAGCCTTTGATCCTTTGAGATCAAACCCTGAAGGCCACAGTGTAGTAGAGGTGACCACACTATCGTGGAAACCAGAGAAGTCTCTTGCCACCTCAGCTTTTCTCTGCTTTATCCTTAGGTCTGATAGTCCATCTCAATCCTTCCCAGCTTTTCCTTCTTTAACCGCTTTTGTTATTTCCAGGAAACGTTCAAAGGTAGGCTTGACTTGTAGTTTCAAAGGAACTAAGGGCTGCATATTGAGTAGTTCTGTGTATTCCTTTTCTCCGTTTGCTCTCACATGTGCCTTTGAAGTAGAAGTGATCCTCAGAATTTGTTGGTTTCCTCCTTTCACAGGCATTATATCACTGAGCTACTGATGCTATTTAGTATTGCAAAAGAGAAAGAATTTAATTTTTTAAAAATATATTTGTATTTTATTTGTTATTTTTATGCTGTATTTTAAGTGTTTGTTGTATATGGCAAAGGCAGAGAGAAGCTGAGATGTAAGGACTTCCAAATCAGGTCAGTGCTGAAACTGGCTTGGGTCCAGAGTCTCGACTAAAAATGTCAGCTTCATCTGCAAAGGGCAGTAGAGTCAAACCTGCAATTACTGTCATTAGCACAGGACTCAGAATGTTAGTATTTCCCTGGTGTAAGTAGCTTATTCTTTCTTTTTCCTCCCACCTAATTCAAAATAAAATAAAGCCCTGTGAATCAAAATGAAGGACAGTATGAGTTTCAAACGGGCACCATAGGTAATTCTTCCTCTGGAGTGCTCTGTGGACACTTGTTTAGGCTATTTCCTTGCTAAGTGGGTTCAAATCTGTTTAGACACAGGAGGAACTGAGCCTTCCACATCCTGGCTGGGCTCCCCAAAACACTGGGATCTGAGGGTGCCCTGATAAAGCACATTCTGGTATGGTCTGCTTGAACTCTGTAGATGAGAAAGAGGAAGAATGCCTGCCATGCTGCTTAGGCTTAAATACAAGGGCCCTGAATGAATGTCATCCTACTACCTTGGCTTGCGTTGCTGCGTTCTATAAGAATTGTCCACCAAGATCACAGACTGTCCCAGTGGGCTTGTCCTGCTGCCTTTTCATTGTCCTGTTTTTATTGGTGGAAACAGTTTTTGTTCTGTTGCTATTGTCATGGTGGAAGAAGCCATCACAACGTGATGAAGTCACAGATAATAGGAAGCTACAATTAATATTGAGATAAATTTAAATACAAAACTTTCTGTTCCATTGTTTTCTATTTGATACAACCATACATGAAGTACTGACCTACAAAAACCCCTGTGGCATAAATTGCATGGTTGGCTACGTGGGGCTAGTGTAGCAATGAATATAGCAGTAGCTGATTTACAGATTTTGTGGAAAAAGTTTGGAGTTTGCCATTTTAAAGGTTTTCTTTCAACTTTTCTCTCTCTGCCCCACAACTACATGATTACTTAAAATAACCAACTTCCTGTTCTCCTAAGTTTCTTCACAACAAGAGAACAGCCTTAAAAAAAAAGTTTAGTTTTGTTGCCATGCTACAGCATAGTCCCGAAGAACCTGACTCCAAATACTTGGTGTACAAAGAAATCTGTACTGTTTCTTCAAACAAGATTTTACTTTGATTTAGGATTTGAAACATCAACAGTTTTGACTGCTGCAGGGAAGTGTTAGGTTTTCTTGGGACTGTAAATCCAAGTTTAATATAACATTAGTAGGGAATTCTTTGAATTTGTAGACCTTGTATCTGGAACCATCTCAACTTAAGTATGATTAGGAATTAAGAAAGCTATTCTTTCACCTGTGGAATCAGTAATTTTTTTATTTTTTTTAATCTGAAAAGTATTTTCTGTCATTTTATTATGATTGTGCAATTATACTGAATTAACTATCATAAGAATAATGATCTATTTCTTGAAAAGTTAGTTTATTGCAGTAGAAGCAGGAAAGGAAAACCAATTATTTATCAAAATTAGCTGCATCCTAATACATGAAATGCTATTTGAGTACTTAAGTGACTTCAAGTCTGTGGGTAATTCTGCAATAATAGACTATACATTTACTAAAGTTAGGTCTCATGGATCTTCAGAAATAAAGGTCTCTATCATCTCAAGGTGAAAATACAACACACTTTTAATACATTCTAAGTGTCACTTGCACGAGTATATTGCTACTCTAACAACATTTTTATTGTTATTATTTGGCAAAGGAAAACTGTATGCTCAGCACAGATCCAAACCTGTAAGGTTGGGCTGTGGAATGGCACTAGAGTCTGAGTATAGGGCTACGTGCTACTTTTCCTTTAAAAAAACATTTTATGAGGTTAAGAGTTTTCAAATACAAACTGTATAATGATCCCAAAAGACAGTGTTGCTCTCAAACAATGTTGACAGATTTCTGGACTTGGAAAGCAGTGTAATAATGTGTTACCATATAATAAAGAAAACATTTTGTTCACTGCATTTCAGTTCTTAAGATCCGAATCAACTGGTCTGTAGCTGTAAAAATCTGCATAACCACACCACAATTTAACCGTACAGAGTAAGATGAGGATTTTCATCTTCAAGAAGTACAGGTCTCTGGTGTCTTTACTGTGTGAGCTTCAGGTACCAGAGAATAGCATGTAACAGGAGGTCAGACTTTTTTGTTGCGAGCTGGAAGAAGACCCTGGTCTCGAAAAGAAAGCTGAGCGAGAAATGGTCTCTTGTTTTTAACTACTTTTTCTTCCCGCACAGTAGCGTCCTGCTGCAGGGTTAAGTACCCGTGTGCCAACCTGTCGAGTGCCGCTGCACGGGGAGCCTGGCTGCACGGAGGCTCACGGAGAGGTATCCGCCTTGCCTGCGCCTCCTGGGCGGTACGTGCGGTGCCCTGCCCGGGGCCGCCGCTACCTGCGGGGCAGCGCGGGGCGGCGCGGAGCGAGCAGCGCCCGGGCGGGTCCCCGCGGTCGCCGCCGCTGCCCGCCCCGCCTTGCGTGGCCCGTGGGAGCGGGCCCGGGTGCCAGAGGCGGCGGGGAGGGCTGGGACGGGGCCCTGGCCAGGGGTTTCTCTCTCCCCCACCCCCTCCTCCCCTCGCCGCCGGTTCCTGTGAGGCTGCAAGTGCCGCCGCGGCAGCTGGGGGGCCGGCGGGGGATGCTGCTGCCGCTGCCCTGCCCAGCGCCGGAGTGAGGGCAGGAGCTGGTGGCGGCAGGAGCAGCCCCGGCGGCGGGACGAGGTGAGAGGGGCGCGGGCCCGCGGGGCAGGTGGGTGCGTGCCCGGGATGGGAGCGGGGCCGGGGCGGGCAGTGCTCCCGTCGGGACCAGCCCGCCCGCACTGGGGGCACACAGGGGAGCGACGGATGGGGCGCAGCCCGCGGGGTCTGACGGGCGGGGAACGCTGCGCAGCGCTGGGCTCTGGCTTTGGGGTGCAGAAACCTGGAGCAGCGGAGCCCCTGGCCAGGCGGGGTGCGGAGCGAGCCGAGGGCGACGGGGAGCCGAGGGTACTTCAGGTTGAGCCCGGCCGGCCATGCCAGATGCAGACGTAATTCCACGGAGGGACCCCTCCGCCTCCTCTCCCCAAATCTTGGGCATGGTGATTTCTAATACATGTAGGATCAGGCGAAAGGAGAAATCTCCGTAGAGCTCTGAGGTGTTTTCTCTGGCTGAAGCTATCTAGAAATAATATTGAGGGGAAGAACAGTAATTCATAACAAAACTTTAAAGAGCAACAAGTTGTTTTACTGAAATCACAAGCGCTGGGAAAAAAAATCACCTCACTGATCCTGATAGAAAGCGGCTAATAGCAGTATCTTGAAAATCGATTTATAACACAATTACGAGTTTCTGAAGCCCCTAGCACTATTCAAAACAAATTTCACCATATGTCTGAAGAGAGTTTTTGAGAAGTCCTGAATCTGCCCTTAAAATCTTCATTTTTACTTATGTAGATACAGGATATGATACTTAGAATTATTTTCATGTTTAAGTGTTTCCTTTTTTACTGATTCTTTGTCCTACTTGAAACAGGTGGTCCATTTTGCACTACCCTGCTGCTCCTTCTCGGGCTCTGCCCCCCAAAACCACCTCTGTGTGCCTTTCTGTGTAGTCATGGTGCAAACTAGATTAACCTTGTTGGACACTCTGGGCTGGATTCAGAGGAGCAGGCTGGCAGGGCAAGTAACCCTACATCTTCCAGCCATGGCCAGTGCAGTTCTCCTGTTTGGTCATGTATCATGGAGGAGAGTGACTTCTCAGGCTTTTCCTGATTTTCCCTTTTGAGTAGCGTCTCTATCACAGTCGGGACTTTTTTGCCTCCTACTCGAGTTTCACCACCTTGTGTAAACGCAGAGAGGATGTGCTGGGAGGGGCAAGGTCAGGGGAGTATCAGTGAGGCGTTGCTAAGGCTATTTCTCAGGCACTGTAGTGCCCCTGAAAGTGTTTATGCTAATTGTGGAAATTAGAGCCCTTAACTCCTGATCTTGATTTAGTCTGCGGCTGGGCAGCTGTGCACTCTTTTCACTTACTGGCCTATGCTTCTCCCCTCACCACGCTGCAGGACTAAGCTCACTTTTCAATGAGAAGTAGAAGTTCCAGCCCCAAGAACCAAATCCATGTCTGTGCCCTGTGCATTCACTGAGGTCTGGCCGTTGTTCCCTTTGTGGTGAAGATCGAATTCTTACATCTCTTCCGGCTGTGAGAGTGGAAAAATTAGTTGGATGATTATTAGGAATGTGTTTAAACTGAGCAGTGGTGATGGCTGTTCAGATGAAATACTATTCCAAAATCTAGTTTGCATTTAATTGATGTAATTAAAGTTGTTGAAAAGTAGTTATTTTTAAAGAAGATTGATTATAGCAAGTGAGTGACTAGAAACCATACAAAGCATCCCAAAGTAATTTCTTTTATTCTAGTACATGACATGGCTGATGTTTGGAGACATCTATAAAATTATTAGGGTGATCCTAACTCTGTGCCCAACTGTGTGTCAAATCTCATCACAGTATTTGACACCAGACTGTCCTACCCTTAACCTCTCAGAAAGGCCAGTGATGGAGTGGGTGACGTGCAAGCAAAATTTTGACATCATTCTCGAAGTATCAATACAACAATATTGATGGAAAAGGTTGAACAGCTACCTCCTGTGTTAAACTTTATGGCTCAATGGAAGAATTCAGATCCCAGGTCTGTCAGCCTGACACCCTTTCCACCATTCTCAAACCTCAATATTTTCTTGATATTTGATAAGATTATTAGGATTGTCTTCTGAGTTATAAGCAAAAATGTCCGGTGAGACAGGGAGACCTTTTCAGTTCACTCTCATTCCATCTACATGTGGGTTGCAAACTGTTGCATCTGTTGTTGGTTGCAAACAACCTCTTCTGCATAAGTTGATAGCCTTTCTCAGTCACTTATTAACTGCAAGAGTGCAGAATTCTTTACCTGTACTAATTTGTGCCAACGATTTTAAGAACATTATTGACACCAAGTAGACCGAGGGAGGACATTGACAGAGAGGTGGTAGCTTTACTACCAAAATCTTCTCTGCTGATGTTTCAAGGCTAATTCCATGTAAGCACATTTTTTTGTTCAGCTGAGAAAGTTAGCTGAGATGAACTGCCCAGCTCACAAAACACGAGAGATTATAATCTCTTCATGCCTACATGAAATGATGGTGGAGGCAACACGATCTACTCAGTTGTAAAGACTATTTCAGTACCTTTTGTGGGCTTGGACACTGACCTCAGACAAACCATTTTCTTTCAGTTTTCCAGTTTCAAAAGTGAGGATAAGAACTGTACCTCACAGGGTCTTGTTAGAAATACCTTGGTTAGAAACAGGGGTTTCTAAAGCGCACTGGAATTTCCATGCAAAAGGCTTTGCATTGTTTTATAGTATGGTTGACATATGAGAATAGGCAAAGCTGAGGGGTTCAAAAGTATCTGATCTTTTTCCTCTCCGTATTCAGGAAGATTCAACTGCCTGTTGTGGTGCATAGGGTTGGCTCGCCACCTCTGTGCTCTGCAGCCTTCAGGTGGTCCTTATAACTAGACCCTCTGTGTCTGAAACCAGCTTTACTGATCTAAATCCATTTTGGAATTGGAGGGAAAACTTTATGCTACTGAATGTTTAATTTTTATTTATTAGTAGTCAGTTTGGGCCACTTGGGGCTGGCATATTAACCTGCCTCTGCTTCCATTGCCTGGAATAGAGACTATTTGGTGCTGAATACTTTGGTGGATGAGATACAGAACACCTGGGTGAATGTCTGGTATGGGTAAAGCAGTTAGTAAGTGCCTGGGTCATGATTTTTGATTCTTGAAAAATACTGGGGGGGAGGTGAAGGTGAGGAAGGGAAGGGTGTGTTAAACCCAGTTGTGACATTGCAGATATAGATATGCAATAGTCTCTTGAGCAGAAAGTGAGGGCCATCATGCTGTGTCCTCAGTTTGGAGACAGATTTGAACCAGTGCTCCTCTGGAGTTGTCAGAATGCAAGTGCTTGTGGTTAATGATGGCACTGTGCATGTTACAGTGACCAGTCCAACACAGTGTACAGGGAGTGGGAATCTGTGATGACATATGCGAAGAGAAGGAAGACAGAAAAGAAAGAAGAATGGGGAAGGGAAAAGAGACAGGAGGCGAGGGTGGCAATAATCCTAGCAAAGGGAACATTTTCCAGTAAGCAGTTCTGAATGTGATGTAAAAAATAACAACTGAAAGTTTTATTTTACTACACAGAGCCCAAATTCTTCCTTTGATCTCTGTACAAGCTTCCTTTTGGCATCTGTGGGAGATCAGCAGAGAGTGAGGAGTCTTGAGTTTGTGATGCAGCCTGTAGCCAGTCATGAAATGAAATTCAGTCCTCTCAAAAAATTATTACATAGCTGTGAGTTAATCAGGAGGTACACACATGGTTCTGAAATAAATGATGGAAGTCAGTCAACACAAAGACATCTCACAACCAAAAGAGTAGGTAAGTTATGTGAATACTCTGTTCATTGCAGCTAAACTGTTAGCATCTGTTTAAAAAAGTTACCTTGGTGACCATGCTAGTGTCTACAGGAATTTCTTGATGGACTTTTCTTTTTCTGTAATAGTTTGCACAAATACACTATTTTTGAGCCTTTTGACAGTATTCAGCATCTAAAGCCAGTTATTTCAGCTTAATAAGTTAGGAACACACTAAGTGACTTCTAGTGAGTAGCAATAAATTCACTACAACACTCTCTTAATTATGGGATATTTTCAGTAAATTTTCCTAATTAAACTTGCTATTTGAAAATAGCAATTGGAAGCTTTAAAAGATAGATAACAGATGCACCAACCTGTCAGAGCAAACCAAATACACGGGAAATCATTAGACTTAAGACAGTTGATTTTGGGATTTTTTTCCGATATTTAACATGAATAATCAACATATAAATAGGGCTATTAATCTACAGAAAGATCACTTTTATTTGAAAGAATTTGACCTTCAATGCTTCTCTTTGCCTATTGAGCTGTCACTATACTTGGACACGTGATGTCTTGAGTTAAAACATTGAGAAACTAGGGGTCTTTACATACATCCTATGAGAACATTTAGGGGCAACTCAAAATAAAATCTAATATTGAAGTGTTGCTATAAATCATTCCTGCTGTATGCAGCTCTGCTAACTTTCTGCCTTCAGTCAGCAAGTCCTTCCAGCACCACTACACTGCTCAGAGTGTGCTGGGTTTTGCAAGCAGTGGAGCTGCCGACTTGATACCTCTCTCCACGTAGGAGAACTGGTTATAAACCAGAATAGTGGTCTACAGTATGCTCTGCAAACTGAAAAGAGAGATGGTCCCTGCCACAGAGTGCTGAAGTTGTCTTAGGCAGTTTATGTTAAGGAGATGAAAGACTCTTCATCTTTCAATTTCATGTCATCTCCTCATGGCAGAGCTTAACAGATGTTGTCCTTTCCTCCAGGAAGTACTATATAACCTGTATTTTCTGCTTTCTGTCCCCTGTGCTTTCTTTATACCTTGTAATCCTAATCTTCCTGAAAAGAAGGACATTCATTCCCCATTCCTGTTTTTCTACCCTCCGGCTCATTCATGGCCTCACACCATTAATTTAGCATTTACTTGTGAAGTTTGTCTGAGAACTGCCTGTGTAAAGGAACATTACTAAAGACAAGCTGTTGAATGAGTGTAATACTGTGGGGGGATTTCCTCTAGCCCCATTATTCCTGGCTCCTCTACTCATGTCCAACTGGACATGAAAGCATAACAGATGGGAGCAGACTGATTGTTCCAGTGAATGCAACAGATACGTGCCTCTCATACTCGCTGTTAGTGTCAAAGTGTTCACCAAGCTCAGGAGTTCCATGGAACCATCCACTCATGGCTGTGTTCACATGGGCCATTGCACAAAACTCCACAGTGACAAGGGAAAAGGGAAGTTGAAGTCTGGTGATGATGGAGTTCATCAGTGAATTTACAGATTAGGGACCTGGGTATCAGACAGGGGTGTTTGCACCCTTTCATCTTCCCAGAAAGATTCAGGTACCTTCAAAATTTTCAGTGAGTGCCATTTCAGGTGCACAGAGTAGATCTTTTGCAGGTCCTGTGTCACATCTGCCAGACACTGCAGTTATCTCTGATATTCTAGCAAGGTGCAGTGTAGGCAAGTTTACATGTCTGGACTAGTGCCTCAATAGTAGGTGCTTGTGGCAGGGATTACTTCCTTATTCCCATCTTCTTCCACCTTTCACCTCACTGCTGTCTTTGCCATACACGACGCACATTTCTGCTCAGTTCTTTGACACTGCTTGAAACCCTACTGTGGGAAGCCATGATTGAATGGGTCCACAGGTACCACACTGTCTGCTATGGTAGTTGCTTCCAAGATGATCAATTTAGCTCTATATGTTTTTAAATATTTTGAACATATCATAATTGGTACTCACTGGGACCCTTTGGCTAACCCTGGGCAAGCCAGTTGTTCAAGCCCTGCAACAAAGATTCAGTTTTCAGACCTCTCTGTTATATTTTAGAACATTTTCTACGTTTAGCCTTTGAGAAGAAATTTAACTAAGCTATACCCAGTCAACACCAAGCAGTACGCTCTACACCAGATGCCATTCTTTCTATATGAGTATTCTGTAAGTATTTTGAATTGTGGAGGTAGTTTCTTACAGGAACTTTGTGTTGGAAAGACAACAATCTGCTCAAAGGACAACTAATCTATGCCATATATAAGTCCCACAGATATTTTATGCCTTCTGCATAGCAATATATTTTGTAAGACTGTCATATTCTTGCACAAATTATAAAATGTCATACCCTGCTGATGAATTTCCTCCATTTAGTGACCTTCAGTAGAGGAAAAACACATAGATCTATAAATCAAGCTGTAATACTAAATCTTCTGCTGCTTGTGTTTATTATTTAAAGGAACCTGCCTACAGTCCTAATCTCACCTTAGGGAGGCAACTGTAATTCTCCTGGTTTATGTATTAGAGATTGAAGGGGCTGGAACCAGTTAGTGAATGACAAAGTGAGTATAAAATCTGGTTTCTAAACAACAGAAATAGGTTCCACTTTTTGTGCTATAATGTCTTCTAAGTACATTACTCCATATGATATCCTTGTCTAAAACATTGTAATGAGGTTACTAACATAAATATCTTCAGTGATGTATGAATTTATATATGAGTGTATAAACATGAATTCTTCATATCATTTAGACCTCTACCTTTAACAAACACATTGATAGCATATTGTGCTTCTTTTACTTCCCAGGATAATCTTGAGTTATTTCAGCAGCTAGCTAGGGTACAATTACTGCTGCTTTCATTTCTTAGGAAGCAGTGTTTACATAGTTAAAGGTCTCTGATGTGTAATGTCCATTTTCATACCGAAGTCTTTGAAAGCACCAGTCAATCAGAAAGCTGTGCTTAATCTTAAACAGGCCTTTACCCTCCCTCCTCCACAGCTGGATCACATACTTTGAATACTCTGCCTGGGAGCTTTCAGCTGAGAGATTTGAGCAGTGTGTCTCCATGAAGTGGTGCAGGATGCACAGTGTCAGTGTACTGGCTTGCAGAGATGAGATCCCAATCCTCCAGGCTTAAGTCAGCAGCTGGATGACACTTCTGGGGGTGGAAAATTCTTTGTGCCTAAAGAGGGTGACGAGTATCTCAACAACTTTCAAGGAACTGAACTTTAGTTCCTCAGTGTTAATAACGCAGCCCCTTCCTCTTCTGGAGCTACTGCAACACATGCGGTATTAGTTTTGCTCTACTTAAGCACTGAAGTTTTGGTTCACAGCCATGAAAGGCAGAGGTGTTTAGTTTAAATTGAAAACTGAGGTTCAAATGAAACCACGTAGTGTCTGATCACCAAAGTCTCAGGTACATTCGTGCTGAGTTTGTACTGTGACCATGGGTGCATCAGGAACTCTGTGGCTGGAATCTGGCACAGGTGTGATTGGGTCACCATATATTGGAAATAGCCAGAATGAAGTAGATTAAGTATTTGGTAGTTGTTTTGCTTTAGTTATTTTCATTGCTTCCATAGAGTCTATTTCAGTTTTCAGTTGGTAAATTGAGGCATTTATGAAGGACAAGAAAAATTGGACACTCTTAATGGAAAGGAACTCAGTACAATCAGAACTATCCATACATTCTGGTTATTGTCGTAGGTGAACAATATGGAGAGAAGTGCAGTGGTTCTCCATGCTGTTGCACTTCCTGTGTGCAGTGATAGAGCTGGAGGTATGAATGTCAGGGCCTGGATCCAGCCATTTTCCCCTACTTGTCAAACTGGAATTGCTCTAGCTGAAGTAGGACATGTCTGGTGTTATATCATCAGCACCACAGCTGACAGCACAGTGCAGTGAGAGATGCTGCAGGGTTAGCACTGAACCAAGCAACAGTGAGAGGGCTGGAGCACACGTGGAAACCTGACAAGAGGCAGCAGTGGGGAATTGAGGCAGATAGAGAGCTGGCACTGTCTGCTCTCTCACAGACCCGCCTAAGGGAAATGTGGGAAGAACATCATCACTGTTGGAGTGAACAGGGTCAACAAGGTGAAACAAGGGGCTGTGAGGCTGAGTGCTCCCCATTTTTTGTTTGTATGAAGATGAGATACTTTCCCTATATAATGCCTGTTTTCTTTCTCCCCTAATAACTTATTTCTTGCATTGTACAAGAAATAGACCTATTGCCCGCTAGTGACACTGAGGCATAGCACTTAATTTTCCTTGATTCTAGGTAGGGACTATTGCTAATTATAGCTGCAGATGATGGTATTTCTAAGAACCTTTAGGTTGGTGACAGTGCCTGACAGATGACACTGAAGATCCCCATGACATACTGTGAGAAGAGACCATTGACAAAGATTGTTATTGAGGAACAGATTATTTTAATGTCACTATATCAAAATAGTGTAAATGGCTTACACTGAAATTACTGATTTTTACTGAAGGTTTTACAGTTTTGCCAAAAGGCTTTTCCTATAAGCCAATATTTGCAGGTTTTAAAGTGAAAATCTTGTTCTGGGAGGGAATTTGTAGCGGTCTCATTTTCTATCTCAGTACTTCTGCTGCAATGTTTATCAGGGCAGTAGCTGCAGTTACTAAAGTGTAAAACAAATCTTGGTGCTGTAATTTCTATTACCACTGCAAAACAGGCGGAGCTGGCACAACAATTTGTATCCTCTCTCTTCATATACCTTGCCCAAAGAATTACTGATGTGTAACTGAGAATTGTTGACAGTTGTGCCGACAGCCTGGGGGATGCAGAAGACTGTAGGTGACACCGAGGGTGCAGTTTGTCCTTACAATTTCCTGTTGCTGTTAGCAATTTGCAAACTGGCAGGTAGGTTTGGAGAGATGTCCATTAAAAACAATAACATCTTGTAAATTACAAGGAATACGCTTGCATGCAACACATGTGGACTATTAAGATTTTGTTATTATAGGCAGTGTTTGAAACAACCCTACATTATATGGCCTTGTTTGAAAGGTCTCTTGTAGTAAATCAAAACACATTGAAATAGCTGTCTCAGAAATAAGAAAGGTTGACTTGACAGAGCTAGAATTTAAACATAGAATTCCAGACAGTAAAAAAGTTGACAACAGCTTGGCATCCAGATACTGTGTTTCATGCAGAGATCTGAAAGAGCTTTTAAAAATGTCTAATTACAGTATAACAAGTTCCCATTTTGTATCAAGGATTATCAAAGTAGAAAAAACGCACAGCTATAATTTTCAGGTTCAGATTTCTATTGTTGGGTACTTACGTTCATATTCATGTCATTGATCTAAATATAGGTTTAGATGGCAACTTACATTCAAATCTGAAAAATGATCTGATTTCCAGGCCCAGAGATTTGAAAGGAAGATTTTTTTGATAAGCATATGAAACATGTAAAAGCCTAAATATTTTGTTTCTCACTGGGATTCGTCCTTTTTTCTTCTTTTCTTTTGATGATTTGTCTCTGGCTTTAGACAGTAATTGCCAGTTAATGTTATCTCTGTGATGCTCACACTAATATTACACCATCTTCTTCAGAAGCAAAGCAACTATAAAAATTATTCAGGTATCTAATAACCTTACAACTAGGAAGGAAAGAGAGTTCATAATTCTTAGTTAAGCATGTAATGCAGCAGTGCTGCTGTGTACCTAACAATGCACATTTCCTTCCTAAATTAAGTATTTTAGGTGAGCAAGGGCTCACATCCTGCTGGGAAAAGGGATTATTAGACCTATACCTCTTAATTAAGAGAACATGATTTCACTAAGAGAGCTGACAGTAGGGTTAGATAACTCATGGCTCTCATCTTTTCCTGGTAATGCTATGGGCTGATAGAAATTGAACACAGTGACCTGTGAGATCACAGGATGGTTTGGGTTGGAAGCAGCCTTAAAGATCATTCTATTCCAACCTCCTTGTCACGGACAGGGACACCTTCCATCAGACTAGGTTGCTCAGAGTCCCATCCAGCCTGGCCTTGAACACTTCCAGTGATGGGGCATCCAAAGCTTTTCTGGGAACCTGTTCCAGTGTCTCACCACCTTCACAAGGAAGAATGTTTCCCTAATATCTAATCTAAACCTCTTTCAGTTTAAGACCATCTCCTCTCATACAGTCACTACATCCCCTTGTGAAAAGTCCCTCTCCAGCTGTCTTGTAGCCCATTTTTTACTGGAAGGCTGCCATATGGTGTGCCTCAGACTTCTCTTTTCCAGGCTTCTTGTCAGAGGCCCCACAGCTGGATGCAGCACTCCAGGTGGGGTCTCATGAAAGTGGAGTAGAGAGGGAGAATCAACTCCCTTGACCTGGTGGCCAGCCAGGATGTGGTTGGTTTTCTGGGNAAGACCATCTCCTCTCATACAGTCACTACATCCCCTTGTGAAAAGTCCCTCTCCAGCTGTCTTGTAGCCCATTTTTTACTGGAAGGCTGCCATATGGTGTGCCTCAGACTTCTCTTTTCCAGGCTTCTTGTCAGAGGCCCCACAGCTGGATGCAGCACTCCAGGTGGGGTCTCATGAAAGTGGAGTAGAGAGGGAGAATCAACTCCCTTGACCTGGTGGCCAGCCAGGATGTGGTTGGTTTTCTGGGCTGGAAGTGCACGTTGCTGAGTCATGTCAGTCTTCCCATCCACCAACGCCCCAAGGCCTCCTTGAGTTGCTCTCAGTTGCCTTGCCTGTACACTCTGCCTGCCTTGCCTGTATACTTAGCCCAGTTTAAATTAAATTGCTCTAAGTTAATATTATGGCATTGTTTCATACAAAAAGTTCATGGAGGAGAGCTTTTCAGTTGAGATGTTTCTAAAATCCAGAGACTTATTTGCTTGGTACCAGCCAGCTCGCTTAATGTTTCCTGCACTTGGGGAAAACACCCATGAAAACTAAAGTTCACCTTCTCCCTGTGGTCCTGGGTTATCAAATACCCTGCTGGAACCACAGGCAAGTAGGAAATAGAGCAATCCTGTAGCTACACTATGGCATGCAGGGCTGGAGCTGGCCTCTCTGTGTGTTACTAGAGTTGGGCAACTGTGAGGATGACATAAAGCTATTTTTGTTTCACCTTTGCTGGTCTTATGCCAAGAACAGCTTGGAGAACCTGGGCATGACTTGTACAGCAACATTTACTTCTGTGTAATTGTTTGCTGCAGCACATAGTCTCTTCTCAGTCAGCTGTTTAAACTGTGGGTGGTAACAGATGCTTAGATTCATTGCTTTCTGCTATCTTTAATTTTTATTAATAAAGCAATAAAATGCTTATCTGCATGGATTGTGTAAATTGTAAAGAGGCAAAAAATAAACTCCTCTTCCATAGTTTATTTAGTTTGTAAAGCCCTCTGCAGTCCTGACATCTGTTCAGCACAGTGCGCGTTTACAGTGCAACTTAAGTGGTTAAGAGTAATAATTACATTTTAAAATATACAGATGAGCTCATTCTGAACAAAATTCATAGCTATATCAAATTGCAAACCTTAACTCTTACTCACCATACCTGTGTTTTTCCTAAGTACCTAAAGAAAGAGGATCTTGTGGTTGCTCTGCAGATTGATAACTGAGCTGTCTTTCTCACCCTATCTTCTTGGACCATTTCCTCAGAAATATTCTGCATGCTGCAAGAATCTACATTGATACATATAAAACTACAGTAACAGCTGCTTGACATGATATTATTCTAGGGATACTCTATGACTGTGTAAACACAGATTGTGTGATAAAGTGAGTCTCAGTTGAAAAATCAAAAGGTCATTCTCGTTCATTCTATACTGAAATGAAAAATGAAAAAAATGGATGAATAGAGCAGTACAGACTTGAGCTCATGTTGTGAAGCTGAGCTAGTTACTTCTTCAGCTCAGTCCTAGGTCATGTGCTTCCATGACAGAAGTTATTTCAACTCATTTATATAAAATAGCAAAATAATCATTCAGGTTAAATTGTGATTTGAGGAAAAACTCCTGCTCCCTGGCTACAGGGTGATTTAATTATGCATAAGTAATCAGGTAATTACAAAAGAAATATAGGTTAAACTGAAAGCAGGTTCTGAAATTTTAATCAGCTGTGCACAGATTTTAACATTTGTTTAGAAGTTTGTATTGGGAATCAATTTAATTTGCAGTTCTTCAAGTAATATTAGCTATTCCACGGTCTTAAATTGTTACCAGTTTGGAAATCAGAAAGCATGTGCATGACTACTGGATCCTTTTAAGATCACACAATATCAAGAGAAAAGAAGCTTGTCAAGTATTGTTTCTCTGGACATCTCTTTTGCACTCACAAGTTAGAGCAGAGTTTGAACCTTTGTTCAAAGCCATGTCCTCTGTTAATCCAGCTCCTGGCTTCTGGGAATGTGCATTTTTCAAACACTGCCCCTACATTTCCTGTTGTCACACCTTCCCCACATTGCAAGTTTGAGTCAATACTCTTGCTGTGTGCTCTGACCCTTGGCAAAGCACGTTTGGAGGTTCATGCTCTGCAGGTGAGATATGTGTTCTTCAGTCCAGGTTAAAACACCGGTTTTTGAGACCTGAGCCAGGCATCTGAGCAGACTGCAGGCATGTTCGCAAACTAAACAGCAGATTCTTGTGGTTCTCTGTGAATGGGGAAGTGGGAGACTGAGGATGTTGTGGATTGTACTGCGCCAAAGAAGAAGTGAGGGTAGGATTTGACAGAGAAAGTGAAATTATGTAAATCAAATTGTGGAAGTATATAAAAGTAATACAGGGAATTTCTTACTTTCAGGTAATTTCTTCGTTTCCTGTTATCAATCACTGTAGCTGTCTTTATTCAGCAATGTGTTTTGCTGGAGCTCTATTGGAAATAGATCTATATTTATAGGTCTACATATTTGTAGGTCTATATCAGACATTGGTTTAGGGAAAGCTGATCTAATTACAATGATTGATCCATTTCAATATGTGTCAAATGCATTAACAGTAAATGGTGCTTAAACAGAAACCTGTCTCAAGGTCTGAACCCCTTAAGGTGATGGACCTGTGTAACCATACTGGTTTGGAATCTCAGCACTTCCAAATGAGACATTGGGTTTTTTTCCATTAAAACTGTGCTGTTTTAAAGCTGTGAGTTTTGCTGGGCTGGCATGATGCAAACTTTATTCAGCATGGCTAGATCCCAGAAGACGCAGCAAAGCTGACAGGATCAGCAGGCTGACAAACACACAAAGGCACACTGATTGGTTTATGTGTTTCTAAATACATAAATACATGAAATATCTGAATATAAATTCATGTTTATAAATTCAGAAATATTAATCACCTAAACACAAAAATATGAGCAATGGTGGTGTCTGATTGATAGTTCTCACTAGAAGATAAGATGACAAAGACCCGTGGTAAGGACAATTGGCTGAAGAATTGCTCACCTTTGAAAAAGGAAAAGGAAGAGTTGAACTTGAATTCCTGGATTTCAACAGAGCAGTCCTCTTTTTTTGTCTCCTGAGTACAGTTTGAGCATTAAGTCTTCCTGACGATCTTAACATGTGCCCAGTAATATGGATGGGAAACTTGCCTCAGTGCTTAAAGAACTTAAAACTGTTGGAGATGATGGTGGCACCTGAGGAAGGAGGTTAACTATCCCAGGTCATTGTGTCTTGTTCTGAAACGAGCAGTGATAATTTCTGCTGGAGAGAGAACCTGGGCAAGTTATAAATAGGTGAGAATACATTCTTTTTTTCTCTGTCTGTACATACGTTTTGGTGTACACTGTGATATTGGGAAACTACTAATAAAAGTAATATGCTCTTGTAGTTGTCACCTCTTAATAATCTCTCTCTAAAATAAATCATCGAATTTTTTTTCTGTCTCTCCAGAAAGCTCTTTGCTGTTTTCCTCTAAACTCTGAAGACAAGATCCCTTGATACTGATGTTCCAGACAGAGCTATTAGATCTGAGCCTCCAGACAGAGAAATTGAGTTTACAGGCTTGATGTTGTAAGGCTTCAAAGAGCTGAAGGGGTGGAAAGAGACTGGCATGAAATACTACACTTTTCTCTGTTTCACTTTTGGGAAATTAAATAAACATGTAGAAATAGAATCATGGAAGCATTTTTTAAAATTAGATGTGTAAGCATTAGCTGTTCATTACATTCTCCCACTTGCAAACAAATTGTAGCAAAGTATCATTTGTCTTCCAAGAGTGTGGTGGCAAGGATTAATTTAATGTTTGTTAAGAAGTCTTGGATCCATGGAGAGAAGCTGTGAGAAGTGTACAGAGATCATTATCATAATTCTATATATAATAATATTGTTTTGCTTTTTTTCTTGCTGAGGAACAGTTATTCAGTCTCAACATCCTTCATCCTCCACAAAAGAGGTCACAGCTAATTGTTATCTATTTATTGGCTAGGGAAGCAGAGATTTCTTTTGCTGCATTCAACATTGCACGAGAAGTAAATGACTGAGCAAGAAATTAAGCTGGCAAGAATTAGGCATATACACTGAACACTGAAAATCTTGCTGATGTAGTCATTTATCGAAGTGCCTCCTAATACTGTTTTCTTAGTGATGTCTTTGTAGCTAATGGGTTTAGCTCAGAAAGAGATTACAAATGCTAATGGTAATTTTGTGCTCTCCTTGATTCCTTGCAGAAGGACCCAGAGGGGGGTGCTTTGTTTGAAATTGTTGCCTTCAGCTTTGTAGATAGCAAAAGAGGCAAATATGCTGTCTTCTGAAGTTTTAGGAGCAGTCTGCCTTGACATTTTGTAATTTGGAGAGGTGATATCATTGAGTCTCTAGCAAGACTCTTTAACAATATTGTCTGATATAATCAAGGTAAGCAACAACGAAAGGGTTGAATGATTTGACTACAATTTGCAGGTTCCAGTCATTTTGTAAATGTTTGTTGCCTTGACTGTTGTGGTGGTACTTTTTTACTGCCAGTCTGCTATTTTAATAGACTTTTCTAGTTTACAGAAATCCAGATTTGCTCAAGTGCATTCCTGTGGTACACCTTAGGTCTGTCTTTTCAATACTCGGGAGGGAGATCCATTGATAGGTTAATTTTATGAGTATTCCCTTTCACTTTGTAACATATTTGCTCTTTTAGATGGCTACAGATCTGCTAGATGTGGTCTTAGCAAGGGTGCATTTTGAGTATTGAATCTGTACAGTCAAAAGCAAGAGGAAGTCAGACATCACTTTAGTGAGCGTTCGAAAATGAATTTCCAGGTTCAGTGTTTGCTTTTCCCTTTGTAAGTGTGGGCAGCTCTCCGAAAAGTGAGTTATCAATGAAATAACCTCTTGCTCATCTATATTTATTCTCCTCTTGAGGCCTTGCCTTTGCTTTCTTCAGTACATAAGTCAAAACAAGGCATCACACCATTGCTAACACTGCAGGTTTAGCCTGTTATCTGAACATCAAGCCAGGCTTGTTCTGCTTCACTACAGTAGCACCCACAGGAAAAGGGCTCTAGACCTGGAACTTATCAGGGTTTTTTGTTTATGCTTGAGACAAGTATACAAGTGACCTAGACTTCAACTTTTACTGTGCTGACACTATAGGAAACACTTTTCTTATCAGTAAGCTGATCTGTCAACACCAGAAGTAGTTCTAACAAGTGGCTACCTATTAGCTGGTTTTCTCATCGTTTTGGTTAGATAGACTCTAGGAAGACCGCATTAAACAGCTGAAACATCTAAGTGAAGGAATTCCTCAACAACCAAAAGTTTAGATGATCTGCAGCAGAATTCAGCATCACATTGTTCTCATTTTATGACAGTGGCATATCTACAGCACCGTCTATACACACTGTTTTTCCTGATGCCCTGAGGCTTGTGGTTTGTCCTGAGGAGCTCTCATTAAAACTGTTGTGAGACATCCAATATCACATATACCCTTCCCTTACCAAAACACTATGCATGCCTTCTGCCCCACATTGACTCAGGAGAAACAAGCCTCTGAGTCATACAGTGATTACATCCCCGGAAGAAATAGGTCCCTTTTTTATTTTAAGATCTTGTAAGTCTATTACATTTCTGAGTTTAAGTTTGTTATTTGCATCTCCCTGTACAAGTCTAGGGAGATAAGAAAACAGTGAGTTAGCTGCACTTGGGATTCTCGCCAGTCTTTGTGGGATGGAAAATTCCTTCCTAATTCCATATCTGACTTTAAATTTGACCCTCAGCGTGTGAGCAAGTTAGACCAACATACGCACTTAAGAAAAAATAGATCCTTTGTGTCCTAGCAAGACACTGGTGCAACTTTTTCAGGGTCTCAGTCTAGCTGCTGCCAATCAGTGAAGCTTTGTCTTCCTTCAAGCATCCTAGAGCGTGCGGGTAAATTGGGCATCAGAAAAAAGAGCTGTTCTCTCCCTCCTGCAGGCTGTCCACAGAAGCCTTGAAACATGAGATTGAGTTATAGAGTTATTTCAATGCAGAGTCACCAGGAAGATGAGTATGTTGAGCACAGCACAGAAAATCACTGGTGCCCAGGGAAAAGTTTAGTTTTGTATATGCCAGCATTTGTGATCAATCATACATTAAAACTGTCTTCTTCACTACTAGCTTTTGTGCTTGTATCTGCTTTTAACAAACGTGGCTTCATTTGCAATCTAGAAGACTGATTAAAAAATATGGAATAGGTTCAGAATGAGATTGATATCTGAGTGGTGTCTTTAGAAAATATTCCTCTCATTGATACCATCTCTTAAACAAAGCATTTAAGATCTATCCATAAACTAGCTTTGAATCTATTAATTGCAACTTTGAATCTGGTCAATCATATGCTGTGGACATGTCCATGTTATTCTCTGTATAGTTGCCTTTATCTAGTTCATCATTTCATAAAAAGAGCAGTGGGGGTTTTTAAAAATATGGTCCAAATTAATAATATTTTATCAACATTGATTTTTAGAAAGAGTGCTGGCTTAACTCATTTCGTTATTGTACCCAGATTGATATTGGGGTATGGTGCCTATAGTTTCCTGGGCCTTCTTTCTTTAGCAATTATTTAGTAACTGCATACACTTGCAGTTCTCCAACCCTTTGAAATTTTCCCATTTTTCCATGAGTTGTTCAGTATCAACACCAGTGATTCGGAGAACTCCTCGTTTAGTTTATGTAAGACTCCAGGCCTGTTGATTTGAAAACATTTAATTTTAGCAGATCTCGTCTCACATCTCCTTTTATTACCTACGGTGAATTTTGTTGGGCTGACGTAATATGGGATGATACATTCTACAGCTTCATTCCAAGGACAAAACAATGTGCGAAGGACAAAATGTTTATTCGATATTTCCGCCTTTTTTGGATTGCCATTTACGGTTTTATCACCCGCATCTAACAATGGGCTCATGGCCAGTCTCAGGCGCATTTTGTATTTATGAAAATATCATTTTTTCTTCTTTAAATCTGTTAACTATTTAGTACTTCCTTGATCTTATAAACCTCCCTCATAAATTCCCTGCATATTTAGAATCTTATAATTTGTTAATGGTTTCTACTTTCCCCTTTCTTCCATACTACAAATAAGTGCTTTTTGGTATTTTTACTGCCAACTTTTATTCCAGGCAGCTTCTGGTTCAGTGTAAATATTTTTGTGCCTAGAAGTTCATTTTTGATCCATGATTGGATAGGCTTAACACTTTAATTTACATTTCCCATTTGATTTTACACTACCAGTCAGTAGGAGTGATGATTGATAAGTTTGTCCTGCTTAAAGCTCCAAGCCAGTCTGGAACCAGCCCCCTTTTATTGGTTAATGCCACATTCTGCTTTCATATCATAATTGTAACCACATCACCAGTATTGGTACACAGGCAATTACTGGATGAAGGCAAGCACTTAAAATTTCCAGTCCATCAGAAACAATTCTGTAGCTGAGCTGATTGAGCTCCCACAGGGAAATTTTTATGCTACCACTAGAGCCCTGGGAAACTTAAACATCATCTTGTTGCTGGCCACTTGGCAGGTGCAGCACCTCCCCCACAACACAGTTTTGTCAAGTTAGCAAGGAACTTGTAATAAGAAGTAGGCAGGAAACATGAGTAAAGGGTTATTAGGAACAATACCAGTGAGTTTTCCAAAGGAAGCATGAGAGGTTGCCTTAAATTTTTTTCTTCCCACTGGCTGCTCGAGCTTACTCCATGCTGTTTGCTGCCCCTGCTGTTGTGTTAGTGGAAACGTTTATAGAGCTGCACTGTAAATAAGAGCATCAAGACCCAATCAGATTGTTTAAATGTTACCAGTGAGGATGTGTTCTGATTTACAGCAGAATCCTTTGGAAGTTTTATCAGCCAAATATCTGTTCTTGGAAGTTTTAATACTTCTACATGAATAAAGCACAGGATATTTTGTAACAGTCCCCAAGGCAGACAGCTAAAATAAATAGAAGTTGTCCTTTACAGAGTGGCAAGTATAGAGCACTTCTGTAATTTCAATGCTGTATGAGCAATTTTGGGTCCAGCTTAAGGAGACTCCACTCTGAGATAATATAGGACTCACACTCAGAGAGGAGAGGGAGGAAACAAAGTCGGGTAAATAGCTGTGATCTTTGGTTGGGAATGGTGAAAGCTCATAAAAAAAGACCATCCAAAGGGAAGGCTGTCCTTTCCACTGTGAAGTAAATTTTTTGGTTTATCCTTGTCACTTTAGGTGAAGGGGAATCTGGTTCATCCCCTGGTCTTGCACTCTTGTTGTTGCTGAAGAACATATGCCTAAAGGAAGAAGTTCCTCACCTTTTGAAACTTATAAAAGGGTCTATATTTCTTTTTTTCCCCTGACATTTTCTGAGGCAAGGGATAGCAGTTCATTCTTTGAGTGGTTTATGAGATGCCAGGAAAAAATATTAGAATAATTCAAAAGACAATAAGATGGTTTTCTTTGGGTAGGTAGCGAGATTACTCCCAGGAGAAGGGAAAGTATTGCTGAGAAATGGTGATTGTATGAGCTGCTAATTGTATGAGCTGCTTCCTTTGCTGTTCCTGAAATAATCACTTTTGTCACCTGCTGTTCCTCTCACCTTTTCTCCCACTCACCTTTCCGCTCCCACCAAGATAATGAAAGCACCCATTATCTCAACCCTTACTAAGGACTAAGAGGGGATGGAGTCATGCCCTCTGGGTAGGTGGACGACTGCTGCAGAAAATTACTGGAAGTGAAAATGCTCATCCAAATCTGGCCCTCTTCTGGTACTTCTTCATTTGACACATTAATCCTGCCACCAGCACAACTAGTCAGCATAATGCCTCGTTATAAATAAAGCTACACATATAAATGTCTAGTTAAGGTAGAAAATATGGGTTTGGTGGGTTTGCCTTGCCTTGCCCTGTATTGCCTTCTCTTCTCTTTTCTCTTCTTTTCTCTTCTTTTCTCTTCTTTTCTCTTCTTTTCTCTTCTTTTCTCTTCTTTTCTCTTCTTTTCTCTTCTTTTCTCTTCTCTTCTCTTCTCTTCTCTTCTCTTCTCTTCTCTTCTCTTCTCTTCTCTTCTCTTCTCTTCTCTTCTCTTCTCTTCTCTTCTCTTCTCTTCTCTTCTCTTCTCTTCTCTTCTCTTCTCTTCTCTTCTCTTCTCTTCTCTTCTCTTCTCTTCTCTTCTCTTCTCTTCTCTTCTCTTCTCTTCTCTTCTCTTCTCTTCTCTTCTCTTCTCTTCTCTTCTCTTCTCTTCTCTTCTCTTCTCTTCTCTTCTCTTCTCTTCTCTTCTCTTCTCTTCTCTTCTCTTCTCTTCTCTTCTCTTCTCTTCTCTTCTCTTCTCTTCTCTTCTCTTCTCTTCTCTTCTCTTCTCTTCTCTTCTCTTCTCTTCTCTTCTCTTCTCTTCTCTTCTCTTCTCTTCTCTTCTCTTCTCTTCTCTTCTCTTCTCNTCTCCTCTCTCCTCTCTCCTCTCTTCTCTCTTTCTCCTCTTTTCTCTCTTTTCTCCTCTTTTCTCCTCTTTTCTTTTTTCTTCTCTATTCTCTTTTTTCTCTTTTCTCCTCTTTCCTCTTTTCTCTTTTTTCTGCCTGCTTAAATAAGCACAGCCGAGCTCTTTCTTTATCATGCTCCTGCTCCTGCATTTTTCCAACCCAATTAGGCCATTACCAGGGCTAAATGAGGCATAGAGCCTCCAAAAGTCACACCGTCGTCCCGGAGATGAAGCGCGTAGAGCTGCAGAGCTGGCAGGCAGGCAAGGTGGCTGGGGCTCACCGGAGTGTGACCCCAGATATTTTTCTGCTCCGGAAAGATCACCTTCAAAAAGGAGTGAGGGGGAAGTCCTTAAAAGAATATTATTTTTTAAAGTGCTGTGTTAACAAGAGGTGGCCACTTTGTGGTCAATTAACACAGTTGTATTTCTCAGGGATGCAGAGAGGAAGTGGGTGGCCATGGTGTCTTCTGATTTCTGGACAGTGTGGCAAAAAGGGCCGTGAAGACCATGAAAGCTTTCACATATCTTCCAGTGGTTCTGAGATTAGTTTTTTGCTTGCTGGTCAAGAGCTCTCTCCCCACCCTTAGGTCTGTAGTGGGCAATTCCACTCTTCTGACAGACAGCTGGTCTTCCAGCATCTAGGCTCCCTATCCAGCTGAGAGCTTTCAGTCATTTGTATCATGCCAGTTTGTGCAATAAAGCAGAGTGCTCTTCAGTTCTTTCCATAGCACAAACCCTGTATTTGCTTCTATTCCCAAGCTGCTGGGAACTCTGTGTTGGATATGGAAATGATGCAGAGCAGGAGGTTGTCTCTCCTGACCTGAAGCTCTGGTATCCCTCACCAATCATGCTTTAAATTATGAACTGGAAAAAATTATTTTGTAATGTCTAACACAATGGGAACAGGCTCTATTTAGAAAGGCAGAGGACACAAAGCCTAACAATTCAATTCATTAAAGCCTGGGATCTCCTGCTTTATTTCAGAGAGAAGCTTTGCCAGAAAGGATGATCATTTTCCATCATATGCTGTTTAAAGGACGTAAGGTGTTATGCGCTGAAAGAAAAATAACATGCACTTTTATTAATTTTATTTTCATATAATGAAGAGAGTGGATGAAGTCTTTTGCTGTGAATATAGATTATTTTAGAAGCTAAATAGCTTTGCTTGTCCCTACTTTCACTTGAGTTCTGCTGTCTTTACTCTCACTGAGCAATACCTTAGTTACCAGCTAAATCATATGAAAATTCCTGAAGAATGTGGTAGTAGTAATACTAAATTCATCAACTAAATAAATCTAGAAGTGAGAAAGATACCATTCCTAGCCTTTTTCTGGTTTAAAAGCATGATAGTAGACCTATTGAGATAAATGTAGTCAAAAGAAGCCCACACTTGAGCGTTATTAGACATGTTCCTTTGGATTTTGTTATTTGAAGTGCTAGTATAAAAAGAGCATGCTCTTCACCTGGGCAGTCTCCCCAGCAAGTGCCACACTTCTGGTGTTCCTCAGTGCCAAATCCAGCTGATTTGTTTAATTGCGTCATCACAGCGGTTTAACCTAAACTGCCAGAATTTGCAGGAGAAAGCTAAGGTGAGGGTTCAAGATCTGTTTTGATGACTGTTTGGAGCTCCTGATGACCTCCAATGGCAATGCAATAAAAAATCACAGGTGACATTGTGATATCTTTGGTGATTGTATCATCTAAGGAGAGTGACAAGGATCTTCCAATAGGGCAATATCACTCAGGGATAGAAATTTTGTTCATGGGAATGTTTGATTTTCTTTTGCTTTTATAAAATGAAGGCTTGTTTTCACATAATTTGTACTATTTGCTTGGGACATTAATCTAGCTAGTGGAGCTGGACATGCCCTTTATAAGACTCTAGCCCTATAATTGTCTAGCACAACATTTTTGAAGCAGGCTGCTGGAGGCTGGTTATTATACCATGTGGTTTGAATCTGGATGGTGATTTCCAGCATTCTCTTATGTTACAGGGCAGAAAACATGCATCTGTAGGGTTCAAGATGAATTCTGTAAAAAATTGAGAAAGGTGTTTACACTTGTCCACTCCATCTTTTATGAATCATCATGGAAAGTTTGCTTCATACAAACTTGTAAATAAGATGATATATCCCTGAAGAGGGCAGGTGGAGCAACAGGGGAGAGTGGTGCTGGCTGCTTGCATTGTTATTGCTACTTGCCAGTACTGGCTGCATGTCATGGGTCTGTGGTATCCTCTTACTGACATCTGCAGCTGCAAAGCGCAGCCCCACAGGCCCAGCCAGCATTTCTTGGGTGAATAAAGTAAATAATCATAACTGATAAACAAATTCTTGCATATCACATTGGTCTTCCAGTGCCCTGCATAGACAGATGGGGGTCACCGTTCCTATTCCAGGGGTTAGTGTCTAGTATACAGTATTGTATTCCTGCCTGTATTCCTTCCTTCCATTCCATTTCGTGGGACATGCTAGCACAAGCCAGTTTTGCAAAGAAAACTCAGAAAAACTTGCCTTCTCTCACTGTAGGACTAGAGTGGGACATGTGCCTGTCTGTGCCCATAACTCACCTCCCCTCACTCTTGCAGTTCTACTCTTGAATTTCTTTGCCTTTCACTGACCTATTTTAATGATTTTATGGGTTTAGCAGAACTTCTGTCCTTGCTAGAGTTCAATATTTCTGATGACCTTTCCAAGACTCCCTTTGTATTGAATCTGTTTCCTTCTCCTGGGGACCGTATTCACTCCTGCCTTCTTTAAAGGGAAGAGGTTACACATAGCATACAGGCAAAAGAAATACAAAAATAGAAAAGAATGTTTTGGTATTAGAATGAAAGGAGGAGAGAGAAGAAAACTGGAGAAGGAACAATAATTATTCTGTTCAGAAAATCATAACGAAGAGAAAATAAGCAATGGGAAAATATTAAAAAGAAAAAAAAAAAAGAAAAGGCAGTCTGTGACAGTGGAGAACTAGAAATATAAGAGAAAAGATTAGGAAAAAAGACCACCAAAAATCCATCAGAATTTATTAATAAATCATGCTGGACTCAGTATAAAAAGAAATTATCCAACACAAAGAAGGTGTTTATTTGTTTTTAATAATAGTATAAATGAGAAAGGAGCAACCAGCCAGAGGCTACTTTGGTTTCTGATTCAGCAAACCACTAAAGTAGATGCTAACTTTTAGACTCTTATTAAATTTCATTAAAGACAAGTGTCATTAAAGTTGAGCACATACTTAAGTGTTTTTTCTGAATTGGATTTATGTTGAAACTGGCTCAGAATTACAGTTGTCCTTATTGTTTGGTTCACTGTGGATTCTGCAGGGAAAAAAAATTAGATCAAATAAAGCATTTTACTTCAAGCGCAGATGTTTTTTAAAAATAAAATCAAGTAAAATTAAAAGAAATTACTAAGCAAAAGATGTTTTCCCCTTGTAAGCAATTTAACAAAGCTGGATTTGAAAAAGTGTTCAGCTCTCAGATCTGTATTTTAATTTTTTTACTAGAGAAAAGCCTGAATCAGCCTTGATTCAGCTGATCCTCAGTTTGACATCTGTTGACATGGATGAAGCATAGCTGCAACACATTTCTAAAATTATTTCTGGACACTATTAGAAGTTGGGAAGTGAAGTATCAAACAAAGAAAATAATTGGCATATGACTGCCCAGCCAGGCAGGAGAAAAAGGCAGGTATCATGTCAAGGGTCCTTCCCCACACCAGCTGTGGGAAGGTTTCCAACAAAATCATACCAAATTGTAATCAGAAATATGTTATCCCAGTTCATTTAAAAGCTGCACTTAACAGACAGATTCACTTTTCTAGTGGCTTGCACTTAATCCTGATTCATCATAGAAGGTTTTGGAAATAAGAATTTTGCTGATACAAATCAGATTTTTGTCATGTTTATTTACATGATCTGAGCTTATTTGCTCTTGCTGTTTTGTAGAGGAATGATCAAAAATTGGTTGATTAACTGAGAGAAATACAGAAAGATAATTATACGTTGCCTTATTTGAGTATTCTTTTTCTATTAAATTATGTGTCCTGACCTTGTGGCTTGCTAACCAGCAGATCTAAGATTGCCAATCAAAAAGTGTGACATCTCTTCGGAATAACACTCCACTAAATTGTGTAATTATAACTACTTACAAATGACTGGCTACTTTGGCACCTCACTTGCCCCTCCTCTGTTCTTTTCTGCCTCACAATGTAGCACAAAAAAAATTCAAGATGTCCTATCCTAGTGACCAATCCTTCTAACCTATTATTGTCTAAAGAGAAGAAAGAGCAACAAGAAATTAGGGAGAAATGTAACGTATAGACATCCAGGAGCTGAAAACAACTATGGTCCCTCCTTATTCTTTCCAGATCAACTACAGCAACACAGTTTCATAAACTGTGTTCTTTGGCTAGCTTTTTAGATATTAAAGAATTAAGCTGAAGCCTCTTTTCATTTTCTTGTAGAAAAGCTCAACTTTAAAAAAGTGGCCTTATGCAAAGAGCATAGCACAATCATATTGTTTTATGGGCATGCAGAGCAAGGAAAAAGGACTTTGCCAGGGGGATTCAGTCCTTTTGTCAGCCCCTGAGATGTTTCTTGTAAGAGAGGAAGAAGACAGATTAGAAGCTGGAAAATATGAAGAAACTTCCCAGTTACCTATGCAGGGTCATTCCACAGTGGCGGACTTAACTTCCCTGGGCTGTGAACACAGCACCTGTTAACACTTCTGTGTGTCCTAAGGCCAGACACACAGAAAAGATAAATTCTGCAAATTAGAAACTAAGAGCAATTCAGCTGTGTGACACTTGCTGGCAAAGCTCCTGCATTGGATGTCGAGGAAAGGCTTGCTTGAGATGCAGGAATGTACATATGATATGCAGGAATGTAAGGTGCCCCAAAAGGCACACAGGGTGAATGCATGGCTGTTTCACCTGTAGGCAAAAGTCTGAATAGCTCAAATTTCACAAACCACATCCCAGTGCCATATGGTCCATGCCACAAGGATGTGGATTGTCTTCATTCTGCAGAGTATCCCCCAGGTTTTCTTTCTCCATCTGTCCAGGAGGGTCTAGTCACATCCCAAAAACAGGGGATGGGGTAAAGTATCTCTCACTGAAATGCACGCTCATTAGCATGGTGGTTGAGACTTTCTTTAGGAGCAAGGACAGTTAGAGAAATCAGTTTAATAAAAAAAATGTTACCTTAGCAAAGTATTTCACATCCAGTTTTATTGCAACTCTCAGGGGTCTCCCTTAATCTTTTCCATGCATAAAGACAAAAATCATTGAAACTACCAAGAAGCCTTTAGATTGGTATTATATCAAAGGCATATTTCCATCTACTTTAACTGATAAAACAATGGGCATTTTAACAGCAGGAGTAAGAAACAATCAAGTTAGCAAACCATGGCACAGCAACAGAAGGTCAGAATTTGGAACACAGAGTGGCAAAACAGAACACCTTCAAGATGTAGGCAAGATGGATTCCCTGGTACCTGTAGTCTCTAAATCTGAAATTGCTCAAGGGTTCAATGCAGCTCCCAGCATAAATTAGAATAATCAAGAACCAATGGGTTTATGGCAACTTCCCAAAGGGCTGCAGCTGGGTTGCTGTGGCTCTGGAACTCCCTAGGTCTTGGAAATCCCTCCAAGCCCACCTCTTCTGCATGGATCCTGTTTGGTACTGAAGCTCCTTGGCCTGCCTGAGCAGTTCTGATGAATTTGTCACAGATTGTTTCTTGTCCGAGATGCCTTGATAAATTCATGCATTTCAGTGCTCCCTTGGATGTGTACACACATACACTTTTCACACTTGTACTGAAGAAGGCACAGGAGTGGAAAGATGAGAAGTTGTAGAATTGTCTTATTCCCTTCCAGTATTTGTTTCAGAGGCTTGTGATATGTCTTGTAAAAATGATCCTTAGCTCTTACAGCCACGCCTGTGACAAAATGACTCCAAACACATAAGTCACCCTCCACGTGGATTTCCACCAAGCACTCACCACTCAAAAACCACTTACAGCTCTGTGTTTGCTAATGGTGTTCGCTGAGTGCATCCAATGAGTCTCTAAGGTATTTTCTATTGCCACTTCTGGTTTTTTGCTTCCTGCCATGAGCAAGCACTATTATTTCCACAAAGGGATATCACATCGCAAATCACACTGATGCAAGTTACTTGAGAAATGTTACGTGAATCCCAAAGCCCGGTACAGTCCTGATGGAAAGGTGGTTGCTACAAAGCTGTGCAATCGCAGCTACATGGCTTGATGTGGGATTATGTGTATTTTGTGAGCCAGTGTTAAAGTGGGAGGGACATCAGAGGCCTTGCAATCTCATGTTAAATCCACACACAGTAAATGCTGCCTGTGGGTAGGTTTGGACTTTTACCTGGTTATACAACAGTCAGGAGGTGATGCTCTTTTGACTGCTGTTGCTACAACCAGATTTGTTTGAGACTCCTTGAAACAAAGTGTTCTGCTTATTCCTGGTTCCGTTTTCCATATCTGCAGTTCCCAAGAGTCTTGGACATCAGCCTCTGACAATTTAGGCTTCCTTGATATCAAGTTTCTGTGTTGAGCAGAGTATCAACAGTGATATCCTAGTCATATTTCTTCACTCTGGTATTTTGTTGTGCTAAACAGATCAGGGTGTGACTCCACACTTTCATAGGAGGTTCTGTATTATTTAGACACCAGTATATGACCTTAGGAGTAAAGGAAAGCTACAGATATGGCTGCTATGTAAAAATAATGTTACAGATACGAAAATTCTGGAAACCTAAATGGTAACTCTGAGACAAACTTGACAATGTTGGGTATATCAGGTGTAATAGAATTGAGTCTGTTACAATTGCCAGGTTTACTATATTGTTTTTAATATTTAGTTTATCCTGGAGAATTGAGAATGTTACTCTAGAACAAGTGGTCAGACTTTTCATGACCAAACTAGGTCCTTAGGCCTACCTTTCCTCCTGCAGTCTCTTCCTCCCAGTGCTAAGTATATGGCTTTCTTCATTTGAACTGGCCAAGTCTTGTTATTTATGAGTTTCAGCAGCTTCTTCAGTACTGTGGCACATTTGTGTGCTGTGGTTTTGGCCTCCTCTTAGCTTTTGCAATGCCAGGTTAGACTGTAATGTATCGTTTTTTTAACATACATTTTCTGTAGAGTAATAGTATATTACCATCTTGATTTCTGCCAGAAAAATTCCATCTATCACAGATAACATGCCCTTAAGCTAATAGCAGGGCATGGAAATACTGTCTTGGTGACCCTGATAGTCTTGATGATTTTGTAAAATCTTTTTATTGCTTAAAGCTCTTGAATCCAATTTTGTTCAAAACCAAGTGTGTGGGTCATGTTTTCAGGACAGAATCATTATTCTAGATCTGAATTTTTCTCTACGTTCATCTGAACTCTCCAGGTTTTTCCAAGGCTGAGATTCCATCTCTCAATCATGTTATTTGTCCAGACAAAAATCTCATTTTAGGTAGCATGTTGTGTAAGAATTGTCTTTTTCTGCACTGACAAAAAGTTCTTTGTAGTAAATTTTCAGTTAACACTTGCCTTGTTTAAAGATGGAGCAGTTTAATTCCACAAAACGCAAGCACAGCTCCTCTGTTTGAGGACACCAGCACTCTGGTTCTGATTGCATCTTTGATGCACTTGTCCCTCATTTTGAACAAAGAGGTGCAGGAAGGTTGAGCTAATGCCTGCTCTTATGACAAAAGTGAACAATTTACTTTTTCTCATCTTGTCGTGGTACCTCAGCACTAGAAGTCTGGTCTGGTCTTAGAAGTATGAAGTCTTATATCCTGTATCCATTGTCCACTTCACAGAAGTGTCGTTCTTTAGCTTCCTTGGGGCATCCAGGCCTCTTAGAAGCAGAACAAACTTGCTGTGTGGGAGGTCAGGGTCTTCTTGGGTCTGGTACAGCCCTTTTTCCGTGGCCATAATCAGGAATCATCCCTGGCTCTCTGCTGTAAATAGGTCCTGAAAGCCCAGGAGACTTAGCTAAGCTTGTCCATGCTGGTTCCTTGTTGGTGTCCAGGATGATCGTATGAAATTTAGCTGATTCTACTTTTGAACTGAATGTGAGGGAAAAGCTTTTGGAAAATGATAATTTCTTGTGAGGTTTCATGGCCTTGTGAATATAAACATGCCGAACTTTGCTTTGTATTCAACTGATGGTCTACCATAAGTTAACAATATCATGCTGTTCCAAAAAAGACAAATGCCATGCTGAGATGTACAAACAGGGCTGTACAAGACATACAAAGTAATTCTACTACTTTGCTCAGTGCTTGTAAGGGCCAGACAAGGACACTGTGTCCATTTCTGGGCACTGGTCTGCACTAAATGTGGAGATGTGCTGGAGAGAGGCCAGAGGAACGAAACAAGAATCTAAGCTCAGGAAAGCATCTTTATGGAAAAAAAAAAAAAAAATTAATTTGCTTGGTCTAAAAAATAGAATAAAAGGGGAGGTGAATCAAATCCCAAATAAGATGATTATGACCAGGGAGGCACTGGCCTGCATGTGGTAGATGAGAGACAAAAACAGGCTTCAGTTGTAACAAAAACCACTAAAGTTAGATGTGAGAAAACATTTTCTTTGGTAAGAGTAGAGAAGCATTGAAGCAGGCTGCCCTGAGTGTCTGATAGGTCATCTTCCCAACAAGGTTTTAGAGAAAATGTGCCAGGAACTGCACTACTATTGCTGAGCCCTTCTTGGGCTAAGGGCAGCTTCGTGGTCCCTTGAGATCCTTCCCATGCCAGCTATTAGATGTACCTGAGCAGCTGCTGTTCAGAGCTGTGGTTAGTTACTGTTTGGTTAATAAGTACTTCATAAGTAATGCATTCCATGAGTGTGCTACTCAGCTTCTTTTCACCCAAAACCCCAAAGACTTATTGAACATTTCTGGCTTTTCTGCATGACTTAGTCTTAAAACTAAAACTTTCATTCAGGTGGCAAAATGGTACTGATTGCTGCAAGCCTTTCAAATACCCGCAACTGTTACCTGGGTACCAGCCCTCCCCACCTCAGCTACTGTTCCTGCCGTGACAATAGTTGCCTGATAGATCATCCTATTCCTGGAACCATTTTGAGTTCCTCCACTGAAGCTTAGGGGCTGTCTTCCAAGAGAGTTCAGAATCAAAATGTCTGATAGTTAATGAAACAGAGTGGAAAAGGTACTGAGGATTATTTTTTAAAGGGGATGGGGATTAAAAATCAGGTCGTATTAAAAAAAAAACCAGAAAATTACTATTTATTTTTTATATTTTTCTTGCAAAAGTAATCTTATGGAATTGTGTTTGCTGAATATATGTACAGGGGAAAAGTGTTCTGCATTGAAGAGCTCGTAGTCAAAGAATTTATGTGCTAATACTAAATAATGTTTTGCATGTAAAAACATTTGCAAAGGAAAAAAATAGCAATGGATTCCAAAATTCCATCTTAATTCAGTTGCTTGTTAATTTAATCTTTTTTTATTTATTAGCTGAAAACTGCAGGACCACAGTAATTTGTTCTATTAGTAGTACAATTTCCACCTGTAGTATGCTAAGTTTTATGTCTGGAAGCATACATCAGCTGGTAATTCAATCATTGACTGTGCAATGCTTTCCTTTAATAAGGAAGAGACTCATAATCTTAATCTAATTAAGGAAAAGAGAACTGAAGGAAAAGTTGCCACAACAGAAGTTGATACTAGAGGATATTATCTGGGGCACTGGCTGCAAGCTCACAACTGTTGATAGGGAAATCAGTATCTTCAAATATTTTCATATTCAGATGTGGGGAGCACTTGAAAGCAGCTGGGAGTCTTGTGTCTCCCGTTAAATGAGTTTGTTTTTCCAGCTATAGCTGGAATTTAGGTATGGAAAGTCATACATTTGGACACTGAGATTTACAAGGAGCTGAGCATACACTTAGTTTTGCTTTTTTCTGCCAGTGCATTTTTGGACATTTATCCTTCAGTTTGCTGCCTCAGGGATGTGCTTTATATATACACAGCCCATTTTGTTCCCAGACATCACCTCTGATGTTATTTCAGTTCTGTGTCCTGTCCCTGAGAACTACTAGTTCCAAATTATTCAGGGGGATAACAACTATTGCCCTATACCATGAATGAATAATTTTGTTCATTGTCTATTCCATTGTCATGCTCTTGAATGACATCTTGGACTACTAAGTGCTGTAAATGCTGTTTTTAAATTTACTGCATTTTACCAGTTTAGATCTTTCGACTTTGTCTCCTGTGAGAAAAGAGAAATAAGAATGTGAATTTACTTTTTCTATGTTTCATACTTCAGCCAGGTACTGTCTGGTGGTGAAGAGTTCCTAAATATTCAGTAGCATCAGCCCAAACCTCTCCACAGCATCCCAGCAAACTAAATTATATTTTCTGTCTGCTGCTGATGGAAACTGTTTCCTTTTTCATAAGCGAATAACCCCAAAGGCAAAAGAAAGCCTTATTAAAGTAAAAGCAGAAAAAATAGAGTAGTAAATCAGCAGGCTGTGGTCTTCCCACAACAGATGGGGAAGTCACTGACCCCATTCCACCTTCGTTGAGTCCCAGACATGGTTCCATGCCAAGGCACCGGGGACCCCATCCCTGTCGCAGCACACAGTTCCCCAGGCCCCTGCCATCCCAGAGAGAGCTGGGGGAGGGGCTGGGCTAAGTAGCATTAGTCAGACCACTCCATGTCTTTGCAGTGTCTCTTCAGAAATTATTCTCCCTCTTTCAAACATCTCACCTCTAAGTGCTGGCCCTGCCTGTGCTGGTCCTCACCTCACGACACTATATCAGCTCTTCATTAGTGTTTATCTTTCCTGAAACCACAGGTGATGGGAGGCAGATGACATTTCTCTAACTGAAATATGGAAAAGTGTTTTGTTCTTTATTCTTTTGGGCACTGAAGAAGCCAAAACCACTATCTATCTGCCAGAAAAGATCAAAACCTAAACATTTTATGACATTCACTCATTGCACTGCTCTGTCCCCTCCTAATCCTGGTTCTGGTTAAAATCATATCATCCAGCTGTCAAAGGGCCACATGCCAATACCTGGACATATTTTGATATCTAGCCAAAGATTTGATTGCCCTTGCCAATAAAAATGCAGTTGTTCAAGCCAGGGCCAAAGAATAGTTTAGAGTGGACCCGCCACAGACAATTGCAGTGTCTGCCCAGCTGCCTAAGTGCAGTGATCACAGAGACATGAGAATGTGAGCTTTGTCTCTCCTCTCTCATTGACTGCTGCATCCAGACCTTCATTGCAATGAAAATGTATGAAATAGTTCCACGTGCCTGAGGGTCATATAGCATGCATGATCATCCAGACTGGCTACTAGAAGAAGCCTCATGATCCCAATTTTTCCCTGTAGTAGCTCTTTTTTTGACCTAGGTGAAGATCAAATCCATCTAGGTGCATTTAGTGATAATAAGTCATCCTCATAAAAAGCACCTAAAAACTCTTGATGACTTGCTTCAGAAATTGATTGTCCTCAGGATTAGCAATGTATGCCTAGCTTCTACTCTAAATTTCACTAACTTCAGATTTTTACTACTAGCTTTTAGTCCTGTTTCAAATAGGTTGAAGAAATGTTCATTGTGAATTTTCTGTGCTATTTCCTCTCCTGTAGCTATAGCCATTTTCATATGCCATAATTAAGTTAGTTCTTCATTTGGGAGTCCTGTAGACGTGCTGCAGGGAAAATGTATTGAGCATGGAGAAGCTGCAGTATTTTTCATCCCCAGGAAACAGGTTTCAAAGGCTGCTATAGCTAAGCTTTCAATGGCATGATTACCAAACCTTTCAAGCCTTCATGATTCATTGTGGAGAAGTATCTTGGTTTCAAATGCTTCCTGGAATTCATTCTCCCTTTCAGTGTGAAAGAACTCTTTCTGGTGACCTTGTTTTATTTTTAGCAAGGATAAGTTCAAACCAGAGGGTTAAGAATGATCAATGGACAGGAGATGATGGACCAACACCAAAGGATTATTTTGGTTATTTGCTTAAGAGAAAGGCTTGATTCTTACTGCTGCTTACTGCTGTTTGATGCTTCCTTATTCTCCACTTGCCCACCCCGGTTTCACAGTGTGTGCTGTTCATGGACACTGATCACAGGTTTTACAGCATCGCCTTTGACCAGAGTCACACAGAACCATAGGAGAATTTAGCAACCCATCTTAGGTATGTGACAGAGAATCAGGCATCTGACACTATTTGAGGAGATGTGGCTGGTGTCACCAGGGTGCTTGGCTGACTTTGCCAAGGTTGTGATATGTCCCAGATGGGTTGTTGAGTGAGAGCAGCTTCAGGGGCGCATTGAGGGCTTGGTTTGACAAAGCAGAACCATCATGGCAATGTGGGGTCCTGGTGTATAGCTGGAATCACTTTTCAAATCTTTCTCTTACAGTTCTCAGAGATGGGCTCTCCATAATGCTTTGGTTATGAAGGAAGAAGGGCAGCTGAATTGTTGTTTTGCGATGGAGAAGACAGAGGGAGAAACACCAGCACTGTGGCTCCTACCTTGTTCCTTATCTCCCTGCAAACATGTGCCCCAAACCCTCTCTGTGTTGTATTAAGAAAAGGAAAAGCTTACACATCTGCTTTCTTACATCACCTTTTCCAATTTTGCATCCTATAACTCCCTGGTGAAAAGAGGAACGATGACTTCATATAGCTGCTGCTTGATTCTTTTGCTGTTTACCTGGAACACTGCTGCCTATGGGCCAAACCAACGGGCACAGAAGAAGGGAGACATTATTCTTGGAGGATTGTTCCCCATTCATTTTGGAGTGGCTGCTAAAGACCAGGATCTAAAATCAAGGCCAGAATCAGTGGAGTGTATAAGGTAAGCTAGTAAAAGAGAAAATAAAAAGTTTTGGTGGGGAAGTCTTCACATATCTTGACTTTAAATCCTATAAATACAGTCTGTAATGTGATGCTTGCAATTGGAAGATATGATGTAAATAACAGAAAAAACAAGTGTGTATGTTAAACAGTAACATAAATTATATTTGGACACTAAAAGAGGGCAATCTTTGTACTACCTTAAGCTGCCAAATCATTATTATACTGTTCTATCTGGCCATTCACAGGGAACATTTGAATAGTACCTGAAAACTAGCTTTCCTAGCAGAAGGACAGAAGATTACCAACAGTGCCCTTTAGCTAATTTGATTAAAGCAAGGCATGGCAAAATAGCTTAGAAATCAATGTTTTGTCCAGTTCTGCCTGTCATCTTCTAAGACTTTACAAACTGTTTAGTTGCCTAAACAAGTGAATAGGTGAAAGTGAGATAGGTGTCGGCTTTTGAAAAATCCCACTGAACACATAAATGTCTCTTTAGGACTTTGTAAAAGTCCCAAACTTGAGCCCAGGCTTTCCTCACCCAGAGTTATTTTCTTTTGTGTAAACAATGCATATAGGTTTTGTCTTAAGTGTTTGGCAGTTAGCATTGGAGGGAGAAATGCACATGAAAACAATTTATCTTATTACTGAAGTGTAGACATTTTTATGATGAAATGTGAGGACTTTTTAACCTTACAACTCTGTACATAATGCACAGAACAAGTGGAAAGTGACAGAAACTGGAACTGGAACATCATATAAACAAAATATTAGAAATTCATGTGGAATTCTGTCATGACAATGCATGGGAGAACACTTCAGTGTTATGGGACTTCTGTTATCATATGTGAAACACTGTGTGTTTGGAATTATTTGGACCTCTCATCCTAGACTGGGAAACTGGTACAGTTTTGTTGCAGATGGCAAAGAAGGATGGCTGAGAGCATTCCTGGTACGCTCACAGATTTTAGGTGTGGTTTCCCACTGAGACACTGAGCAAGACACATCCATCTAGGTTATGAGATCATCCACAGAACCTGTCACAGGGAGCACACACAAATGTAATTAAGCAGGGATTATTTTGGCTTCTTCTGTGTGTACGCAGGAAAGTCATGAACTAAATGTATATGCAATGTCTACTTCATGGAGCAAGAATCTCGCCAGCTTTTCAGCAATTTTTTTTCTCTCCCAAATGCAGCATTTTTTAAGTGGAATGCTGGAAAGCAATGGATGTTTTCAGCTCCATTGTCTTCTTCTGCTCCAGCTGGCAGGCAGGACAATGCAGATATTTGCAAACTAAACAGCTTTCATTTCTGTCGACTCTGGGTCAGCCTCAGTGACCAGACCTGGCATGGTCACATTATTGGAAGAGATCGCTAGAAAATGTACCACCACAAGTACTACAAGTGTGTGGTTGCCAAAAGGCATGTTAATGAGGTAGCACTGCCAGTAACAGGCAAGTCCTCAATAGCCATACAAGCTGTTTTAAGGACACAATGGGAGATCCTTCTGGGTGGCATTCCATCTGCTAAAAGGTGTCCTCCAGCTGAAATTCGCCTGGATAAAATCCCTGTTCTTCTTACCCCTGCACCAAGAAGATGCATGTGCAAAAGAGAAAAAGGGTGGCTGCAGAGGCAGTCATTTGTGACATATATCCTGCAGGGAGTTGGATAAATTGTGAGTTGACAGCATAATGTGGTTGGAGAAAGAATGAAGGTCAGAGATCTAGCTGCAGAGGCAGTAGAATCTATAACAGGAATAAGGGGATGATTGGACCAGAAATGACTGGAAGTTATTTCATTACACACATTTTTACCAGAAAATGTCCATTTGCAGGAAATGTTTAATTCAAAAGAGGTTGGATTGAGAAGACTTTTTGAGATTGGTCATCAGGTCTTAATGACAGAGACAATAATGGCAATGTTTATATGTATTCCTTGCTATTGGTGCATGTCAAATTGAGAGCAGATATTTTTCCTGAAAGGATTTTCTATTTTAAGCAGTATTGAAGTCAGAAAATTCCTCTTTCTGGAGTTGTACAGAAATCTCCTAACACAACTGTGGTGGTCCTTTTTGGTTTTGGACTCTGTGATCAGGCATTAGCCTGTGGCAGGGTTGTGCATGCTGACTCTAGGAGTCCAATACATTCTTCAAGTCATTTGCTAGAATCTTACACTATCACATGTGAGTTTCCTAAGTTCCAGGCAATTGACTGGTCTGGAATTACCAAACTTATATTTTTGGGGGGAGGAAAAAAAATACACGTTCTAACTTCTTCACAAAGTAAATCTCCCCAATCTTGTAGCGTCAAAAACTTCTGTAGGGTGGGAAATCCACTAGAGAAGCATAAATACGACTGTATATGGTCAAACGAAAGGTGCTAAATCTGTCCCATACCTTTAAGTGCCCTTGTTGTCCTCCTCTGAGCCTTCTCCAGCACTGCTGTATCTTTTCAAAGCTGAAGCTAAAAAGTTTTATTTATTAGCTTTATTAGCCTGCCCCCTTTTCAGATGTCTGCATACAACTTTTAATCTCTTTATGACATAGAAAAATGTGTCTCGTATCACATAAGAAAATTAGACCCAGGTCACTCTCGGAGTATGAGCATCCTCTTTCTCTCCTCATGCTCTCTTGCAGCAGCAAGTCATCAGACCATATGAAAAGCTCCACAACAAGACCTAAGGGTCCCACTGAAACCCTATAGGTGGTCGATTTTAGAGTTCAGTATCAAACAACTTAAGATAACATGGTTTTCCTCTCTTTTGAGGACAGTTCAACCTGATCTGTGCTGTTTGGACATTTTCCCACACATTTAGCTGTGTTCAGTGCCAAACCTATGCTCCCAAACTGGGCTTCTCAAAGGATGGGACAGTTTTCTCTCCATTTTTTCAGGTTTTATGTTTTCATGCCCTTGTGGCTCAGCACCTTTCTCTCCAGCTCAGCAAATGTAGTGGCCTGAACCTACTGTGCATACCTGGCACATGATTATTCAGAAACTAGATACATAACTCAGCTGTGAAAGAAAAAGGGAACAGTAACAATCTGTTCTCCGCTCTTTTTGTGCTGTTGCTACTGAAAATGCATCCTTGTGCTCTAAACACTGAGTTGTACAGTCCAAATTGAAAATGTACTCATGATTTTGCCACGCTAAATGTCACATAGGAGTACACAAAGAAAGAGCAGTTTTGTTTCCTGTTTATTGTTTCAGCAGTCGAGGATCCTGCATTTGATATAAATGCACCTCCTGTCTTTGTATGCCTCAGGTGCTGCAACTTTCCTTATAACATTTGCTGATGCATAGCTGATGTGTGCAGTGGAGGCAGACTGAGCACAGCACAAGCAAGCCCTGACCCCCATTCAGTTCCCTGTCAGCACCCCCAGAGGCCTATTCATAACCTTATTTCTCTGCCCTTTCTTGATTTCAGGGAGATGAGTTGTATTCCTGTACTCTGATCATCAGTCTAGCCAAAGTCCCACACTGTGACACAAAGCTTTCAAGCTGTGAAACTGTGGTGAGACATTGTCCCCATGTCATAGTGCAAGATTTCACAGAGCATGGCTGCAGGACTCTAGCCCACTGAATTTCTCTGTCCATCTGAGAGAACAGAATTTTAATTCTGTCCTTTGCAGATGTATTTGCTAATCCCACTGCAGACCTGAATGTATAACAAGATATTTAGAATTTCTTCCCTAAGATGAAATTATATAATTCTCTCTCTCTTCCATTCACCTTCTGAATTGTAATTTTTTTAATTGCTGATTTTCTTTGTTCTGTATAATTCCCCTCACCCACAGTCCTTGATTGTAAGAGTGGTAGGCAACTCATTATACCTATGACTGCAGGAATCCAACAAATGACTGAAGGTCTCCCTTTTGCATAGCTTAGAAATAACAGTGATAGTAGCGGCAATAACATGCAATTTATGTACTGGAAATCTAGAGAGGACAGAGAAATTAGTATGTGCATGCAACCACTAGAGAAAGAGGAGTGCTGGTGTGATCGAAAGGCATATGAAGGCTTTGCCACCATTTTTGAATATAAATACTTGTCAGATATGGGAGGGTAAGTGAAAGCTGTATTCAGAGCTTTCACATCACTTTCTCTTTTTTTTCCTTCATATTCCATGCTTAGTGCCTTGCAAGTGTGATAAATGAAGGTCATGAATACACATGAGGCTGTGAATTATTTCTTTATGGAGACTAGCAAGTATCAGGACCAATTTCCCTGCTGGATCCAGACATTAAGAGCTGTTAAAACCAAACCATACAAACAGGGGATGGAACTATGGGGAGCTTAAGCCATGCAGAGAGCTTGTGTCCCTTAATTTACATAGCCTTGCTTTGAAGCACTGACTGAGATATTTAAGCCATCCAGAGCACCTTTTGACAGACATGTTTGGTCAAGCAAACTGGTCTGCTGCACAGCTGTCCTCTGCAGATGTGACAGCTACAGTGAGGTATTGTTTCTGATTTCTCTCTCCCTGTTCGTGCTCCTCTCTGGGAAGAGAAAGATCAGTGGGTTGAACACTCTGAGAGGTGGGAGAAAGGTATCAGAAGGGAAACTTTAAAGGAAGGAGTGTAAATAAAAGTCCCCATCTACACCTGTGGGCTCTGAATTATTTACATTAAACTCCCATTCAGAGCTTAATGGCTGCTGTTCACAGCACCACATCTCAGAAATGTTAAAATGCAAGACTATGTGAACATACCTGTAAAGTAATATGGCAGAAAATGAGCTTTGGAGGCTGCTTCTTTTCCACCAAGAAAATTCCAGCGGCTATTTAAATATTCTGGAAATCTAATGAAAGCTTGCTTCTGATAGTAAACCCTGTACAGTTTCTTTATGGAAATTACCAGTCAAATTTCTGCATGGTTGACAGAGCATTCCAGTGACTGATCATATTAATCACAGCAGCAGCATAGCACAGGAGGTCAGCTGCATCAGTGGGACCTACTGCCAGGTTCAAAGGCTGCTCTTAGCAATCCCTCATGGACACACCAAGCCAAGAGGAACCTATCTGCGGCCCCTTGCTGGGATCTTACAGTACAGTGGAAGAGAAATTATCCACAAAATATCCATTCACAGAAACTGAAAGGATCTTGCTTCATTTAGACCAGTTTGGCAGCACTGCCTCTGTCTGAACTGATACAATACTGTCTCCGTTGACAAAATGAGAGCTTGTCTGAAGATCTATCAGGTGTTAGAGAAGACAGAGTGAGGAGTGCTGCCTTCATCCCATCTGATCCTCTCCTCTTGAGCTGCTGATGCTGCTATCAGCAGAGGTGCAAGTGAAGAGAACCGCAGGTCTCCTGCCTAGGTTAGTTTAAGATAAATTATTGAAAGCATTTCAAAGATATTTTGGAGTCTAGCTCCCAGAAAACAGCCCCTACTCTCCTTTCCCTGCAAAATAAAATTAATCCAAATGCAAGTACCTGAAGTAGAGGCCTTATACTGTAAATATACACTAATCAGAAGCATATGTCAGAAAGGAAAATAAAAGCAACTGTATATTGTGGGCCTTAGTCTGAATTTACTGAATTAAATGCCAAATATTTCTTTGAAGTGAAAGGTAACACAATCCAGTTCACTGCTTTTGAAGATACTGTCTGAAGATACCACCTTGTGGCATTTTCAAAAAATAAAGCCAGATTCCTTTCAAGCAGGCAAAATAATTTTGTGTCATACTTCACCTGTATAATTTAAAGTGAGCAGGCTTAAATTTTCTTTTACATCTACTCAAATGTATGAAGCTTTTCCCAGTAGTATAGTGGTACCTTTGAACTTCCCAGCTTCTCAGTAGTCTTCCTTTTAAATATAGAAAATGTAATCAGATTTTTCTCTTACATGAGGAGCCTGAATATGGCTCCTTGCTTCAAAGCCTATACCTATTAAAAACATCTGTAAACATGTGTAGCTTTTTAAAAAGAAGTGTCACAAACCCTTTCCTTGTTTCCATTTATCACAGTGTGCATTACTGACCACGTGAGGCAACATGGTGTGCCCAACACGTCTCCTTTCTGTACGCAGCACTCACTGACTCAATCCCTCTGAGACTTGCCCTTTTATTTCAGAGCTCTCTCATTGCATCTCATTTCTTGATGGTTTGGAACTAGAGCAAAAAATATTCTAAATGACCAAATTACTTCTGTCAGTAACCCACACTCCCGTGCTTCTGAAGACTAATCTTCATAAAACTAACTGTCCCTTCAGTAATAACTAAGGACTCAAACTTCTTGACCTGAAGAGGTCTGTGCTGAAATTGTGCTGTCTGGGCTTTGAGGTACAACCTCAGAGCTGAACCTCATTTGGAATTTGGCCAAAGATGTCTGGAGAGGTGAAGTCAAGTTGAATAAATTGAGTTTTTAAGACTTAAAGATAAACCTTAGATGTGATATCTTTAGAAATTCTGATCCCAGGTGAATTAGACTCCTGGAATGGAAGTAATATGGCTTTGTTCATTCAGCTTTGAAAAACTCAGACAGAGCTAACATCAACTTTGGAAGCAATTAATTTAATCCAGCAATTTAAAATGTTCAAGTCATATATCTCAGAGATTGAAAAGTTGTGATTTCATGAAGTTTGTCTTTAGAAATCTTCACCTTAGTAATGGAAACATTTCTCTAAACATTTCAAAATGTAACTCATGTGAAACCTAATATTTACCATTTCATACAGAATCTGTTCTTGGGCAGGTTATTTCCCCATGTTTTTCCAGTTTGTGGCCTGTCACTTTTCCCAGTGGATCTCAAGCACAACAGCATTGACACTTTCCTGTTTTCACCTGCAACTCAGCACAAAACAGCAAACTAACTGGTATCCTGACCCATAGTGCATTCCAAGGAAGGGCAGGTTTCAGTTCATGAAAGATTCTGCCATGCCAGCTGCATTGCCCTAAAACATGTCAGCCTCACAGACACACAGCTGGTTGCCAGGGCAACTTTATAGGAGAAAATACAGTAAAACTTCAGAATAACATGAATTAATTAAAGGTACTTTCTTGCTGCTGCTTTCCACAAAGAAACTTCTCTCCTTTTTGGATAAGCCATCACCCTGCTTCAGCTTCTTCCACTGCCAGCCTACTGATGCCATAAACAGGGACTCCCCGCTCCTGCAGCACATTTGCCACCAATCCACAGCTCTGGGTTAGCTCCATGCACAGGTGTGAGATAATTAGAAAACTCAGCTTCTCCATCTTGGTGAGAGAGGAGGCTTCAAAAACAGTTTCAGTTTCATAGGCCAGCTCTGAAGGCATCTTCTGAATTTGTGTCTAAAGCAAATGTGTGAGAGCACCATAATAATGAGAAAAGTTACTCCTTCAGTGAAGGCACTGAAATACCTAATTAGCAAGTTATCAGTTTACACTAGGATTTATATTTATAGCATGTCTCTGTTCTCTGGTATGAACAGTCTGACTGTGCTGTCTCTCACTAAATGAAGTGTGTCATGTGAGGCCAAATTTCCCTGAGCAGAGTTCCCAGGCACCTCTGCATCCAGCAGCATGCCAGCACTGTGGCTCAGCCTGCTCTGCCTGCCCAAAGCCAGGAGGAGCTGACACACTCCAGGACTATCCCTGAGCCTAAGTCCCAGACAGCATCAGCACAGGCTTAGCAGACACTGCCATCTGCATTCAGAAACATGTCAGAGGAGACTGGAAGCAAACCTGGTAGGTGTAGCTTTGAGTCAGAGGATCACAGAGCCCATTTGCTCAGGGATCATGAGATCAGGTTTAGGGTCCTGAGCACAAGGGACAGGCCAGAGTCATCACTCTAGACATGCTGTCTTTCAACTTTCCCAGATTTGAGGGGACTTAGAAAAGTTCACCTCTGGAGTGAGCTCCCAAACTGAAAAGTTGAAAGCCAAAACTAAACATTGTAGCATAAGGAGCCTCTTCTGTAACCACTGGAGACAAAAGCAAAACTTTCCAAGTTTAGTGGTATGCAGGAAATATCATAAGTTGCTTTTGCCTTTTGTATCTGGAATTTTTCACTCTTTGCCTCATTTCTGGTCTCCTCTCCTCTGTTTTCCTCCTTCTCACTCTATTTTGTTTTTGTTTTTGCTCCCCCAGGTATAATTTCCGAGGCTTCCGCTGGCTCCAGGCTATGATCTTTGCCATAGAAGAAATAAACAGTAGCCCAACTCTCCTTCCCAACATGACCCTGGGATACAGGATATTTGACACTTGCAATACAGTCTCCAAAGCCCTGGAGGCCACACTGAGTTTTGTGGCCCAGAACAAGATAGACTCCTTGAATCTGGACGAATTCTGTAACTGCTCAGAACATATCCCTTCCACCATTGCAGTTGTGGGAGCAACTGGCTCTGGCATCTCCACTGCTGTGGCAAATCTGCTGGGACTCTTTTACATACCTCAGGTACGTTTCCACCTCACTTGTTTAGATTACAGAAGTGGCCTGCTTCTCTACTTTCCAGAAATTAAGCAAAGATTGCTTGATCTTTGCCATTTCCAATAGAACTTTAAGGAGACAAACAATCAAATGGGGAGTTGGAGGGGAGTGGGTGTCATTGTTGCAATAGAAATGTGTCTTGCTAGCACTTTGCAGTCCCCAAATACAAAGGTTACTGAGCAGCCAGTAACAACATTTGGCCAAGAGCAGCCTAGTGTAGGAGGACTGGGGTCCTCTAGAGTGGTTTAATCTGTGAATACAGGTATTTTAGGTCAGTCAATGACAGTTGCCAGCCCTGACAGCTTAGCTGTGTTATTACTTCAACGGTGGTGACTCTGGTCCGGTCCAGCTCCCACAGAGCCCACTTAAGGCAGAGCTCAGTCATTGCCAGCTGCTCTTTAGGTCTCTCAGCATCTCTAATCATTCAAGTAGGTGACCTGTAAAGCTGTTGCTTATGCTGGTCAGGTGCTGTGAAGGTTCTGAGCTGACCTGCCTTTCTTTTGCCCTAGAGCATCCGAAACAGGGTTTGTGAAATCATGTGGACAGGCCCCCTTGTCCCGAGGTCATCCATGTGATGATGTGATGGTGCCAATTCCTGTGTCGCAGCATCCTTCGGTCTGCATTCTGACTCTGCTGGGGCCAGGGCCAGCATCCATGGTCCCATCCTTTTGTTTAAGAAGCTTGTTGCTCTGCCAAGACCTTAAGCAAAGTACAAGGCTGGCTGAATGTTTTTGCTCTTGATTTTAAATTTCAACTTTGGAAGAGGTGCTTGGCCTTATCCATTTAACTGTTACCTTGTATAGCCTAACACTTCCAATTCCTCTTCCAAAATAGATACAGGTGCCAGAGCTCACAAGAGCACTTATAAAAAGATTGTGTCACAATGTGCTCTCAGTCTGTCCTGAGAGATATGTCTTTGCTTCAGCAAGAGCTCCAATTCCCGTCCGCAACACGAATGAAGAAGGAAGGATTCTTGATTGCCCTGTGCACAGTAATATATCTTGTCTGTTGTGTCTCATCAGTGTGACTCCTTTGCAGGAGTCTGAAAAACTGGACATTTGGTCTCTGGGCAGGGCAAGAATGGTTTAAGCTGTGCTATCTGGGTATTGACCAGAGTGGCATTGGAAGTTGGCATGTAATAAACATACTGATGACATCTTATGGGGCATTGTTGATTTACACATCACATTACCAGGTGAACAAAGGCAGCCGAGAAGGGTTGGTGAGTTCAACTGAATGTAAGAGATGTTTGCAGTTCTCAGACTTTCCCTTTAAACAGGGAACGATGTTTGTCCTATGAGGCAGCAGCCTTACCTAGAGGCTGCAGAAAAGGGTAGATGTCAGGAGGTTCAGTTCTGGAACAAAGTCTCAGAACGAAGCCAGGTGGTTGAAGCGTGACAACTGAAAGCAGGCTTTTAGACTGGCAGTTGGTAGAATTGTCACAGCCATTTATAGCAAGGCCTTTAGCAAATCCAGGCTTATTAGGCCCTGCATTTCAGTACGAGTTGGACGTATATTTTACGATTAATGTATGGCTCATTACTGATTCTGTTGACGTAGACACTGAAAATATATGACTTCTGTTTCTCTGTACCTCACCTCAGTGTTCTCTTACAGAACATGTGGCAGTGGGACACATTGCCTCGTACCTCCTGGCAAAAGGTTGAAGGGGGTGAGAGCAGCACTGGGCAAGAGCCTGTCTAGGGGAGAGTATAGCTCTGTGAAAGGAGGATTTACTCCTGTGACCCTTGAAACTGCACTAGGAGACCTCCTTTTCTTTATTTTTGCAGAAACATTAAATGCCAGAGTTTAAGGAGGAGACAAGGTTTTCTGTAAATTTCCACTTTGTACAAAAGAAACTGTTTATAGAAGGCTTTTTCAAATCAGAGTTAGTCCTAAAGAGTTCAGATTCTGATCTCAAAATGCATTTTGGAAGTTCTTGAGATCTTTAAACTGTTACTATCTGGGGTTTATGGTTTTCTTCCTACTTGTAGATAATTAAAATTATATCTTTAGAGCATATGGCACTTGTTCTGATTAGGAAAATAAAATATTGCATGATAGTTTTAGAAAAGGAAATAAAATCCAATTTTAACCATAAAACATGTTGGTTTATGAAGCATGGAATGCCCACTGGCTTCTTTACTGATTCTGACCAGCAATCAGGAAACACTCATAAAGTAGCATTACCATAACACCCTGCAGGATCAAGGGAGCTGATATACATCATATTCTTCTTACGTCAGCTGACTGGGATTATATATAAAAGGCGCATGGTGCCTGATGGAGCCGGTTTAAGGATGGGGATGGGTGTCAAAGAGAGACAGAGTAGCTTCGGGATGGTAATACCATCCTGCTGTCTCATGTCTGGTTCAGGACAGAGAAAGCCTGTGTTTTGTCATAATTAAGTGCATTGCCCTCATTTATCTAGATGGCACTTCTTTTTATTTCTGAACTTGACAGAAATCTTTGCCATTCCTCCAACCTAGTGTTTCTCTCTCCCTCAGATCCTTGACCTTGCAGGTGGGCACAAGCTGGCTCCAGCCCCTCAGGTCCGAGCAGCTGCTCCTGTACATGTCGCTGTAGGACAGGCACAGCTGCAAGAACATGCAGGCTCTCAGAGTGGATCACCTGCAAACACAGGCTAAGAAAATGGGGCTGCCAGTGTGGTGCCCAGCTCCCTCCCTGCCCCATCTGAGGTCACACAGGCTGACAGTGATGCTAGGTAAATGAAGGCAATTTATTTCGAGGCATTTCACTTTATGGTGTGTTTTGCTTGTTTGCTGTGCTCTGACAGGTCAGCTATGCCTCATCCAGTCGTCTCCTGAGCAATAAGAACCAGTTCAAGTCCTTCCTGCGCACAATCCCCAACGACGAGCATCAGGCCACAGCCATGGCAGACATCATCGAGTACTTTCGCTGGAACTGGGTGGGAACAATCGCAGCTGATGATGACTACGGCCGGCCAGGGATTGAAAAGTTTCGGGAAGAGGCGGAGGAGAGAGATATCTGCATTGATTTTAGTGAGCTGATCTCCCAGTACTCGGACGAAGAGGAGATCCAGCAGGTGGTAGAGGTCATCCAGAACTCCACAGCAAGAGTGATTGTTGTTTTCTCCAGTGGCCCAGACCTGGAGCCTCTCATCAAAGAGATTGTCAGGCGAAACATCACTGGCAAGATCTGGCTGGCAAGTGAGGCCTGGGCCAGCTCTTCCCTAATAGCCGTGCCGGAGTTCTTCCGTGTCATCGGCAGCACCATCGGGTTTGCACTGAAGGCAGGACAGATCCCAGGCTTTCGTGAGTTCCTGCAGAAGGTGCATCCCAAGAAGTCCACCAACAATGGCTTTGCCAAGGAATTTTGGGAGGAGACCTTTAACTGCTATCTCCCTGATGGATCCAAAACTTCTTCAGCTTCAACTTCCTTCCACAAGGGCCATGAAGAGGGGCTGGGAGCTGGAAATGGAACGTCTGCCTTCCGACCTCCGTGCACGGGGGATGAGAACATCACTAGCGTGGAGACGCCGTACATGGACTACACACACTTGCGGATATCCTATAATGTGTACTTGGCAGTGTATTCCATTGCCCATGCCTTGCAGGATATTTATACCTGTACCCCTGGGAAGGGACTCTTCACCAATGGGTCCTGTGCAGACATTAAGAAGGTGGAGGCATGGCAGGTAAGCCCTTCATTCGTGTACCTGTGTAATATACCTGCAGAAGGAAAGACAAGCTGTTCCAAATGCCCTTTAGGGTATCTTTCCTAATCCTGGGCATCAGGCACAGCATAAGGCTCCTGGGATGCAGTGTGTGACTGTGTGTGAGGTAGGTGCATGCTCCCACCCTGGGTTAGGTTTGCCTGCAGTGAAAGGGGCTTAAACCAAGTTAAATTTTCTTGCATTTGCTGAGGGCCAAAAGTGCACACACAGACAATTACCACAGGCTGGCTGACGCAAGGTAACTTGATCATATATTGAGCCTTACATAAACAAGAGGGCCTGGAGAGAACACATAAACAAGGAAAACAGTTTCTAGAGTTCATTTTCTTTGGCAAGCTTTACATCTTTTGCAATCCCACAGCAATTTTCCATACAGGCTGTATTTTTTTCCTCACAGTTTTAAGCTTATATAGGATCAAACTAAAGAATATTGAGTAATGAAGGAAAATAATATGTGGCTCTTGGGCAGAAAATAGATAGCTGCTTTGATTTGGCAGTGGTATTTGTGAACTGATGAAATTATACTGATGATTTAGTCCCATTTACCCATTCATTCAACGCATTCTGCCCACTGGCACATGGATCATATTCTGGCATTTTGTCTTCTGATCCTTTATGCATCAGAGGATAAAATACCATTTATGTGTCCTTTATATATCCTTCCCATATATCCTTTATACTCTATGCCTTACTATGTGTTTGCTCATGCCATCCAAAGTGGTATTCACTTTGTGGTTTTAATATCTACTGCATTCTTAAATAACACAATTAGCATGGACTATAAAATGATGATATGTCAAATATGTAGCAAATTTTGTCTGCCTCATTCTGGTTGTTACAAAACGCTTGAGCCCAAACATGCCTGAAATCAGAAAAACACAGGTGAATAAATGGAGGATCACATCCCCATTTGCATGGATATTTTTCTCTCTTTGGAACAGTCTAAAAAAACCAAAGGCTGTCACATTCACATGTAGGAACTGCAGTTTCGTTCCTAAATAGTCTCAGTTAACTCAAAAACATCAGTTAGATCGAAGTAAAAGGCTCTGTCTTGGCATTTATGGGAAACTTGCACTGCTCTAGGTACCTGATTGGGTTACCAAAACCACTTTACTCAGAGTTGATGAGTGCAGGGTTTGACCCTGATTTAGAGGAATCCTGTGATTGCTGGCTGTCTCCAAAGTTTCTGTCTTTCAAAGCTGTTCTGCTTTTCAGGAAAGTACTGGCAGAAATGGGCAAGTTGCAGACAGATTTAGCTTTCACTGTTGTCAGTAAAAATTATCCAGAATAAATGTAGTTTAATTCATTCCATTATGCCTTGTCAACTTGGAAAGTGAAGCTGGATATTCATGCCACTACTAAGTAAAATAATGTGTTTCTAGAAGATTCCACAGTTGGAAAGAATGACCTCTCATTTCTATGTTGCTTGTCAGGTGCTGAAGGATATATGCATCAAAATGTAAAGCATTCTGCTGATCTAGGCATTTGGATATATATACTTACCTGAGAGGAGGGAAGCAGCATCAGGAAGGAGTATGTAGAGAATAACCCGACTGGGCAGGAATTGGGAGTGCTACAAAGGAACAGGCTATACTTATAATGACAACCATTATATGGTGTTGGCTTTCAAGCCTACTTGTGCATTTTTTTCACTTTGTTTCAAAATCAAACACATGAATAGCAGGTAAATGCCAAATTTGTGTGCACACCTACTTCATACCAGGCATTGCAGCTCATTACTCTCAGGAAGCTTTCTTCAGCCTTGGGAGTAATGAGTTCACCTCACAAACATGCAGCCTCCAGCATCTCCAGAGAGTGGTTTTCTGACAACCACACACAAGAAAATATTTCTAGTAAAGTCGATCTCATTTGCAGTAGTACTTCTGACAGTGTTCACAGCCTGCTCCTTTTTTCACAGTGAGGTCAGAGTTTTCTTGATGGGAAGTGACCCAAGACAGCAAGGACAGTGTTAGGAGGCCTCCATACCTGTGACTGGAGGGCAGCTGCTCACAGGGCCTGCAATTACCAGCCAGGTGCTGTGTGGTACAGAAAAGGTGAACCTGCCGAACTCATGGCTCCATTAGCCTGAGCTCTTGTCCAGATCAGCCCTTACCAGCAGGGTCGGTGGCTGGGCAGCAAAACTGGAACATTCCACAATTTAATTATGTGCCATTTAATTTTGTTGCCTTTCAATGGTGTTGTCATATTAACACATATCATTTTTTAATTGCTGTCTGCTAATTGCCAATTTCATGTACTTATAACACAAATCTTTTGGGGGGTGTGTTCTATATCGTTTGTGGAGGGTGCTTGTGTGGGTCTGTATAAAAACCCAGGATTTTTACCTCAGTGATCAGTTCATTTGAAATGGACAGCCTAGTACAGAATCACTGTGAGCTGGTTAAACTGAATGACGTTCTCCTATTAAGAATTTACCATCTACAGTTTAAGAAGGCTTTGTGTATGTTTCAGCATGGGGAGCACAGGATTTTTCTGTTTCCTAAGCTGAAATATCAGATACTGCCAACTTTCATGTCCACTTATTTATAGCTACTTGTTTAAGAAACTGCTCATTTTCTCCACCCGAGTCAGTGATCTCTAACAGATCCTTTCCATAAACCCAGTCTTGCTTCCTTTTGTTTTACCAGTGCCTCTGACGCTGCCTGTGGGCATTCCCACTGGAAATGGGACTGGCCAGCCCAAGCTGTCCGGCTGTCCCAGCATGTGCAGAGATGCAGGCACAGGCAGAGCCGCTGAGCAGGCAGGACAGCTGCCAGCCTGTGCCCAGAGGAACCTGTGATACTTATTCCACATGCAGAGCTGGCCAGGGAATTCAGAATCCTTTATCTCAAAATGGGACAGCTGGCACTTCAGAACTCTGCAGAAAATTGCAGATTTTATTAGGATGCCTGTGCTGCCCTTACTCAGAGCAATCTGAGCTGTCTTGTTTTAAGAATCTATGCTGCTGTGGGGCAGAAGATAATTGAGGTGCACACCTTTGCAAGATGCCTGCAAAGGGCAGATAGTGTTGTCTGCATGTGACATTGTTGTGTCCTGCACAATATTGAACAAGATCAGATCAATTACTTCTTTTTGCACTGTTTTGTTCCGGTAACAAAAAGGTGCAGGGCAATCCAGAACAAAATGTATAAATTCTGTCACTTTGGGGCAAGGCAAAATTTTACAAAAAGCACTAAGAATTAAAGTGCATGGGTGCAAATAGTACAACAGAAAAAAATCCTCCTAAAGGTTTCCAATACCTCTGGCTGTCACAAGAACACTCTTTTCTGCTGGGGGGTTGTGACATTTTAGGAGACTGTGTCAAGCAGAGCTAATTCTGTGTGTTGCTCTAGTTCGTGGACTTGCCTACCCCAAATGCAGGCTCTCCCATAAGCTACAAAATGGAAGTGGGAAGTTACGGCAAGAGGTGGGATACAGGCTCAGAAACACTGTAGTGATGCTGCCTGTTTGTCAAAATTCCCTGCATTTTTGGCCTGCTTCTCCGTAACTGCTTTAACAGTCTGGTTTTGAAGCCCTTTTTTCTTAATATCTTCCCTGATAAGGTTTCTCAAGTCCCTCAAGTTCCTTCATTTTCTTGGTCTCTGCTCATGAGGCTATTTCCATGGTCACTTCTAGGAAAAAGTCCATCTGTTCTTTTTTCAGCCCCCCTCTGAGCATTTACAGGAGCCTCTCTGGTGTCTCTTTCTCACTTCAAACACTATATGCTCCTGCCAAAAAACAGGGAGAAAACTAATAGGGAATCCTAATCTGTCCTTCAGGGCAAATATTTGTTACTTCATATTATTAATGTATAAGAAGATGAAAGACCTGTTTTTTATTCAGACTGAGTTCACTCCATTTCTGCCCATTCATTTGTTTTCTTGATCAGCAGCTGCTGGGTCTCTCTTTGTGTGTTGCAGTAAAAGCATTGTGATTAAAGGGGGACGCCAGGCTCCCATGGATTTGAGAAGGCAAAGGTGTGCGGTCACAGGGTCATTGAGCAGAGCATCTTTGGGTTGACTCCCAGACAATTTGCAGGTTTTTGTTACACTGACCTTTGGCAAAATGAGAGCTCTTCTAGGCACCAAGGCAAAGCACAGTGCAAGGGCTGAAAAATGTGTTGTGCTAATGATTCATAGGTTAGAGACATGCTCATGTGAGTTATTTTATGCCTGGAAATCTGATTGACCTCAGACTTAGTGAAAAGCTGCCATATGCTGTTCCACAAAACAAAAACAAATACAAATTGACTTCACCTAGCAACACCTAAAGTCTTTTATTACACTTGTGCACCTCCCAGCCAACAGTTCCTTCCTCAGTGCTGGTGATGCACATTCTGCAGAGGTACAAGTGGACTGGCGCCTTCTCCAGCTTTACATTTAGGCATGTCTGGCTGGCTGGAAATTGATTCTGCAAGGCTTTAAAGAAGTAAATAATGCCTTAGATGACATAGACCTTTGAGCCTAATGGCTTATCTAATCAATTTTTGTGTCTATTAAACTACAGAGGCCTGTCTGAACAATTCAAAACCAGCTGCAATGTGGTATACTGAATTAAACAGTATCAGAAGCACAATTAACTATGGCTGGTGTGAAAATTAGTCATTTGGGAAGAATCACAAGGAAAACAGAGGAAGCTGTTGAATGTCAGGCAACTGCAAAACCTCGCCTACTCTGCATTACAAATGCACTGGAGATGAATTTGTTGTGAACAGAAAACAAGAGGTGTGCCTTTGTTGTGGGAGACAGAACTGAGAGGGACGCAACTTGAGCCATGCACAGAAACATGGGGGTCAAAAGAGCAAATACAGCTATTTCCCCACAAAGGCAATAACAGATGATTGCTTATTCATCAGTTTGAAGGTAACAATCTACCATCAGCTGAGAGCATCATTTGTGAGATCTTCAACTAAGCAGACAATAGATGGAGTATTATTTAGATGTCTCTACAGCTAAAAGGAGAAAGACTTAACTGGACCCACCAGCAGAAAATGTGCTGGGAAGCTATTGCCCTGACAAGGCTGCTAGAAGATGGGTGAATGAACTGCATGCAGAAAATACAACAAAGGAGTTACGATTATTAATTACTAAGTAAAGAGTGACTGAGATTCTTCTGAATTGGGGTAGTACAGCTTGCCTGATGACCAAACCCACAGTATTCTTGTCTGCCCCCAAACATGTTGAATTTTTCATGAAAGTCACTTTTAATGTAGTCACTTATGTGCTGCTTTACAACAAAAGCTATATTTGAAAAGAGCTTTATTATATATATGGAGGTCATTTGTGAAGTACTTTTGTCAGCTGGGGAAAAGTCAGTTTTGGAGACTATAGTGGGAATTTTAGGGAAGGCTCCATGAAATTCTCATATAATGTCTCTCTGTAGCAACTGCAGATAGCAATTACCGCTTGAATTACCAAGGCATCAGACACCAGTACCTGTTACAAAGACACAGCATGTCTTTGTTACAAAAAAAGATGTAAAGTTTCTTCCAGGACTGACCTTCCCTGATGCTGCTCACAAATGGAGCTGGTGGCAAAGGGCACCTTGAGAGCTTCCTAAAGGCACTCACAAAGTGGGATGAGGAAACAAGTGGATATATAAAAAATTTCTGTTTATCCCAAGGTAGGGTTGAAGGTAACTTCAAAGGCATGGTAATCATAGCATAGTTTATTATTTCATTTCTTTCTCAGTAGTCAGCCGTCTTCACAAACAGGTTTTGCAGTTTTTTTCACAGCTGTCTTTACTAACCAGTCACAGAGTTTTATTCCCAAAGTGAACCTTCATGCACTATGAAGGACTGGTGTTTCTCCACACAGAAGTTAGGAGGAATGAGAACAAACTTCTTTTTATGGTGACCCTTTTGCCTTGTAGAATTTTAAGAGTGATCTTCCAACTGGACTAGAAGCAATACTTTGCTCTGAAAGGACTTTTACCAGTGTCTGTAGGAAGAGTGACATGAAAGACTGAAGAAATCAAAGTCTTGACATGAGATTTCTTTGCTGGCCAAGACTCACATTGACAGAGGAAATGGAAAACAGATTTAAGCCAGTAGCCAAGAGAAACGTGCCCAGACACAGTAACTGAATCCCATGGAACATTAGTTGACCATTGATGGGACCTATGACTCTGCTTGCCCACTCTGAATGACTGAACCACTTGCATGAGTTCAGTTAACTCAGTGTGACTACAGGAAATTTTGGGACTTTTTTTTTTTTTTTTTTTTAATGGATAGTACTTCTTGAATGGATTATAAATAAGCATTGAATTCAGGTTTCATGAATTGCCATGGTTTTGTTAAAAGAAATGACACCTAGAGTGCAGAATCTGTTGGTTCTAATTCTAACAAAGAGCTTACCCAAGCATTGAAGTAATTCATCCTATAGCTCCAAATAGTAACAAATTTACAGTCGAAAGCTATGACTTTCTCCTGGCCTAGAGAGCAGCACAGTTCTTCAAAGCAATATCAGCAGTGCTCTGTGCAGGATGCAGTTTCAGACCTCATTGGGGCTTTGAAAAGACTGATCCATAAAGGGCTGTTTGAAGAAAACAACAGCAAAGGGGTGTAAAAGAACACATGTACACAATTGTTCTCTGCACAGCTGGGTAGGGATGGCATAAAATACCTCCCAGAAAAAAACATTTCAATCAGACTTTGATTACACAAGACAACATATGTGAATTATACTACTTGAAAACACTGAGCACTTGGACCTTTGGATCTATTAGTAGCTTTAATAATAGGACTATTTTTTATGTATCATTTAATATGAAACTTAAACTAATAAAAAGAGCCATATCTGAAGCTGTTAGATACTCCACCATAACAGTTATTGTGCAGTATGGTGGTGTCCCAAAAGCATTAAAGCATCATTTACTCAGTTAGGACTTCTGCCAATAGATCCTTCACCCTTAGTACACAGCACCCTGGACTATTGTACCCAGTGGATTTCTCCATATTGTATTTACTGCAAGTGAAAACCAAAGCAATTATGGCATTAAATCCAGACTAAATGGCTCTGATTTTTTTTTCATGTCATGGCTGTAGGTAAAGACAGGAGCATACAGCACAAAATACCATCTAACAGCACTGACAATTATTTTTCATTGTACCTGTACAATTGCCTTTTTCTGTCCAGAGACCATCTCTCTCCACAAAACCTTAACAGAAACCTTAAAAATATTCACGTGGAGTCACTTTTTAAATGACCATGCAGCTTGAAATCCTTTGTATAATTAACTAGGTAAATTTTTGCCCCGATCAGGAAAGTAGTAATCTTGATGCAGCTAAGGGCTACTTCACATTGGATGTAAAATCTAGGTATTTCACTTTTGAAGGGTTGTGTTTGACAGTCAAACTTGTGTTTAGCAAGATTTATTTTCCCCAAAGACATGCTGACTAGTAGACCTTTTTTTTAATTAGTAAGATCCACGGCAGGCCACGTCTCTTGTTGCAGATAATGTCTGATTTCCAGTTGGGATTTACTGACCTTTAGTTTCATTGGTCATTACTTGGGCTTGCTTTATTGGATTTAAAAGTCCAGATGAAGTATGCATCATTTTTCTCCATGTAGTACTTATGCACATTGATCAAATTATTCCTCATTCTTACCTTCATAATTTAAACAGAGTGGACTTTTAGTCAGGAGGTGTATTTTCTGCTTTAGTTCTGCATGTTGTCCATTCACTCATCCTTCTTTTTGGCATGTATTCAGTATTCCTTCAACAGACTCAGCACATCCAGACAGTGAAAAAAATCCCACATTTGCATACTTCTATTACTTCCTCATTTGTAGGAGCACAAGGTACCTGCGCCTTCCATGCCACTGCGTGCAACGCAAAGGTCACATTTAGTTGCCAGTAATACTTTGCAGCAGGTGGTGCCCTTTCTGGGCCTGGCGTGAATCCCTTATGCCTTGATGCACAAGCCTGAATTTCACTGTATTAAACACAGATGTTTGAAAGCAGTCTGAGAGGAAGTGCTTTTCTTGAATATTATTTACCATTGCCTTAATCCATGAATTTTCTGCAAATTTTCCCGGCAGTGCTTTTGTAGCTGCTGCCAGAGTACTGATGAACATATTGGGAAACAGTGAGTTGTTTACTGAGGCTGGAAGAATTCCCCATGAACTGATGATCTGCCTCTGTTGATATCTGTTGGGCAATTCTTGATCCACATTACATGAAGTATAAAACTCAGTTGCTTCACTTCTGAAGTGGTATGTCTGTCAACCCAACTTGAATTTAAGAAGATCCGTATTCCTCAAATATTATTAGGTGGCAGCAATTATGTTTTAGTCCTATAGTTTTGTATTAATTGCTCCTCAGCCCTAAACTCTTGTTTTCCATTGTTTTTCCTGTGATTGATATCAGGCTAACCAGCCTTCAGGTACAGAGGACATCCCTCTGCCTTTTACAGTATTGTCATTTATTAGCAGCTGTTGCAGCCCACCAGAGGCTGGCACTGAGCAGAACTTTGGATACAGTGTTGGGAATTCATTACACTTGCAGGTGTAGCAGAAAGGTGGATTGGGGTTGCTGTGGAATAAGATTAGATAACATATTGACTTTGTCATTCAAAGCCAGTGGCATTTTTATGTGTATATCATAAACCTACCATATAGTGCTCTCTTTATTGCTTATGAAGTGCTGTGATGAACTGTCTGGTTCTGTCAGCCTTTCAGATCCAATTTAAATTGCTCAGGCTGCCCTCTAATCTCTCTTTAAGGACCTTCTACCTCAGTTAATGTCACATTATGGCTCCAAAACAAGTGCCCTTGAGATAAGAATGCCTGTGTTTTTTCTGATAGCAAGGGTACTAACACATCACTCATTTAGCTTTCCTGCTGCTCCTCAGCTCTCTCTTTAGCTTTCCATCCTCTTTAGCTGTCTCTTACAGCCTTAATGCCATGAGGATCTGGCATACATGACACCTTTCAATTTTAATATATTCAAGGCACTTCTTAATAGGTCTCCTGGTGGTTTTTTTCTTCTTTGTTCTCCGGGCATTTTTATGTTCTACTTTCTGTCAATACAACACCTTTGTTTTTCAGCCTTCTTTGGATGTTGTGTTGTTGGTGCTTTTAGAACCCGCCATAATAAATACTGCTGTTTGAGCTCCATTTGTATGATGAGGATTGCAACATATCATTACTCCCTAATTAATGAGCTTTTATTTTAATGAACACAAGCAAAATTCTGAACTGATAATGGGTTTATCATGCATATGGTACAGTCAGTCAGTCCTTTCCTCTAGCTTGTCCATGGGTTTTTTTTTTCTGTGGAGTTCAGAGGCCTTCATCATCACTGTCCTGTGCTTGTACATCCCTGGAGCAGAGACTAGTCAGAAGCCTCCTTGATTTTATATAGCATTACATTCTGCATCGAGGGGTTTTCCACAGACATTATTTTTCATTTTGCTACCATAATTTTTGTCCTGATTCCTAGAAACTGAATTAATACTCACAGAATTTGTAAGGAGGGGAAAGGTGCTGTCACTCCAGCCATTTCTCCCCAGAAGAAATCTACTGCAATGAGTAGATAGATTAAGTCTGTTTGGGATGGCACTGAACTGGGACTGAGGCTACTCCAGATGCCCTAACTCCTGAAGTTGCTTGTAGGAAGGATTGTTTTGGACTCTAGGGAACTAATATACAATATCATGCTTTGGGCCATACAAATATGTTGGGGTACCATCATACAGCTGGATCTTAATTTAAAACAGAAAAAGGGAAAATGTTAGAGCTAAAAGGTATTTTGTTGTCTCTTTTCTACTCTAGAGATAGTCAAACTCACTAATGGCAGTTAATGGAAGCATCACTGTTCAAACCAGCATTTTCACAGACTCAAAATGAATAGTTTCCTCTTTTTTCCACTAAAAAAAAAAAAGTAATTGCAGTCAAAAATGGAACTGTCACTTGAAGGTCACATTTTTGAGTTTGACTTTAAAAATTATGTTTGTATTGAATTTCATTTGACAGGATTTCACACAATGTTTTCCTATGTAAATCTTTGGTCACACTGGGCAAAGTCATTATTCTTTACCATAGCACACCTCTGTGAGGTGCTGTTTGCTATCAGGTAAGCATTACACAGTACAGGCTCAGGACTGGTGTTCTGTGGACAATTGCATTTAGAACTGTAGATGTGCACAGGGCCAGCAGGAGTTGTGAAGGACAACAAAATATCCTGGTCCTATCCTTATTGTGTCCTGCAACCTCCTAACTGGTGGTTAAATCAGCCTGGAAAAGCAGTCATGCAATGCCAAAATGTTGCAAGACCATTTCTTGATTCCTTTCAGAACCTCTGTGGCTCATCAGACAGCTCTTTCAGAAGCATTTCAGACCCAGATTTGCAATGGAATAGAGGTATCTGCAAACACCAGTAAATACCTAATGGATTTTTCTGAAGTATCTCAGTTGGACCTGACTTGTGCAGCCTCTCTTGTGAAATCCACTAGGCTTGGGCTTTTGATTTCTCTCTGGACATCCTTGTGAATATGGTACTGTAGTAAATCTGATCCTAAATCAGATTTAGTCCCATTTTATATCAAGTTCCATTTAGAAATGCTTGCCTTTGACATTTTTGATTTAAGTTAATTGCTTCTACTGCTGTAGTACTAGCTATTAATTTGTTAATTTTGTCACCTATCATTGTCAAGAAAGCATCAAAGCCGCTGCAGTTTTTAATCAGCAGAGCAGAGTCGCTTGGTTGCTTGGTGAGAAGACCACATAAGCTGACCCACCAAGCCCAGTTACAGGCAGTAAAATTTATCCTTATCTTAGGAAGCTCCAGGCTTCACCAGTTTCCAAGCAGACTAAGCACTCACAGCATAGAATGATGCAAGGGAAGCAGCAAGCACCTTCCTCTGAGCAGCAAGTGAGGGTGTTCCCAATGCAGTTCCTTCCTCTCCCAATTTCTGCAAGTTTCTACTGAAGATCCTGCTTCTCTGTCACAAAGAAAGGGTATCATGTATGCATGGGTCCCCACATCAGCACCAGTGCTGCCCCTCCTCAAGGACAGGGCACCGGTCAATGGAAGAGGCAGAGATAGATCCGGCCCCCATGTGCCTGGGGATCATATCCTTGACAGAAGCAGAACAGAGCCAATCATTAGTTACAATATGGCAAGCAGCACATCTTGTCATATCAGCTTGATGTCCTGTACTTCTCTGGAGACCTAACTAAAGTCAGTTGTCTTTGCACGGACAGGGGTCTCTGGTTCTGTGAGAATATACCACCTCTTTCCCACAAATCACTACATGTGTCATAAACAAATAATTCTATGCTTTCATTTCTCTTGAAATGGAAGTCAGACTGACTGTCCAAGAGCTAGCATCACTACCTCTGGACCCCTCTGATCTTCCTTTAATTTTATTATTTTTTTCTGATCAAATGACTAGAACAAACAGCTTTTTCCAGAGGAGACTTGTACTGTTGGTGCTATATTTTCAGTATCATTTTCTTTCTTACTTTCATAGCCTAATATTTTGTTTGCTCTTTCTGCTGCATAACACACAGAGTGTTTTTACCGAGCTGCCTACAATAATGAACAGGTCTTTGTCTTGAGCGGTTAGTTAATTTTCTTTAATAAAGATTATGAATAGCTTAAATTATTACTTCTAACATATGGCACATTGTTTTTGTCATACACATTTAATTGTGTAATCCAATGACCTTGCTAGCTTTACAAGGAAGTCATTTGGTTCTTATCAAAGCATAACAACATTGAGTGTTCTTGAGTTATTCTCAGGCTTCACACAGCTGTTCTTGAGTATTGAATGAACTCTAGCTTTCAAAGTGAAAGTCAGGACTTGCCATCTTCAGGACAGTTGCCAGCTTTTCATCTTCATTCACACTGAGCCATGACATGGTATTGTTGGCTGCTCTTAGCATGGGCACTCCACCAAACCAAAGAGAGAAACATCTGTACTATCAGTCCAGAACTCTTTTAGAAGCCTGCAGAGAGATAGGTAAACTTAAGTGTGGGAAAATGTATGTTAATTGCCAAGACAGGAGTGCTTGCAACTGTGTGTTAGGAGGGGGAATTGTTTGTCTTTTATGGTGACAGACACCTGTAATGCACCCAGGTTCTCTTCCATTACAGGACCATTTGACCTAGAGAGGAAACACATCAGAAAGAGACTGCAGAAGGAAACCAAGGATATTAAACCTTTGGCAGTATATGGAGACTAGTTAGGACCTGTCACAGTTGAGGCAGAGCAAAGGAGAGCTCACAGCACACCGGGATACTGATGTTTACTTATGTTTATTAAAGAATTAACAAGACTACAACTTTTAACTGCTTGGTATCTCACACACTCTTGCTTTCCCCACAGCGTTACATCACCAGGTCTCACCTTCCCTTCCTGGAGGGACATGGTGGAGGTCTGTCAAGCTGGAAGTTGTCAGTTAATGCTGTGCAGCTCCTCTCAGTTGCCTTTCTCGAGCATTACTGGCCAATGTTACTGAGCATCCCCCAACACTTGTCTCCACACATCTCCTTCATCTCCAGGATCTTTCCATACTTCCAGTGTTTTTCATCCAATCATGAGCTTCGCTTTCTTGTTTCTAGCCCTGAGCCCTAGGTTTTGGTTGCAATCAGCCTCCTAACTAGTGGATCTGTTTCCTATCTTGTTACTAATTGGAGTATTTAGGACATGCCACTATTGTTTAGTCCAGCTGCTATCAAAATGTACAGCTAGTCCGTGGCTTGTGCTTCAGAGGACAGCTCAAAGTTCAGCTTTGGGCATGCATGCACACACAAAATTCTCTGCTATCTGACAGTGTTCAAAATTTTAAATGGACATTTTTGCCTGCCACCAGCCTCAATTCTAGTGACAAAAAGTGAGTGTGTACTGCAGATCAAGAAAAGGTGGAGAAAGGAAGCTGGCAAGGCAAGACAAAGGTATTAGGTGGTGTTTGTTAAAAATGAGACAGCATCCTTCAAATAACTGAGTTATGTCCAGTGAGTAAAATTGGAAGATTCATAAACTTTGGCAGGTTAAATGTAAAAATAAAATAAGGCAGGTCAAAAAAACGAATGAGCAGCAGCCTGTAAATGGAGTAAAAGCTCATAAATCCTTTTTTAAACATTTCAGAAGTAGGACTGGCTGTTGAGCCATAGATTATCACTGCAAAAGACAAGGTAAGGCCATGACAGAAGAAAAGTGTGCTTGTCATGGACAAACTTAAGAAGGCTTATTTATTTATGGGGGAGTTTTAGAGGATCTGTCTAATTGAACTAGCTATAGAAGAAACTATAGAACACAAGAGCAAAATGAACCTTGATACTTCAGGGCAAGTGAACAATATTCACCCAAGGGATCTGCCAGAGCTCACAGATGAAGTAGCTGAAGAGCTGGCTGTGGTGTCCAACCTCTCTTGAAAAGCCTCAGGCTCTGAGGCCTAGAAAGATGACAGATGTGACATCAATTTTCTGAAAGGGTTCTGGAGGAGATCTAAGGAACTGGCAGAGCCTGATTGAGCCCATTATTAGAAACTGGGGATTTAAAAAAAATCAGGAAGAAAAAATAGAATATACTGAGGAAGAGTGACCATGACTTCTCTAAAGAGAAGCCCTACCTCACAAACCTCCTGAAGTGCTTTGAAGGCTTTGGAATGTGCATGGATAAGGGAGCTTCTATTCATAGAGTATGCTCAAGCTTCTTAAAACCATTTTCTGGTAGTCTGTCACCAAATTGAGAATTTATGTGTATGGTGGTTGAAAGATAGTCAGCAGAAGATAAAAATAAATGATGAGACCTGACTTATCACAGATGAAGTTGATCAAGTCTATGGGTGGACTCTTCAGGTCTGTCTGAACAGTAGTCAAAAAAAGCAAATGCACTTCTAAGAATAGTCACACTTGAAAAGGGACAGAGAGTGTCCTGGGGCCACTTTCTCAAGCCTTTGGTACATCTCACTTCAGTATCCTGTGCAAGGCTCAGAACTGCTGAAGAAGACTGGGAAAGTTTAGAGAAGGGATGGTGGAACAGCTTCTGTACAAGATATAGCAACATCAGATAGGGCTCATCAGCTTGAGAAAGAGGTGTCTAAAGAGAGATCTGACAAAGGTTTGTAAAATCCTGAGATTTACATGGAAAAGATGACTGGCAAATGACAGTTCTTTGCCATTATAAGCATGAAGGTCATCAAAAGAGATTAGTAACTGCTCTATTCCAAAAGGGTTGAAGAGGTACTTGTCTCATAAAATGTAGGTCTCTGTGCTGTAGGAACCTGTGGATGTGAAAAGTTTGCACAGGTGCAGAACACAAATGTGCGACGTCATGGCAGAAAAATCCACCCAAAGGTTATCGGGTACAAAGCCTCTGGCCCAGGAAGTCACTGAGCTGCAAAATGTGTGAGAGTGTCCAGGGGAAGTATCACGTCCCTGTGTGCTCCTGTGTAGGTATTTGCTGTTGGCCACAGTCAGAAATAGGTCCTAGGCAGGTGAGCTGCCAGCCTGGTCTAACACAACTGTATTTATGTTACGGCTTTATGATCCTTCTATAAGAATGGAAACCACATGACCCGGAATATCTAGCCTGGATAAAGCATGGGATTCTGCATGCCTGGGAATGGCCTTACCAGGAATGATGGGAGGGGGAACCAGAGGGCAGCTGATAATAGGTGTTTTAATTTAAAAGCATTGCAATTCAACATGAAGTCTGTGATACAGAGGAAAAAAAAGAAGGAAAAATTACAGAAAGAAATATCTGAAGACAGCAGCTTGCACAATGCTCTCCCCACAGGCTTCCACCAGCTGCTGACAGTGTATCCAAGCCATGAGTTCAACACTTCTTTCATAAACTCTTGGTTCCAGGGTATGATACACATACTCCTGACACATGCTCTTGGCCTGGCTGAAGTAGGGTCTTTTAGATCTTTGTGAATTGAGTCCTGGTTATGTATGTTTCTATCTTTTGTTACAAAACATAGTGACACACTTTTAACTGTAAAGCATTTAGCTAATCATTAATAGACTGGTGACTATAAAATAGTGCTGTAGTTATTCAGAGCCTACAACTTCCTCTTTCAATGTTTAGTGCTTATATATTCCTTGTCTGTATTTTCACCCTGTAAAAAGCAGAACTTGTGAGATATAGAGATATGATCCTGGGATTTTCTTGCTCTCTAAAAAAGAAATATGCTGTGGTGGTTGTTCATTTTACAAGCTGACCCTCAGAACTTAGATTTGAAGAAAACTTCGGTCTTTTCTGGAAAGAAAGAAATAGGCTTTGTTACTTCTGTTGTTCCTGTTGCCTCTCCATTTGGGATTTTAAGCAGGTCATGTTCCTTTCCTGCATGAACTGATACACATTCTGGTACCCACTAGCTACAGCTGCAGAGCTGGAGCTGCTATACTCTGCCTGGGGAAACACAACATTAATTGCAGATCAGCGCTTTTATATGAATTAACAGTCAGATAGACATATCAGGTCATACATGAAATCATTTATAACCTGAATCCTAAGGTGTAGTGTGTGTGTGTGACCAAAGGAAAGATCCTGTCAAACTAATCCTACAAAACCCCACAGGGGTTTTGTAGGATTAGTTTTACAGGATCACTTTTTAAGTTTGACAGTATTACATTTTAAGAAACCTAATGACAGGAAGAAAGGCAAAGGAACAGATTAATTGGGATGGGGAATGAGAGGGGAGCAGTCTCCCAATTCCTTACCCACAGCAGGTAATGCCCCAGCTCTCTCCAGCAAAGTGTCAGTGCAGAGCACCTTCTTCTGCTGTGTCCATCAGAGAGTACGATCTTCCAGGGACAGGTCCTGGCTCTTCAGTGAGATCATTCCAGCTGCACACCTTATGGGTGAGCAGGTCTGCAGAGGAGGGTCAGCAGGGATGAGAAAGACAGAAAAAAATCCTGCCTCCTCCATCTCACCCATTATTCAAAGACTGAACACTGTGGCAATATTTTTATATCCTTCCATCAACATGACACAAGCAGAAAAGGTATTGTTGGCCACATCCTATGTAGTACTACAATGATTTTTCCAGACTCTCTCAGGCTGTCAGTGATATAGACATTGAGAAGAGGGTATCTGTGGCTCTGGGGATTTTAGCTTGAGATAGGAGGATCCCAAAAGGAAACGGTGAAAAATGAGACAATTTAGCAAAACTGACAGGAATTAATGGAGTGATTCTGTTCCCCTGTCCCTGTGTTTCCAGTTGAAAAGGATTCATCAAAACAATATTGTCTATTCTGTCTGTGGGGTGAAGAGGGAACTGCCTGCCCAGACAAATTGATTTACTTTTGGTTTCTCTTACGCTTTGCCACCCAGATTTGCATGTTTGGGCACTCACAGGTGAGAGAGAGAGTGAGAGGACTGGGCTTACAAGCTGTCACAGGCAGTAGAACCACAGCAGCAACTATGCTGCTGTGTCTAGGGGCAGCTGACAGCCAGGTGCCCTCAGAGTCACCTCATCTTTCCACAGATGAGCTTGGGGAGAAATCTGGTATGTGCATAAACCAGCAACTAACTTTTGAACAGAAATACAATGTGGATTGATTGTATCACAATTGATAGTACAGGCTTTCTTTCATGCTGCAGTTTCTTAGGTCTACTTGTCAGGCTATCTAGATCATGAACTTTACAACTGCAGTTGTCCCTGGGATTAGGCACATGCAGCATACCGGTTGAGAGCCAGCTGAACATGAGCCAGCTGTGCCCAGGTGGCCAAAAAGGCCAATGGCACCTGGCCTGTATCAGCAGTAGTGTGGCCAGCAGGACCAGGGCAGTGATTGTCCCCCTGTACATGGCACTGGTAAGGCCACATCTCAAGTGCTGTGTCCAGTTCTGAGTCCTTCACTACAAGACGGACATTGAGGTGCTGGAGTGACTCCAGAGAAGGGCAACAAAGCTGGTGAAGGGTCTGGAAAACAAGTCTGATGAGGAACAGCTGAGGGAAGGGGGGTCCTGTTTAGTTGGAGAAAAGGAGACTTAGGGGTACCTTATCACCCTCTATAACTCCCTGAAAGGAGGTTGTGGCAAGGAGGGGACTGGTCTTTTCTCACAGGTAACAAGTGACATGATGAGAGGAAATGAGTTGTGCCAGGGAAGACTTAGATTGAATATTAGGAAAAACTTCTTCACCGAAAGGGTGGTCAGGCATTGGAATAGGCTGTCAAGGAAAGTGGTGAAATCACCGTTCCTGGAAGTGTTCAAAAAATGTGTGGAGATGGCACCTGGGAACATGGTTTAGTGGTGAATACAGCAGTGCTGGGTTAATGGTTGGACTTGATGATCTTGGAGGTATTTTTCAGCCTTAATGATTTTATGATTCTGCATGGTACTTTAAGGCATGAGGTGAAAATTACAGGGAAGAACTCCTGGGAACAGGCAGAATTGTGATTACTTTCAAATATGCAACAAGGAGACAGAAGCTAAAAAAAGTGGTAAGAATTCTCCAGGTCTGCCATATGGCAAATGAGCTTGATTTGTTGGGGTTTTCTTACTGAAGCGCGTTGGGCTTGGGATTTTTCAACCCAGAGTCAAGTTTGAGTTGTTTCTCAAGCACTCCTGTTTCTGAGTGATCATTCAGAGACTAGAGATACCAACTGAGAGCATTTATGCAGTGATTGCAAGAGCAGGGTGAGAGTGATGCATGGGTGACTGAAATACATCAGAGGCTGCTGCCATTTCTCTGGCCCTAACAAAGGGCTCTGGGCTTGCAGAGGTGACTCAGAGGAACAAAGAGGAATGCTAAATGGATGATGGGAGAGCATCAGTGTTACAAATGGGTTGCTGACCACCCTGAGGGCCATGATACCTTGTGTTGTCTACAAGGTTTGTACAGGCTCTGTGTGTTAATGTGATAGAAAGCCTCCTGCTGGTGTGATTAAAAGATTTGAAGAGGTTAAGTTCTGTAGAAAAGTGATTCTTCCCAGTTCTGTCCTCGTAGCACATGTGTGCTGTAAGTAGGGTTGTAACACATAGGCATTCACAGTGTCTCTCTGTCTCTCTCTAGGTTCTCAAGCATCTGCGACACTTAAATTTCACCAATAACATGGGGGAGCAAGTGGATTTTGATGAGTTTGGGGACCTGGTAGGAAATTACTCAATAATCAATTGGCATCTCTCTCCGGAGGATGGCTCAGTCGTCTTTGAAGAGGTTGGGCACTACAATGTTTATGCCAAGAAAGGGGAGAGGCTTTTTATCAATGAAAACAAGATCCTATGGGGTGGATTCTCTAAGGAGGTAAGTGCTTAAATCCTCACAGCAATGTTTTCCAGGTTCCTACAAGCTGAAATTTGAACTAGCCCTGCACATTCCTCATATTATGGCTCCATGTCTCATTAAAAGATCCATTCACCTTTCTGTATACATGGTCTCCTCCACAGTCTTTCATACCCTTCTTATACACTGAAATAACAACATCTTCTCCCTTTCTGTACATTTGTTGACCCTGGGTATTAATGTTTCAAATGATGTCTTTTTTTCCTGGCCCAAGCCAATAGAGTAGAATTTTATAGCACTGTTTCAACAGGGGTGAGAAATTAATTAACCAAGTCTGGTTGTTGACTAAATCAAGTTTTCCTGAGCTCAGTAGTTTCATTGCTGAAAAGAGCCATCTCTTTCACTCCCAGTATCTCTGTATCAAGAAGTGTCTCTTCTTGCTCTTAGTTATATTTGCAACTCTTTCTGCTGGCTTTACCCACCAAGTCCAGAGCTTTCCTCATACCCTTGCCTTGCAAACCAAACAGAACAAGACCTGTCAATCTGCCTGGGCTAACTTGGACCTAGTGCTCAAATAGTGGAAGATGCCAGGACCTGCTACCTTTTTTTGTATTCTCCTTGAGGGTGTTTCTGCAGTCTGAGAAGTAGTGATCTCAAGATGTATCAATTGACTTCAGTCAGGCCTAAGTCCTTCTCTGCTGTCTTGCATTTGTTAAATCTTTTCAGCATAATTACTGTCACTAGCAGCCAGGCTGTCTGACTCACACAATGGAAACATGGTGCAGACATCTCCAGACAAGAGCCAGGTGAACTGCTGTCATAGCTGGCAGCAGCCAGCTAGGCAAAAACTCTGGCTCCCAGAGGGAATACTGAGCGGGTATATGGTTTGTGGCCTGGGAATTGACAGAGGGAGCAGACTATTAGCTCAGAAACATCACTGCCAGGCCCTGCTGCAATGTTTAGATGTGTTAAACCAGCACCTGACTAATGAACAGGGCAATTCACTTCCAGGTGATTATTCACATTGGCTAACAGATCAGGTGATGCTTCTGCCTTAGCTACACTTGCCCAAAACACAGCATCACTTCAGCCATGGCTTTACTCTCCCTTCACTTCTGGTGCAAGTCCAGAGCACTCTGAAGGAGGCGTGAATTGAACAGAGCATACTACCACAGAAATACTGAGCTCAGAGCTTTTCTAAGCCCAGCTGGAGTCTCTAAGCACAAACTACAAGTGGAACTTAAAAAATTCTGATATTCTAATCTTTCCTTCTGAGTGTTGCAAATGCAACTTACATTTTTCCAACACTTAGGATTTATTGTTTTTTACTTAAACTGCGTAACTGTGTTCTCTTGGTCTAAATTTCTCCAGCAGTGTAATATTTAACTTCATCCTCTATCCTAAACTGTTAAAAATGTGACAGGATATTACTGAGTGTAATGCCAGGGCATATAAATTTTGTGCAGTGGAGGGGTTTGCCATCTCTATGTCTGCTGCAGCCTTTTTTTCCAGTTTATAGACTTCTAATTTATTTCAGATAAAAGGTTCCGTTCAAAAAGAGTAGCCAGTACTTCACTCACTGTGCCTCTTGTCATCCCCAACAAAAGTTTAAATGTAGGTAATTTTAACACAAGAACTTTAGCATTGGGAAGACTTGCAAAAGTGAGTTAAAGAGTAGGTAAGATAGATAGATTCATTTTGGCAGAACTTGATGAAATTCCCCACAGAATACTTAAGAATTCAGCTAAAGCAATCACAAAAGTACTAGCAATTCATCTTTGAGAAATGTGGAGGATGCACAATGTCTCAAAGGATTAGAAAGTAATCGTAATACCTGTTTTTGAAGCAGTTATAGGAGAGCCAAGGGAATTACACACAATTGAGTTGAGCTTCAGTAACCTAAAAGACTTGATAAAAAAAATTAAGCAGTTTATAAACACTTAGAGGATAATAAACTGATAAGAACAAGCCAATGTGTATTTGTCAAGATAAAAATCATGCCAAACCAATTTAATTTTCCTCCTTGGAAGCTCAGTCAGCTTAGTAGATAATGGGGAAGCAGAGTGTGACTTCAGCCAGGCCTTTGATTCAGCCCTGTTCAGAATCACTGGTGGCAGCCTAGGGAAAGACAGTCTAGACTGATGAAGTCCTCTTGATGGATGCACTGCCTGCTCAAAGATTGTCCCATGGAATAGGAACATTGTGTTAATAGCAATAGGCGCTAACAGCAAAGAGTGCTTCAAGTGGGGAGCTGCAGGGGTTTGCCCTGGGTATGTGTCTGTCCAATCAATGATGTAATCCTGATGAACAGCTTAGGAACAGCATTGCCAAACTGTGCTGCAGCTACACTTCGGAGTGATAGGCAACAGAGCCAGCAGGTGAATACCTGAGCCACGGAGTGGTCATCTCTGCAGAGGAGCTGCCATTACTGAGGGCTTGCTTCCCCTAGGGCTGAGGACAATGCCTGCACACAGGCAACTTTCAAACCATACCTAGGACTCATTGTGTAAGTGGATCAACACAGGAGGTTCCTGGAGATCAGCAGGTTGGCAGCGCTTGGGTAAACTAGCACCAAACTTCCAAAAAGGTGAATGGATGCTTGCAAACAGAACAGCCCTTAAGTATCTATGGATCACGGTACTTTGCTAGAAGTGGAAATTGTAGGTTTAACTCCGCTGAGCTGAGAAAGCCATGTTCTGTGTCACCTCTCTTTCCCTAATTTAGTTGGGAAAAGGTAAGCTCAGCCTTGGGTCATGACTCTGTGTAACAAAGGCCCAGGCTTCCATTCATCATGCTGCAGTCCTTGTGTCAGTGTCCTTCAGGCAGGCAGTGAGCGTGCCCACGCAACCACTTGCTGCCAGGACACGACAATGCTCAGGTGGGCTCAGGCACAGCATAAATGCACAGCCAGCATGTGACATCATTCACAGCAGCAGAGGTCTGGAAACCAACTGATTTGCATCTTTAGATGCTCAGTTTTCTTAAAGAAGAGGTGAGTTTCAGAAAACCGTTCTAATTCCCATAAATTATTAGCAGACAGTATGCAATATATTGGATTGGGGATCAGAAGTCACGGCCCATCATCTCCAAGGCTGACTCAAATTCCTGCCAGTAGAGATTGATTGTCTTTTGTTTTAACCATCTAATGACTGTTTTGGGGTATGTATATCATGGTCACATTCCAGTTTGCAATGCCCACAATACAGTAGAGATTACAAAGATCTGCTGATCTTCCTTACCATCCCTTGATGTTTTCCTTCAAAGAAATCTCACTGCAGTGGGTTGGGAAGAACTATTGTGCAAAATGTGTCTGTTCTGTGGGGGGAAGAGGTGAGTATTTGAGGCTCTTCATCCAGCATGCCAACCAAGCAATAACACCCTTGGAGGAAGCCCAAGGTCTTGCCATGGAAAGGCACTGGCACCATTAACCCGCTTGGGCTCTTTTCTTGCAGGTGCCTTTCTCCAACTGCAGCAGGGACTGCCTGCCAGGCACAAGGAAGGGCATCATTGAGGGGGAGCCCACCTGCTGCTTCGAGTGCGTGGACTGCCCGGACGGGGAATACAGCGATGAGACAGGTAATGCCCACAGAGCTGCTCTGGGCCTTGTTGAGGGTGGTGCCCTCCGGGTGTCACCCACAATTGTGCTGAAATCGCTTCCCTGCAGTGCTGGGCTGGTGCCTGCCTTGCCAGGAGGCTTCACAGAAAGTCTGAGGGACCTCTGAAAAGCTTACAGGAGTTGAGTCCTGTGGTCCTCAGGTCCTGTCTACTGCTAAGACTGCTTGTCTATTCTACTCTGCATTAGGAAAATTAAGTCAGAGAACCTGAAAAACAACTTACATATAGACAGCCTCTCAAGCAGCCACAAGCAAGCTACTGCACTGTAACAGTAGTTTTTCTTCCTTCAAAAATCTGGAGGAGGGTGATAGTCCACATCCTAAATTCTGTAGTTATCTGTCTGCCTCCATCTTTTCCTCATATTGTCAGGGTTTTATTTCATGCTTTACAAAGAAATAAAATCCATTACATCCCAGATTTCCCAAGCAGAGAGGAATACTTCCCTTTATGCACTCACCAACCATGGGTTCTGTTGATCACTGGCACTGCAAAAGATCAGAATCTGTGGATCCTACCAAATACCCATGAACATGTGTTTTGTTTGTTTCATTGGGAGCTTGGATCAAGCCACTCAGGTTCTGCAGTAGAGGGAAAAGGTAACCTCAGTTTTAGAAAGGGTTAAAAAAATTGGAAATTTTGATACCACTAGTGCTCCCTCAGTGTTGGGCATTCCCAGGGTAATGAAGGCAAGTAAATTCTTTCAGGATATCAATCCTCTCCACATTGTAGAACACTTGGGACCTCCTCACACCCTCTCCAGTGTACTAGTCTCAGCACACACTGTAGACCTTGTCCAAGATGAACAATTCAGTAAACTGATTGCAAAATTGAACAAGTGTTCTTTGGGAGAATCTAGTTTGTGTCCTTTCAGACAAGATCAATATTTTTTTAGCATGACCATATATTACTACAGGATGCTTGGAAGCATCATTTTCAGGCTGAACAGAAGCAATTCTGGTCATGTGTAATAGGGGTCTTCTGGTGCTTTTCACATAATTTTGGGAACTAGCTCTGGTGTGGAGGTGAAATTTAGGGGACTGATGTGGTGACTGTCTTCTGACTCTACTGTTTTCTGCTGCAATTTCAACTGACAGTAATGGTCTTTATTTCCTGTGCTTGCCAGTTTTATAGGCATAGAGAGCAGTTTTACAACCAGTTTCATACAGCTGAGACAGCGATGCTACCGGAGGAAACAATCTGTCCTTTCCCAGCTCTTTGCTCCCACCCTTTGTCTGGGAGCAGCGCTGGTACTTGTGCGACCATAGAATGAGTTGGATCAGGTCTTTAGTCTTCGTGAAAACAAGCTCTTGAGAGGCTGTTTCCAACTAGAATGAGAAGCTGCGTGCCCTCTAGTGCTAACAACACAAAGGAGGGGACAGCAAGGAGCAGGAGAAGGGAGACCTGGTTTACTCCCTTCAGTGGCAGCACGGTCTCTACGGCACCACAAGACAGCAGTGGAAGCGTACCTTTAGGATGCAGTGCTAAATAGCTGCCCCTGTCTCTGCTAGAGGCAGCTAGATTCTCTGCTACATGAAATTAGCTTTGCTTTGTCTGCAGCTTGCAGTTTGCAGTGAGCTTTCAGGTAAAAGGCACAAGAAAAATAAGAATTGTTGGCTGACTGGATGTAAATGAAATTACCTGGTCATGAGAGCTTCTGACTTGAGCTTTTGCATCTAGTGCCAGGTTTTCAAATAAACAGCTTAGGGGAGGCAGATAGTCCTCAAGAAAGCAGTATCATATCAGGTCATGGATGCTCTCTCCAACCACACCTCAAGAACAAGAGAGCTTGAAAACCTTTGCCCTCATTAGCTGGGCATTCCTGACTTTCTCATTGGCATCAATCTCTGCTCTGGAAGCCATGATCAGAGTCTCTGTCTGTGCTCAGGTGCAAAGCTCAGAGACTGCTTGCTGTTAGAGGGGTTTGTGAACTCACTGCAGGCCCCTTGCCCCTTGGGTCCTGCTGGGATCCCAAAAGCAGAGGTAAGTTGAGACCTCCAACTCTCTGCTCTCAACCCCTTTCTACTGCCATCAAAGGAGTTGTGACCCTCCCTGCTGGAGCACAAGACCCATTTGAGTCAAAGAAGAAGAGCAGAAATAGCAGGACCTTGTTTTTTGATCATGCCAGCCATTGGCATGACCATGCCATCACAGCAGGCACAACTACATTCATGAAGAGGAAGGAGATGGAGGCACCAATTTTCCCTTTGCAAGTATTAGTGGGACATTTGCTGGAGGTAGGGAGAGTGATATCATTAAGACACATCTTCCCCTGGCATTGAAACATGAAATGAAAATGTGCTGGGAGTCAAGGGCATTGCCTGCCTCCAGGGAAGAGCAATTTAAACACTAAGACTTGCCTCCATGGAATATGAAATAGGCTCTCAAAGCATTTAAGGAGGCAAGCACGTTTTTAATTTTCTCTGTAATAGAAAAAGGCAGGATATTCAAATGATGATAAAAGTGTGAGAGGTATTAAGACAGACAGAAGTAGAAGATAAAAGTGAAAGAACAAGGAAGAGGGAAAAACAGAGCTTGTGTAACAGCTGATAGCAATCAAAGTTTGCAAAGTTTTGCCAAGAAACAGATTACAAAGAACAGGAGTGCAGGGGCAGGACTTTTTTTAAACTGGAACCAAACATGGTTTGTGTTTTGCTGTGTAGCCCATGGGAGGTTGGTTGTTTCGGTGTAAGAAACTCTGAGACATCAATATATGACTCTGGGGATCTGCAGACACAGGAGAGGAACACTCCATGTGTTTAAGATCAAGGCGAGTGAGTAGCTGCCATATGTCATCCCACATTTCAGCCTCTCATTCTGACAAACCTTCCCTCTCCTTATCACTTCTTTTTCAGATGCAAGTGCCTGTGACAAGTGCCCTGAGGATTACTGGTCCAATGAGAACCACACGTCCTGCATCCCCAAGCAGATAGAATTTCTGGCCTGGACTGAGCCCTTTGGGATCGCTCTGACTCTCTTTGCTGTGCTTGGAATTTTCCTGACTTCTTTTGTTCTGGGAGTCTTCACCAAATTCCGCAACACACCCATCGTCAAGGCCACAAACCGGGAGTTATCCTACCTCCTCCTCTTTTCCTTGCTTTGCTGTTTCTCCAGCTCATTGTTCTTCATCGGCGAGCCCCAGAATTGGACTTGTCGTCTGCGGCAGCCAGCTTTTGGCATCAGCTTTGTCCTCTGCATCTCCTGCATCCTGGTGAAAACCAACCGTGTCCTGCTTGTCTTCGAGGCAAAGATCCCTACAAGTCTCCACCGAAAGTGGTGGGGCCTCAACCTTCAGTTCCTCCTGGTCTTCTTGTGCACATTTGTGCAGATTGTCATCTGTGTGATTTGGCTCTATACGGCCCCACCATCCAGTTACCGAAACCATGAACTGGAGGATGAGATCATCTTCATCACCTGCCATGAAGGCTCCCTGATGGCCCTGGGCTTCCTCATTGGCTACACCTGCCTACTGGCAGCCATCTGTTTCTTCTTTGCCTTCAAGTCTCGAAAGCTGCCTGAGAATTTTAACGAGGCCAAGTTCATCACCTTCAGCATGCTGATATTCTTTATCGTGTGGATCTCCTTCATCCCTGCTTATGCCAGCACATATGGCAAGTTTGTGTCTGCTGTGGAGGTGATTGCAATACTGGCTGCCAGCTTTGGGCTTCTGGCCTGCATCTTCTTCAACAAGGTCTACATCATCCTCTTCAAGCCCTCCCGCAACACAATCGAGGAGGTGCGCTGCAGCACAGCTGCCCACGCTTTCAAAGTGGCTGCCAGGGCCACACTGAGACGGAGCAACGTGTCCCGCAAGCGCTCCAACAGCCTGGGGGGCTCCACCGGCTCCACCCCTTCCTCTTCCATCAGCAGCAAGAGCAACCACGAGGACCCTTTTCCTCTGCCAGCCTGCGCCGAGCGGCAGCGCCAGCAGCAGCGCGGGTGCAAGCAAAAAGTCAGCTTTGGGAGTGGCACAGTGACCCTGTCGCTGAGCTTCGAGGAGCCGCAGAAGAACGCCATGGCCAACAGGAACGCCAAGCGCAGGAACTCGCTGGAGGCCCAGAACAGCGACGACAGCCTGATGCGGCACCGGGCCCTGCTTCCCCTGCAGATCAACGAGCCCCTTGGGGCTGAGCCCGGCTTCCAGGCAGCTTCCAGCCCAGAGACCAGCTCACAGGAGTCGGTGGTGGGAGACAACAAAGAAGAGGTACCAAGCCCTGAAGCGGAGCCTTCCCTGCCATCGGCTAACTCCCGAAATTTTATAGGCACTGGAGGTGGCTCTGTCACAGAGAACACGGTACATTCCTAACAAAAGAAATTGTGAAAAATACACCAGCCCCCAAGAGGAACTTGCTCACCTCTTGCTTCTGAACGGGAAAGGCAACAAAGACACACCTCTGTGACACAGCCCCACCATACCTTAAAGTTAGCACCGGCAGGGTAACACATGTGCCTCCAGAGGAAGGACTGTGTCTGGGGAGCCTTGGACTGAATTTGCATTTGCTTTATTGAAACCAGGACATCTCAGAAGGACAAGTGAAGATCACCTCTGGTGGGGCTTAAGCAGAAGTCTGCATGCTGCCTTGCCTCCGTAAGCTTTTCCTGCCAGACTGCAACTCAGCTGACTATGGGAGGCACTAGGCAATTCCACTATACCCTGCTTTTACATTTATGTATAATATTCCTCTTTCCCACTATGTATAATATTCCCTCTTTATCCAGTATATGTGATCTGTAACCATGTGCATCAGGACTCTCAGCTCTACAAAAGCAAGATACACAGTTTCGCTTCAGGAAAGCACAGTCATGGGGAAAATAAAAAAGCCCCCAACATCCTGCATGCTGTGTACAGCCAAGGGTGTGAACATGTAAAGTATTTAATGTGACAGAGCGCCCTGCTATTTATATTTAGTAATGTCCCAGTCTCTCCTCTCTGCCCAACAGGAAATAATGGGCAATACTCTCCATAGACTCCATTGCACTAGTCCAAGCTACTTAGGTTCCTACTGGTTTCCTCCAGCTGGAGTAGCTTTACCTCCAGCCTGCCTGCTTTGGTGGAGGGGAAGAACAGCTTGTAAATCCCTCCCAGAGAATGTTGCGAGAGCACAATGAGATGTATCCCTGACTGACTACGTCGCTAGTAGATGTATGCTTAACCAAGTGTTGCTGCTGTACTACCCCACAAGGCATACATGGCTAACCCTTTCACACCATAGTCAGTGTCGTGCTTTGCCATATTAATCTGCCTCACACCTACACAGAGCATTGCGCCAGTCCTGGCGGTACTGGTGAGCCTGACACACAGCAAATGAAATAAGGAGAAATGGAGGAGTTAGGGATGGAGGAGGAACCCCCAGCTGTGGTAGGAGGATCGCTGGAGCGGGTGAATATCTGAACTGTGTGTGCTGGTAGATGACTGTGTGAGGACGACATTCAGGCCTGGGTTCTTGGACACACATAGGGGCAGATGAATAAACTGGATATAGGTTGGTGCCTACAGGCCACCTACTAGGTTATTTCCCATTTTGAAGAATGGTGGACTGTACCTAAAGGAAAACACTAAGGACTTTAGCAGAGAGCATAGCAGAACTTCATTACACTTGTCCCACCCTTCCTAAAGCAGGCATGAGTGCTCCTGGTTTTGCAAGGCATGCCTGGTTGGTTTTGATTCATGCTGGGAAAGCTGAAGAGAGTCATTAGAAGAGAGATTTGCTGCAGCCTGAGGAGAGAAAAAGCACCTCTGGACAGCCTGGTGGGAGGGGCTAGGGTTACCTTGCAGAATTTATTTCCCTCTTCCCAGATTCCCCGTGCAAGAAAGGTCAGGAAGGTGTCGGTACCCTCCCTCATTAAGCATGAAGGTAGTCTAGACCACTATGGAAAGGTAGATGGGCCTGCAGCTCAGTGTGAGCAGAGACAAAGGGACTGTGTTCGAATGCATTGGGGAAAACACCACAATTCTCTTGTTACTGTTTTTGCTTGGTTGTTCTTTTGCCAGGGCAGGCAAATAAAACTTACAGGTGACATTACTGCATAAAAACTTTGTTTTCCCACCTCCACTTGTTGACCAGGAAGAGGAGTTTTGACTTAGGAGAGCAAAGTGAAGTCCAAAATCCCAAGAAGCAGACTGTTCAGAGAAGTTATTTTAACCCTTTTGTTGATCTGTTACATCCCCCTTGGAGTGGGCTCAAACTTTAATTACACCACATAAGAACCAATCCAGCTATAACTGTAAGGCTTGCAAACAACAATATTTGATTAAAACTATGGCACAGATCGTTGGGGAAAAAAAAAATGTTTGAAAACACAAATCCTTCTAGCCCCAGTTTTGGAAACCACATTCTACCCCTAGAGCCCGCGAGAGCTGCTCGCTGCTTCTGAAACCCGGGTCCCTTCCCCAGGCTGCTGATGGTGGCTCATGGGCTCAGTTTAGGGTATAGAATTGAGCCCCGAGGTCTCCTAACTGCACGAACAGGGGCGAGCACTAGATGGCAGAAAGGGCTAAAAAAAAGCATTTTGGTTATTGCCTACACTTCCAAAAATTCCAATAGCCGAGTAGTTTTAGTGCTAGTGAATCATTCCTATTGGAGCAAACCCAGCTCAGCAGCCCCTGATGTGAAGCAGACAGCATTGAAACATGTAAGAGTTCAATGAGTGAAATGAAAATGACACAATTTACAAACCAAAGACTGTGTACAAACACAGACAATGTAAGAAACAGAAAGTCACCATCAGCTGTCTTGTTTGGAGAGCAATATTCACTAGCTATGTATACAGTAGATAATATTGACATTTGGGTGCTTTTCATTCCTTTTTTATTCTTTACATTCACTTAAAAGGAAGTTATACCCTGGCACACAATGAGTCTTCAAGAGCTGCAATCATTTTTTAGCATGGCCAACTGTGCTGTGTTTGCTGGGGAAGGCCCATCCACCCTCTGGGCTCTCATACTTGGAGCCCTAAGCCTCCAGCTCCAATGCTGTGTGAGAGCTGCCACTGCAGCTGGTAGGTGCGACACACACCTGGACACAAGGGAAGTTCAGTAAAAAAGGACCCCTTTGGGAATGTGCTTTGTAACCAAATGCTCTTCCCTGTGCATGGAGAGGGGGATATGTTCTCATCCTGTCATGTCCAGGAGGAGAGAAGGTTTGGTCAGGCACCTGTCCAAAAGCCTGACGGTGTGTCACACACAACAACACTGATGAAGACACACTGGGGAACATTCTTCTGTTGAAAGCACGAGCCTGAGAACCTCCACTGACATTTCCTACCAAAAGATGCCCACATGAACGGCTCCCTCATCCCACCCACCATGGCTCAAAAACCCACTGGAAAGCCTGCCCCAGTGTGCGGTTTCCTGAACCATCCAGTAGTGAAGCAACAACAGTGTACGACCTCTCTGGTGGGATTTCCACTGGAAAACTTGGGAACCATCCCAGTGAAGAGCCCAACCCTTCATCCCCAGTACCTCACAAACCTGGCAGAGCTCTGCCTACCCAAAGCCGCAGCAGAGAATTTATTTATAGATTATACCAGAAGAAAGAAAACCTTCCCCATTATATTTCATGCTTGTCATCATGTCCTCCTTGTCAGTCCATGAGCTCTGTTCAGTTTGCAATACATGCTGTTGTTAAATTTAGGTTTATATTGACCAACTTTACCAAGGGGTGCTGCAAAGTGGGAGGAGGAAGGTAGGTGTTTGCTGTTGGTTTTTCCAAGGACTCTGGATGTTTAAATTGTGGGGAAATTTAGGTAAAGACCTGAACATTCAGACTGAAATCTCCCCAGGGATTTCCCAGAGGCTGGATAATTCACCACCGCCTTCAGCTTGCTGGCTGAGGAGCGGCACAATCAGCCTGGCAGAGGAATGACGAACGTGGTGAGGGAGGGAGTCTGGAGATGGAACTTTCCATGCGGCTGAAGCGAACATGCCGCTGCTGGGAAAGGTGACACACAGGAAGGGAAAACGCAGCGGCTGAGGGCAGCCCTGACCTCCCGCGGGGCTGTCACGGAGGCGCCGTTCACTGAGGAGGGCCTGCAGCCCTTCTGTCCAGGGCTCAGAATAAATTCTGCTGGCAGCTTTCACTGCAAGCGTCACTTTGGGCTATTTCTGTCTCCAATCGGCTGCCGGGCCGCGATGCCCCTACCAAGGCCGGGCAGCGCCGGTCCCGCCAGGCCGCGCCGAGGCCGCCCCGGCTGGGCGGTGCCAGGCCCGGGCGCTCCCGCCCGCCGCCGCCGAAGCCCGCCCGCGGGTTCCAGCCCCGGGCCCGGCACCGCCCCCGACCCCGCCCCGGCATCGCCCGAGGGGCAGGGTCGGCGCGGAGCGGAGCGGTGCCACCATGTTGTGCGGGGGTCCCTCGGCGGTCCGGCCCGCCACCGACGAGACGCAGCGGATCGCGGAGCAGGGGAGGGGCCGGGGCGCGCCCCGGCAGGGACCCGCGGGCGGGGAAAAGGCCCGGGCAGGGCCTGTCGGGGAGNCACCGACGAGACGCAGCGGATCGCGGAGCAGGTGAGGGGCCGGGGCGCGCCCCGGCAGGGACCCGCGGGCGGGGAAAAGGCCCGGGCAGGGCCTGTCGGGGAGCTCAAGGTGTTCTCGGCCATTGCTCGGCGCGGCTGAGCGCCGAGACATCGCCCACCGGCCCCCGGTGTGAGAGGTGGGAGGAATGCGGAATGCACGGAGCAGCCGCCGGCTCCCGGAGCGCTCCTTCGCTGTGCCCGCCCGGCGCGGCTCTGTGGACCCCAGAGGGACCGCGGGCAGCGCTGGGCTGGAGGCGGCGCCGGCCCTGGCAGGGCGGGGGATGTGCTGCGACCCCCAGGAACCCGGCCCGGCCCGGCCCCGACAGGGCCGCTGGGCTCGGGGAACGAGCTCCAGCGCTTCCTACAGAGCCCGAACCTTGTGCACACATTGGGGTTTGGGTTTTGGTTGGTTTGGGGCCTTTGGTTTGGTTTTTTTGTTTATTTGGGATTTGCGTTCTTCGGGTTTGTTTTGGGGTTTTGAGGGAGAAGGATGGGCAATAAGCAAGAAAACTTGGCTGCTTCTGCTTTTCCCCCAACACAGAATTCGGCTCCAACCATTGCCAGCTCCAAATTCTGATACTACTTATAGTTCCTTAGATTACTGCTCGTGTTATTGGAGCACGTGCTTTACTCTAAAAATTCCAATGTGCAACTAAGCTCTTTCAAAGCACATGTTCTTCATTTTGTCATGGAAACTCAAGTTCCTTCCGCTTCCTGGCTTTGTTGGTTAGGATGTGGTAAACTAGAGAGGAAAGATGAAGGATGCACTCCGGCTTCTGATACTCTTTGTCATTGCCTGGGCTTGTTCTCCAGGCCAGAGCAGTTCCCAAACACGTACAGAGCACCCAAATGCACAGCAATCACTGAAATTAACATTTAGCTTTTACAGTCTGAGGATTCTGTGTTTTAAGAAAAGGGAGAGATGTGCATCTCCTAAGCACCAGCCTGAGTTTGCAGTAATAAGCACATGATTGAGAATTGCAGAGAGTCATAATTATTGCTTTGACTTGAAAAAGCCTGCATGTCATATTAAAGGTAATGCAGATATGCAATTAACATGGGCTTAAAACTAGGTTTGAAATTCTGACTTTCTGTTCTGTAGCAGACTGCAGTGGTTTGGTAATCCAAAAACAAAACCCTGTTGGATTCAGAAGTGAACAGAACTAACCAAAAATCTTGTGTTTTCATTTAAATCGCCTAAATATTTCAGAGTTTATCCAGCTTGTTTTGACTGCCAGTTTAAATTACTTGGTTTAATGAAATACAGGTGGGAAAACCCAAACTTGAAACTTGTCCATGCACTCATATCCTCATCTGGACACTGCTGGAGAAAACATTAGTTTTGTTAAATCAAGGTAGACTTCTCAAATAATTTTGTTTGCTTAAAGTCAGATCTTTGTGGAGATTTATTAGAGCCTGCCAGTTTGCTTGCCATAAGCATATTCCCTGTTCCTGCTTTTCCAGTTCTTGCCTTCATTTTACAATTTCATAAGAATCCTTGTGATGGCCAAATGTTGTTCAGTTTTGTGACCCAGAGCAGGTGTAGTGTCACACAGGGCAGGACAGCTTCCTTCGGCAGTGTCTGGCTTAGGAATCCCATAGGAACAGCCTCCTCACAGCAAGGATTTCCACCCAGGCCTGTTCAGCTTTGGCTTCTCACTGGTAACTGTGGCAGAGCCTATTCAGGGTGGTTCTGAACCATCTGCTTTTTAGTTAACTGCTCTGGGAGTGCATGGCAAACAGGCCATGCAGGGCCGTGGGGAGCCTTCAGGGCACGACCATTTCCAGCCCTTTGACTGAATCATGGATTGTGTGAGTGGGAAGGGACTGCACCTCCTGCCTGAGCACAAGGTCAGCATCCTCAGGGTGCTCGGAGCTTTTTCCTCTCAGGTCTTGAAAACTTCCAAGGTTGGAAACTCTGCAGCTTCTCTGAACACTCCTGCTGTACTGCAGCAGTGTCCTCAGGGGAAATGTTTCTCCTTATATCCAGTCTGAGCCTCCAGTTTCAGTTTATGACCATTGTGTCTCATTCTTCTGCCGTCACCTCCCTGGAAAGAGCCTGGCTTCTTGTAGGTACTGGAAAGTTTTCCTCAAAGCCTTCTCTTCCCTGGGCTGGGCAAGCTCATTTTCTTCCTCTCCTCACAGCACGGGAGCTCCAGCCATCCTGGTGTGCTCATGGAATGCTCCTGGCAGCCCTTCACTGAGCTCACTACAGTTTATTGGTGTCTGTCTTGTACTGGGGGCCCAAAACGGGACACAATATTCCACATTTTCTAACAATGGCCAAGTAAAGGGCAATAATCATTCTCCTGTCTTCTGGCTGGGCTCCTGCTGATGCAGCCCAGTATGCTATTAACTTTGGTACCAGCAGGACACAGTGCTGGCTCCTGTCCTCCAGGACCCCTGGATCCAGACTGAGATCAAGAACCAGGTCTTTGGGAGGGTATTTCTGTCTGGAATCTCCCTCTCCACACTGACTCAGGATGCTGGTTTGTCATATGCTGTGGTGACTCACTGCCACAAGTGGTAACCCCTGACAAGCTGGCAGCTGCAGGACTCTGAGCTGTCTGCAGCCAGGGCCCAGTGTTCAGCTCGTTGGTGGAAATACAAAATGTGCTGAACTGGGGTGATTTAGAGACCTCAGAAACCAACATCACACAATGCCTAGGATTGCTAAAGGAGCACAGAACAGGACAGGGGCAGCCCTGCTGCTTAAAATTTGTAAAAGCAGCTCTAGCTTTGTAAAAGTAGCTCTGATGAAAACTGAAACCACGTGCTCCATCCTCTGACTCAGGAGAAGGGGAGGATATAGGATTAAATCCTGGTGCTTTCTGGGGCTGTGCCCTTCAGTGCATCTTTAGAATGCAGCTTGGAATTCCATATGGCAAAACACAAATGGAAAAGTGTCCAAACATCATTATCTTGCTTGTGACATACTAATCATAGCCTGGAGGAAGTGTAGTCTCTCTTCTCTGAGAAGATGAAAAGCATGGACACAGTTCCCAGGGACAGGACGGTCACTGAAAAGGCACCAGAGTTCTGGGAGCTGGAGAGGTGGGAGAACACACCCTGTTGCAGGAATTGTTTCTGTTCCTACTTCACCTAGAGCACCTGAGCAGCAGCAAGTTGGCACTTGTTTTTCCCCAAGGAAGCTTGTGGGATTTAGGCAGGAGAGTAGATATATCAATTTCCCTCGAATTTAGGAAGAAGGAGGAGTACACCATAAAGCTGGAGAATCTACTCATTGCTGGAACTACTGCCCTGGGAGTGAAGGGAGGGCTCCACAGTGATGCAGTGCAGGAGGTACAGCCTGGAGCAGGCAAGGACTTACAAGGAAAGACTCCAAGACTTAATTCATCTTGCCCTGCAAAACAAAGGCTGAAATCTGCTTTCCTGACTGAGAATTTTCCATGTAGCCACAATGTTCTAGGGGGCCCAATGTGAGAGAGAAGAGCTGCATCTCAGGAGTTCACGGCTCCCTCTAGGGTACTGGACAGGTTATTTTGACTTTTTGAGCACTGATTTGCATTTTGAAAACACAGATTCCAGCAGACATGCTGTGCTGTCCAGACTCAGTGTCAGCCTGTAGTGCCTGACTCCCACCTCGATCTCAGCTTTGCCACCTCCCTGCTTTCACACAAAACTTAACGTGATTCATTTTGATCTTTTAATATCTTAGAAAAACAGGAACTCTGTGTCTGGGAATTCAGAAGCAGTGACATGTAAGCCTTAAGTCCTAAATACTTGAATTTTGCATCAGTCTAAAAGAACCTATTGTTTCCTTAAGGTAAAAGCTCAAATAGAAGAAAAAGAAGGGAAAACCTTTGATGTCTTCACTGCAGTGGAGTTTAAAACTCAGCTGGTTGCTGGAACAAACTACTTCATCAAGGTAGAGGATAGAGGACGCTGGGGTGTTTTTTTTTATATTAATGTGCATAATCTTTGGAATGGTGGGGTTTTTTTATTTTTTTACTAGAGGAGAATGTTTACAATTTAGCCTTAATAAGGAAAAAAATTGTGCATTAAAAAACCACAAATATTCACCTCCTAGCCCCTCTCCCTATCTGGTAGATAGAGAGATCCTCTTTTCTCCATTTTCACGGGAAGATTAGGTGGTATTTCTGCAAAGTCACGGCTCTTAGTCTGGTTTAAAACAAGCCCACACCTTGCGAGGCAATGGTTTTTCTCCCTGCCCCTCTGCTGCTCCACCCTCAAAGCAGCCCAGCCTCGGCCACCCCTCCTGCTGCCGGCTGCTCCCCCTACAGGGATCTCACTGGGTTTCGTGCTTTGCAGGTCCATGTTGGGAATGAGGAGTTCGTGCACCTGCGGGTGTTCAAGAGCCTCCCCCATGAGAATGAGCAACTGAGCCTCCACAGTTACCAGGCCAGCAAGACAAAGCATGATGAACTGGCTTATTTCTAGCAACCTTCTCTGCTGTGTTTCCCTAACTGGTTCTTATGTGCATTTTCTGCAGGCTGCAAAATGTTGATTCCTGTGCCTACAAAGGCAGAAAAAAGTGTCTTTTTTTTTAACATAATAGTGGAAAAAAATCTATTTCTTTTATGCCATTCCCTTCCTGTGCAATCTCCCAGTCTGAGAGTCACAGGGCTCTCCTATTACCTGCACTACTGTAGCCCCAAATTTTATGGCAACTTAACTTAGACTTTAGTGCAGCTTAACCAGAATAACTGTGGCTGAGTCCCGTTTGTGGACTTCCTTGGTCTGGAAATCAGAGGAGGAGTGACACCAGCACTCATATATTTGCAGCAAGGAACAAGAGGAAAGCCTCGGTCTTTTCTGTGCTCTTTGGCAACTGAATATATGTGTAGATTTAAATTGTACTTTGTATTTTATGGGCAAAGACCTGATGAGAGACTCTAGCTGAAGCAATTTTGCAAGGAAGAGAAAGAGGATTACAGAAGTTTGAAAGGAACATTCCCTTGGTAATCATGCTCATCCTCTTGCAGCAGTAGCACGTAACGTCCCGTAGAGGGTGTGTGAGTTTAAAATACCAAACCAGCTTGCTTTATGTTCTCAGTCCTATGGAAGAGTCCTGGAAAGGAAGTTAAGCTGGACAAGCATTTCTGCATTTATAACAATAAACATTTCTTTTGACCTGAGATGGCCTCTTTGACTGGTGCTTTAGTGTTCTCTTCACTGGTTTTCACTATTGGTTATTATCTTGCTCAGCTTTTCTTCTTTAAGTGTTTTTTTATATTCCAGATAACCTTATGTTTATTCTGTGTCTTAATTAGAAATACTTTATTTTAATCTCGTGGCAGACATGAAAGATAACAAGAAAGACCTCTGCAGGTATATCAGCAGCAAAAGGAAAGTATGGACAATAGCTTTCCAAATTTATTTTATTTACTGTCACAGGCAGAACCCCGACAGGACTTGCAGAGGCACTGCACCTCATCATCTCTCAGAAGTAGGTCAGAGGGTCGTCTCTGGTTTTGCCAGTCTGAAAACTGACAAGGCTGGGACCTTGGTTCTCATGAGGAAGACTCTGAAACACCTTTAAGTGGACATAGTCAGCATCGGAAACTTGGACCTAGAAACCAACAGAGCGGGGAAGTGAGGATCATGGGCTCAGAGCAGGTTCAAACAAAAGGCTGTTCTTTACATTCTTGAAAGAGCATCTTTGCTCTGGAGCTTAATTTTAGGTGTCTCTTCATTTTTACTTCAATAGCTGTTATCCAAATCTGGACAGTAACTGGTGGCAGAAACTATCTACACCTGTAGAAAACTGTTATTAAAAACCCTCAGACCTCGTAGGAGACAAGAGACAAGGAGGAAACCTCCCTGACTCGGGGTGGGACAAGGTGCAGACACCGTGTCAGCTCCCAGAGGGTGCAGAAAGACCTAATACAGAAAGACCAGCACGTGGTCCTGAGAAGCAATGACAACCTGAAAGCCAGGATCCCTGGTCTGCAGAGTTACTCCAAACATATCAGTGCCTGAGCAGGGAACCTGACACATCCTGGTGCTTGTGGGAGTGCCTGGAATAAATACTCTTCCAAAGAAATTCACCTTTCCCCCCCTCGAAACTCCTCACATAAAGACCTGGTGGGAAGCTGTAGAATTTCATTCTTACAGAGCCAAGCACAACAGGCACTAAACTCTCCCTCGGAGGTACGTGGAAACTTTAATGCCTTAGGCTCCAAGAGATTTTTACATGCTTTCTGGTGGCTCTAGTGTGGCACTGTGCTTGGTCTGGGTTGCAGCTCAGCTGTAAGTCTGCTGGTAAAACATCAGTGATGTGGAAGATTCAGAAATATAAAAGAATGAATCTTGTGGCAGAGTTTGTTCCAGTTAATGCTCAAATAAGGAACTGTTTTCTATCACTGGTAGAATTGGGAAAGAAGAGACAAGTCATCCATTTTCAGTAATACAAATGGATTTCTTCCAAGTTCAGTAACACATCAGTCTTCATTTCTGAGTAGTTTGGTCACAAGGCTTAGCAGGGACAGCAGACAAGTATTTTACATTGCCTAGGTCAGCAATAAGATGGCACCAAGTGTAGAAATCCAACCAGGCCTGACTCCTGGCTCTGCCTGTAAATTGTTACTCTTCATTACCCAGTGCTTTGGCCACAAAGTGAAAGCACATCTCACAGGAGCAAGGGAAGGATAAACATCATTCATGTAGGTGAGACTCTGACTGGCCAGTCTGTCAGCACCATCCCCTGGTGCCAGCAGAGCACAAATAACAAAGTTACTTTAAGGCAGCACCTGGGAAAGAAGAAGGTTTGGCAGCATCTATCCTTCCTGAGATCAACTAAATATAAGTGTGGAGCTAATGCTCACAGTGCCTATCTGCAGAATTCCTCTCCCCCAAACACTACGGGCCAATTTCTCTAATAAAAGAATTATTCCAATTCCCTTTCAAGGGAGCGTATCCAGCCAGGCACATGTCCACACACAGTGGGGTTTCAGCAGTCACAGGCCATGTCTGCTCTGCTCCAGAAGGCCAGCCTGCAGCTCAGCACTGCTTGCTGGCCTTCAGATGCAAAATACACGCAGCCATTTCTTCTGTGCTACTTCACAGAAAGCTGCTCACATCCATCAGTCAGGGCTTCCAGTAGAGGATGAACGGTGCTATCAGAGGGCTCCCAATTAAGCATTCCCCATTTTTCCTCTGCAGCAGAGATGGGGTTTTGAAAATACAAAAAGAACCAGCAGGCAGGCTGTACCTCTGCAGCACCTGACACAGAACCAAAACATCAACACATCTGCTTGCATGCAAAACAAGTCAGCAGAGTCGAGATGCTTGCACTGCATTACAGAGTTGACTCTATCTCTCCATCAGTTCCTCAAGCTGACTTCAGTTTCATCCCAACAAACACAACTGAAGGACAGACACTACTTTGCCTTGAAAGCAAACAGGAGACCAGTTATGACTTGTTTGAATTGTTAGAGTTGGGAAGGCAATCTATAGTCCTTGAGGGGGATGATCCCAAGAAGCTTACCAGTCACATCTGAATAAGCACAGGGCATGTTTTATAATATTTATATTCCTGCTTACATTAGTGCCAAACAGAGGAATTTTATAAGCATTTGGAGGTAGTCCCCACTTGTGTTACTCATATCAGATTGTTTCCTATGATGTTTGGTTCTCTTTCTACCTCTAAGCCACTCTGCAAGTCACCTGTATCATTTCATTCCAAAACACTCCCTCCTACAATATATACAAACCTTAATAAAGTAGATTGTCCCAGCAACCACTTGAGTCTTATATACTATGGCTGTAAAGACACCACAGGTCGTGTTTGCCTGGCTTTCAAACTGTGGCTTCACCTGTAAAAAGAAATGGAAAAATGACTGGCAGGTTGATATTTAGGGATTTCTTTCACATATACCACTCCAATTTTCATCCTTTCAAACAGACTCCCTTTAATGAAAGTCCACAAACTGACTGAGGGCGCCGTCAAACCCCTTGTCCCAATCATGAATAAAGATATTAAGCAGGACTGGCCCCAACACTGAGCCCTGGGTGCAGCACCACCTCTGACCAGCCAGATGTAATTCCATTCACCACCTCTCCCTGGGCCCGGCCATCCAACCAGTTTTTCACCCAGGGAGCAGTGCACCTGTCCAGGCTCCTTCAGGAGAATGCTGCAGGACTTGGTGTCAAAAGCTTTATTAAGGTCCAGGGAGACAATATCCACAGCCTTTCCCTCCTCCACTAGGCAGGACACCCTGTCATGGAAAGAGATCAGGTTGGTCAAGCAGAACCTGCCTTGCATGAACCCATCCTGGCTGGGCTTGAATCCCTGGTTGCCCTGCACATGCTGTGTGATGGCACTCAGGATGAGCTGTCCCGTGACCTTCCCCATCCCTGAGGTCAGCCTGACAGGTCTGTAGTTCCCTGCATCCTCCTTCCTGCCATTCTTGTAGATGTTCTTTTAGACAGGCATCACGTTAGTCAAACTCTGGTTGTGTGAGACCTCCCTGGTTCATCAGGACCGCTGGCACATCACGGACAGTGGTTTGGAGACCTCTTCCACGAGCTCCCTCAGTGCCCTCAGGTGGATTCCATCCAGCCCCATAGATTTATGCATGTTCAAGTGGAGAAGCAGGTCACTGACTGTTTCCTGATGGATTGTGGGAGCTTCATTCTACTCCTTGTCTCTTGTCGTTCAGCTCAGGGAGCTGGTACCCTGATGACAACTGGTCTGACTATTAATGACTGAGGCTATGAAGGCATTAAGTACCTCAGCCTTTTCTTTATTTTTTGTGGCAATGATTTCTCCAACATCCAGCAAATGATGGAGATTCTCCTTAGCTCTCTTTTTGTTGCTGATGTATTTGTAAGAACACTTTCTGTCGTATCTTTTGGCAGTGGCCAGATTGAAGTTCTAACGGTTTTTGCCTTTCTAACTTTCTCTCTGCATAACCTCACACCACCTTTGTAATCCTCTTGAGTTGCCTGCCCATCTTCCAAAGCTCATCAACACTTTTACCCTGTGTTCCAGCCAAAACTCTCTGTTCAGCCCATCCTGTCTTATTCCCCACTGGCTTGTCTTTTGGCACATGGAGACACCCTGCTCTTGCACCTTTAGGATTTCCTTCTTAAAGAATGCCCAGCCTTCCTGGATCTCTTTGCCCTTCAGCACTGCCTCCCAAGGGACTCTCTCAACCAGTCTATCAAACAGGCCAAAATCTGCCCTCCAGAGGTCCCAGGCAGTGGTTTTGCTGTTGCCCTTCCTTACTTCTCCAAGAATTAAAAACTCTCTCATTTCATGATCACTGTGGGACCACCACCCAGAAAGCACACACAGTCTTTCCTAGGCTGGGTGACACCTCTGCTGCCCCTCTGCACGACACCCATGCTGATTACCAGCTGCACTACTGAGTCTGGGCAGAGGAGCAGCGTCAGTGTCAGCCTGCTCAGGCTGCCCTGGGCGGGGCCAGCAGCGCCTCAGCGCTTCTCACCACCCACCTGTTTCACAGGAATGCACAGAATTAATTCACTCTCAGCACATGCACCTACAGCTGGCTGCCACTCCCATGACATTCTTCCCAGCAGGAAGGCCACAGAAAGCACCCAAGGAACATCCAGATCGTTCCAGAGAGCCAGAAGTTATAATTCTATTCAGGTTCCTCTTGATCTCTTACTCTGCTCTTCTGATGAGCAGCTTCCACAGGGTTTCTATCTTCAGGAACTGACAACTATACTTTCAACTCAGGAGCTGCTAACTATGGCAAACCAGGGAAACTTTTATTCCCAACACCCTTCCAGCTGACTGGGGCAGGGGCCTCCTAGAATGGGAGGAGTGCTCCTAAGTGGCAGCTTTTGGTACATCACATTCCTCTCTCAGAACAAAACAAAACTCTCCAGTTTTGCTCTCTCTCCTCTGGCCACTGTGTCCCCCATTTGTTATTTACAGACTGAGCCTTCAGTAAAATCAAGCAGGCAAACAGCTCCTTAATCCTCAGGTGAAAAAATATAACATTCCTAAGCTCTTATCTAAGAACATCTGAAACCCAGAACATTCCTCAGTTTTGGGCAACAGCTGTAAGACAAGTAGACTGAATAAATAACATTCCTCAGCTCACTAATGACAGCTAGAGACAAGGCACAGGTGTAAGTAAATAATTATGTAACCCAAGAGCAGACAGACATTGAGCATCCCAAGCTCTGCAGATGCTCTTCACATCTTCACTGAAATCATAGGAATTGCTTCTCTGCCCAGCAGAGCATAAAATGCCACAGAATTGCTTCATGAAAGGTGACACTTATGCTGGAAGCATAGCAGGATTTCCCCAGCATAAGGTTTCCATAAGAATATTTTCCTTAGAGAACTATACCAAAGCTTCTGCAAGGGGGGAAAGGACCAGGAAGAGTTCTCTCTCCTGCTCTCAGCACAGGACTGAAATTTCACCTTGCAAAAAATAAAGAACCAAGAACAATCTGTTTTCATTTTCCTGAAGCTACTGAGAACAAAACAACACTAGAATTAGGATCAGTCCTTTTCTGGAATCAAACAGAAGCTCTGTACCATCGACATTTCATATTCCATATTTGTCCTGTACTCCGGGAGCATCAGCACTGCCTGAAACCAGCATTCACTTTTTTGAGTGCCTGTTTGCACATTGACACCCAAGTGCTGTGGTTTCACCTCCAGTACACATTGCAAGGCTTCTGATCACCCATAAATAACACAGCCCAGCATTGAAAACCAAGCTCAGTATCTGGCATGGTGCTTGAGGCATTTCAGACTCATTAATTAAATTTCACAGACCTCACCTGGCCCCATCTTAAACATGAGGAAACAAGAATGGCAAATACCCAAAGGTGCTACAAGTCCCTCGCAAGGGTCTGGCCCTCCAGGGGTAAAAGGGAATTTCTGATTTCTGCAAGTGCTGCTCCTTCAAACATTCCTGCCAGCATAGAAGGAACAGTGAACTGCTCCCAAGTAATTCAGTCAGTGCCTCCCAAACAATTGCAGATCATCCTTTTCTCTTTCTAAATCATCTCTCCTCTGACTAACCCCACACTCCAGCCCTCCCCCATGTACGTGTCCCCAGCTCTGGTAACCCCAGCTGTGACTGGGCTGGGGAGGGCGATGTGCCACCCATGAAACTCACGGAATAACGCAGGGTGTGACTGACCACAGTTTTTGCAAATAAGCTGATTTTATCTCAACACAAAGGTTGACCACAGGGTGTTTTGGATAAATAGCTCTGTCAGTCAAGGGGTGGTGTGGTGGGGGAACTCCCTAAGTTCATTAAAACAAAGTGAACACACCCCTGAGTTAGCCAGACCAGCATGGGGGGAGTGAACACATGGCTCTGCCCAACCCTGAGTATAAAAATTTGAAGAAAACAGCTGGCTAGAGCTGACTTCAACCCACATCCCCCTTCCCAGTGACTGAGGATGCTCAGTGTTGTGACATGGAGCGTGCTGTACAGACCAGGAGTGCAGAACACGCTGGTGTGCTCAGGGAACTGGGATTGCAGTTGCTACATTTTACTAAGAGTAACTTAGAGCTGTATCAAGTTACCAGTATATTTGTATCACTCTGCTAAATCAGAAGGCTCCTGTAACATGGACTATCTCCAAATCAGTAAACTGGATATTAAACGTTACCCCCTCCACTTGTGGACTATGGAAAAGAACACGGACAGAGTACTGCACTGCCTGGACTCAGCCTGCAAGATCACAGGAGACGTGGAAGGATGCTGGTGCAAACTCTGTCCTTGGTGGCCCAGCGAATGAGAGAGCTGGGAGCCCTAAACACCAGGCACAGGGAGAGTGTGCAGCAGTGTTGGCCAATGCATTCAGCCCCACTACTTCCTATTTTTGTTTCCTCAAAGAGTGCCTGAGTGCAGTTGCCAAAGGGAGAAGAACTCATCTTTCAGAGCCAGAAGGGTGAAGAGGATTGGGTGAGTGGGAACATAAGATGGGAGAGACAGGAGTTTTCCCATGCCACGTTCTCCTTTCATTCCTCAGGATGCACTTTATACTTTCTTTTAAAATAGCTGCTGCACTGCAGGGCATGAGAGGATCTGCAGAGGTGCTGCTCCAGGACAGGAGCACTGCCTGTAATCTGGCAACTGGGCTCACTCGCTGGCCTGTGCCAAGCTCACCTTGCCCCACCAGCAGCCTCTGCATCACAGCTGTGACTCTGGAAAACACTGAATGCCAGCAGGGAACACACAATTAAATAATAGCTTTGTCCTGCATATATCATTCTTTACTGAATACTAGCATGTGGTTTGTCCTATGCAGTCCTTCACTGAGGAATGAATTCCACCAGGCACAACCTTTTCCCTTCCAGTTTGCCACCTCTCATTTCAAACAGGCGAGCTCAGTGCTGCCATAGCAGAGCTGGGCTTTGAACTGCGCACCAAGGACATGAAGTGAAGGTAGCCAGTACCATGCCTGGCCATGGGCAAAGATGAGACAGGGAAGTGGTTTGTCTCAGTCTTACCAGGGCACTGCCTACACAGAATCAAGGGGATTCCCATTTTCAGCACAAGCTTCTTCAGTTTAAACCCTGGCTCAGTCTCCCAGGCTTTACATGAGCTTCAGAAATGACTTCTTTGCACACAAGTAACTTAATCTACAGACAGGTTGCAACTCACCTGGTTAACAATCTGCTGAACTTCTGGAGTAGCAGCTTTGGTATCAGATAAGCCCCCAGGCATCATAATGGCAGGTGACTTCAGTGAAATGACGGGTGGCTCTGAAGAGGGAAGTTGAGCGCAGTCTGAGAGGACTCCCAGGCATCTCACATACATATATATACATACACATGTGTCATGGCATCATGTGACCTGCAACATATGGAGCCTACCATTACTGAACTGGAGAAGGACACAAATGGGGAAAAGGGGAGAAAAAGCAATGTAAAGCACAATATTAATAATAAATGCAAAAAGCACTTAAAGTGTTTATGGTCTTCGCATCAAAAAGAAAAGCAAACATCAGCCTCCAGTTACCCACATCTTAAAGAGAGTTGGTTTGGGCTGCAACTGGAACCTCTTGCCTCTCCACCCATGTGCAGATGACTAGGCTGAGCTCTTGGGAAACAGATCAAAGACACACCCAGTATTTCCCAACACCTTTCCTGATCAGAGGAAAGGATGCAGTACTTTCTGTAGCATAGATCCCGTTCAACTTGAAATTGTATTGTCTCGATATCCGTCTAAGTGGGGAAATGGGAGCAGATGGCATCTTACATTCAGTGACTTGACTTCCCTCTGCGTGCCCAGATAGGTACCAAGGTAAATACCAGCACTAGAAATAGAAAAATATTCAATCCCAAATTCAGGTAAGTACTGCAAATAAGGTATTTCTGCTTCTTTCCCATCAAACCAAGAGCTGCATGCAGGCTATCATAATAGCAACTGAATATGCAATAAAATCTACTTTTTAACTCTAGTGCCAATTTCCTGGAAGTACAATTCCCCTCACTAGAGGAGTAGTGTGTACACAAAAGCTGTCCTAATTTCAAGGTATACTGCTGAAACACATAACATTAAAACATACAGTCAGAAGTATTAATTCTGCAGTTACAGCCACATGGCACAATTAGTGAATGTGAATGTACAAAGCTCAAAACCTACTGGGGGAAGGCCAACAACTGCTAGCAGCCCTCCCTGGTAAGGGAGAACCAATATTTCAAGCCACAGAAAAAACTACTCCCAGTCAGTATGCCTGCCATGCCCCTCGTCAGCAAATACGAGCAATGTTGTTCAGAGCGAGGACCAGAGAAGCAGCAACAGACCAGACACTTTTTAGTCTCTAGGGGTGGGTACATGGGAGCAGGTGAAATGAGAGTATGTGCTGCACACAGGCAATGGGCATTTCTGCTGGGATCAGGATCAGGGAATTTTCTAGAAACGGGGGTTTATGGCCACAGCAACAAACGTATCTGTGTCCTACCCGTACTAGTGACCCTCCTCCTCACAGATAACCGATGATGCAACAGACTGTAAAAATGTACTTCAGATCTGACTTCAAGGCCTGGTTTTGGTACAAAGCCCCTGAGATTGAGAAACTGGGGCTGTAGGGACCCTACACTCAAAAGCATTGTTGAATATTACAGCATGTTGCTGAAAAAGATATTGCAGAATTTCCCAAACTTGAGCAGCAGTGCTATGGAAGTGGACAAAAAGCATTTGAGGAAAAATCATTGTCCTGAGACAACATTTTTGTGAATAAAGAGAAAAATCCTTCCAGTTCTCTGGAATAAAAGGAGTGGCAGCTGTTAAAACTGGAATTCTGCCACTTTCACCAACTTCTCCTCTTCAGATGAGGAGTTCCTCAGAGCTCTACTCATGGAGCTGAGGACAACTCAAACCTTCTTTTGCACAAGACCTTGCTGATTCACTCAAATGCTGATCATGTTCCACCATTTGTGCCTTATTCACACAGCAGGACAGATAAGGAACTGGAAGAGCCAGCTCACCTTACTGAGACAAGAAGTCAGAGAATGTGTCCAACAACCACACAGCACCAGAGCTAAAAAGGATATTTTATAAACCTGTCCACTCACCAGGATACAGATCCCACTAACTTCCTTGGGAAGGGATGTTAAGATCCCCTGGTCAACACTACACTTCTGGAGAACTCTTGATTCTGTCTAGCAACAAATACACTGAGCACAAAGTCTAGGAGGGTTCTTTTATAATCTTTGAAACACTCTAGGTGTGAAACTAAAGATGTTAATGTTGTGTGGAAATCATTCACCGGACTCCGTATTTCTGGGTTTGCTGGTTTTTGACTTTAAAGCATAACAACTTTTTTTTCCCCAGAATGCACAGAGTTGTGCAGAAGGGAAGGAAAATCAACACTAATTGTCAGCAAGTTGATGCTGAAGTTTACAGAGTCAAATCACTGTTTCCTTTGCACAGCAGTGCTAACGGCTGTCCCAAAATCCAGTGATATTTCTAAGACTGGGATGCAGTACTCATCCTGCACAACTATTTCACAAAACCACTTTAAAGTGCTAACGTTTCACTGACCTATTATCAAAGATGATTAGTGGCAATTGATCAACCTTATCCTGGGCAGCGCCCCCCTCCACCCCTCTACACTAAGTTTTGGGTGTAATGAATCAGGATTTGGAACACTGCCATGAACAGAACAGTCACCCCCACTCCATCTCTTGCACAACATGGATAAGCTGGTGAGGTGTCCCCCTGCAGTGTTTGAGACGTGGCTGGTATCACGTCCCAGGCCAGCCTAGGTGGCAGCTTCCCCTCGCCTCACTGTGCTGCTGTTATCTTGGAGAATCTCTGCTGGGGCAACACCACTGGCATTCCTTACAGCTCTGAAGCTGAGTAACATCTTGCACCATGTGCTATTCCAACACAGAAGAAACAGATTTTTACCACTTGCAGGCCACTGTGCCCTGGTCCTGTTTAAGCAATTTGAAGAGGTACAAGCTATAGTTGGTAAAAACACCAGTGCAGTAACAAAATGAAGCAAACAAAATATTTTAAAACCCCACCAAAATCCAAACCCCAGGGTTATGTATTTGCAAGTAATTTTTAAACCAGGAATGAAGTCAGCTCTGTAGAAATGATTGTGAAAGCCGAGTCAGTAAGGTCAGTCTTGAGGTTTCACAGTGACAAGACACGTAATTGTGACTGGACATGACACATGGTTTAAATGTCTTTAAGAGCTTCTAGAGGAAAGCAGCCCTCCTGTACTAGCTGAAGATCTGCTTTCATCATCACAGGAACAACAGCTTTGATTTTCAATGTGCTGGTCTGCGGAAAGGGTTTCCCCTCCTGCTACACACCCTGATTTCAAAAGATTTCTGACATCATACATGAACAAGGATCAACAGAAACCTGACCTTCATCAGCACAAAGTTACCATAGCCCAGCCTATGCTGAGCCTCTTCCTCTCAGTCTGCTTCAAGACAACCGAATTCTGTTAAAAATGTTCTATAAAGAAATCACCTGTTTCATCAGTCTTTCATGCCTACAGGCTGCAAAGACAACAGCACTGTGTACCAGAAAAAGAACACCTCTTTCTGTTTCACAGAAGGAAAGATGCACAAGCTTGAGAGGACTTTCCAAGCAAGCAGGATCTGCCCACCTCTATTCACCACTTCGTTCCCAAGCAATGGGAAAGCCCCAGTAGAGGAGGCAAGGCACCCACAGGACTCTGGACAGGGCCATCAGCTGTGTTGAAGTGCCTTTACTTGCAGAAATAGAAGTTAAAACCATGGGAAGGATGAAATCCTGCTATTTGGAGCGTACACAATTTGATTCCTATATTGTACCAATCAGTCCAGTAAATTTATAACTACCTCAATGGTAACATTGAAACAAGGTTCAATCCCTGACTCAGCAGGATCCTGGAATCCTCAGGGGTCCCTAGACACAGATTTTACCTGCCTGTGCTCAGCGTGCCACATAGCTCCCAGCGATGCTGTTTGCACACATCACAAACATCCCACTCAGGTGGACAGAGCCATGTCCTCCTGCCCTGAGCCCCAAAGTGCAGCACCAATTCCATTTACTCACCTTCCTGTTCCATCCAGCTCAACAGCAACATTCAAACAGCCTCTGAGCCACGGGATTGGCCATGGACTACTGTAAGAGACAGCCCTCTGTGCTCAGAGCAAACTAAATAAAGCAACTTCTTAGTGCAACCCTCTGTATCCAAGCTGCAAACACCCAAAGGGATGCTGGGGATTTAGGAGTCTTCTCATGGTATCAGTTTTTCATACGCAGGTTTGTATGGGACTGCTTGTTTGGCTTTATATTCGAACTGAAAATAATTCTATGTTGGGCTGATTTTTTGGGGTTGTGGGTTTTTTGGGGTTTTTTAACATAGTTTCCTCAACAAATGCAAAAAAAAAAAAAATTGTGTATGTATCACATCCATTTCACAGGTCATTTATCACAGCATCTGCTTAAGTGAAGAAGCTTTCCACAACAGCTGAGCAAACATCTGGATGGATAAAGGAAGACAATGATTAATTCTCATTGCAGTCTCTCGTTTATACAGAAACAGAAGATTATATTTCAAAACTATTGATCCAAGTCTATACACACTTGTAGAAGTTTCTATCATACAACTGGCTTACAAGGAGAATTTGTTCTTACAGTTGATCGAAGTCTTGGAAAGAGCAAATATTTTAGGTACCTATACTAGAGGTCAATATTAAAGTACCAACTTTGAAATCAAAACTGACTGTTCTCAACATCTCATTAATTGACCATCTCCTGTTGAAATTACATTAGTTCCAATTCAGCTCAGAGTTCTGAGCAGTATTTGATTTACACTTTGAAGATAAACAATTATAAGAATTTAACAGTTGAAGAACAAACACATTTTCTTCTTTCAGAGTTACAGAAAAACAATGAGAAATCTTCAAGAATGAGTGCTCTACTCAAGTAAAGTTCTGCATAAAGCAGTTGTAGTACCTTGAGGAAAAAAACAGGAAAAAAATTAAGTCTGAACATTAGGATTTACATCCTCAAAGACTTAAAAATATATTTTTGCTTCATTCTCATAAAAAAGTGAGACAAAATCACCCCACTGCCTAAAAACAAAAGGCCTCCAAGCAGTTTGAGTCTCTACTGCACAAACAACTATAAAACAGATGCTGCTGCACAATCATTGCCAGCTCTCAGTAACACAGGTACATTGCTCCATTTATTTCCCACTCCCTATATATGCAAAGCTTTAGGGATGTGAGAGTACATCCAGTAATTTCATTGCTGTTGCTGAATTCCAAAGTGTTTGCAAGACAGGGCCTGTATTTTTAGGGCTCTGTTGAAGTTCAGTGGTTCGTAGTCATATCACTAAATAATAAAACCAGCTGGCAACCACACAGACCTTGTCACTTGGCTGTCAGCCAGTCTGAGATAAATTCAAAATAAAAAGTAAAATATACAGGTGTAATTGCAGCAATCTCCTCCTATCACCTGCCTTTAAATGCTGTGTACTGCAGGGATGCTGCATTAAAGCTTTCTAAACACAACAAAATGGCCAGGATCAACAGGATCAGGTATACACAGCTGTTTCCTCAGCTCAAACACAATTCACCTTTAGAACTGATCTTAAAGGTTCAGAGGAAGGGACAAAAAAGGGTCCCTGGACAGTCTCATTCCCCAATGAGACACATCTTCAGCTCCAACCCAAAGTGCTTTTAATCAACACCAAATTCCCTATGTAAAGGAAAACTCCAGAACTTGGTAACACAGACCAAAGGACAGTAAGCAACAGATGCTGCCTGTCAGCATTGCAGGAGCAATGGCAAACCTGTATCCACACACAACTCTGGGCCACTGCTGCTCGTGTTGAGCAGTTCAGAACAAGGCTGGTAACTTCTTACTTTCAGAGATGCTGAACCTACTACACTTGCTGATCAGTCTGCAATTTTTATTTCCTTTCAGAGTTTAGCAGATTATTTCCACTAAAAGACCATGTTCATTGATATTTTAGCAGGTACCAGCTTAAGGAGAGCTTTGTCCTCCCTGCTCAGGATGAGTTTTGCTGTTTCTTCCCCTCTGGGGTCACTGAAGCTATGGAAGTTCAAGAAAGATGCCAGTTTTGCATTCCGTTTGAAAATTGTTTTAATACTATAAAATTCATTTGTTCACATATTTTGTACAAAAGATGAGTCGTTTTCTCTTAATTACAGGAGAATCATTTCAAGCTTGAAAATTCAGCTAAGTAGGTCCAAAACAAAACAAGACTGGGTTCTACTGGTTCTGGAAGGTCCCAATTCAGCTCACCCAAGGTCTCTTTCCAGTTTGGCTCTCACAGTTATGGACCACCTTGATGGAAAACACCCCACATCATCATTGACTCTTCGGAGGCTTGTAGTGAATTCGGCACCGCTCATTAAATACCTGAGACACCAAAACAGAAGAGCAAAAGTGAATCAGCCCCATCCAGGAAATGAGCAGAACTTCACAGACAGTTCAGGCAACTACCTCTTCATGTAGCACCCATCTCAAGCTGCCCAGGTACCAATAAATGGAACTCACCAAGACATCTGTCTCCATTCACCTTCTCTCCTGGCTTTAGTATATCCAAAGTTTGCAGCACAATATTAGGAGAATGCATAACACTAAGTGTTCTCCCTCAGATAATGCAGAGTCTTAATCCTGGCAGCCTGGTATCATCAAAAATGCTGATGCCTTTTTGTTTTTAAAAGGGAGGGAAATGATCAGTGGAAGGGTCCTGAATGGTTGTGTTCTGTTAGGTTCACTCTGGCATTCAAATGTGGGCGCTGTATTCCTGCCTTTCCTGAGCAGGCACATTTCACGTTGTCATGACAGCCAAGAAGAGGGGCAAGGGCTCCTGGAAGCCACGTGCACACTTCCAGTGATCTGCTTGCCTGTGCCACTGCTGCCAGCACGCCCTGCAAAAGGCACACCGCTCCTGCCTCACTCACCTCTGGCACCTTCTCTGGGTAAAATTTAGCCTACAGAACTGGATACTGAGGATCGTGTATATTTAGCTTGAACTGCTGCTGGCCTGCCCTAAGGAGGGCCAATAAATGTGACTATTTAGTCAGGCAGTCTGAATCCAAAGCAAAACACACAGGCTCCCACCAAGGTTGCAGGTGCTTTTCACAAGCCATGTAGTTATTTATCAGTTTTCATCCAAACTTGCCCGGCACAAGTCCTGAGAGTGACACAAGCACCATCCAACACCAAGCTGAGGCTCTGGCAGGTGTTGGTTATCCCACTAGCATTCCCACAAGAGCCTGTTTTGCCAAGCTGTCCAGAGATTTGGCAGACCCAGATGCCTGTGATCATCAGGATATGAAGTTTCATGAAGTCTCCCATTGGTTTTATGTGCAAAGTGAGTGGACTTGTAATTTTGGGGAAGTTGTCCAACACTTTATATAAATACACTATTTCAAGCTCTATCTTTCTAGAATCTTCTACAGCTGATCTTATTCACAGTTCAGAACCTAGGGCAACTTCAGCAAAAGTGAAGCTTGGAGCACTAGTTACAGTACTGACTCTCAACAATTTTGGAGTAATTTTCAACTTCCTTTCAAATTTAATTTACTTTAAGAAACAGACATGCATTACAAACTGCTTCATACTGCAGAAGACAAAAGCTGTGGTATAGTTTCTTTCACACATAGGAATGTGCAGCCATTATGTTACCACATGGAATAGACACCTCTGGAAGAGTTCAGACTAGGTAAAGGTCTGAGATCAGTGATAGGAGGAAACTGTAGAAATTAAGAGCAACAGAGGGTTCCAATCCAGAAACATTTCAATACTAAACAAATCGCACCACTTTTTGTTCATTGCCTGTTAATGACATTTTAATGGCATATATGTCTAAAAGGGTGCTGGAAATACTCTCTAAAGCACTGCAAGGGTCTCTTGCATCAAACAACACACCAGCTTGCTTGCTTGCTATCATACAAACTTTTATAGTGTCTTTAACAGTATCTCTGCTACCTATGGAAGGAAGATCAACACTGCAGTCTTACTAACACTGCCTCCTACTTTTAGGATCGTTGACCCACAGATCCCAGTGTGCTACTCAGGCCACTTAACTCCATTGGTCTACCTCTGAAGTGCTGTTCTCATTTTTCAGGAAAAGCAATGGCTGAGGAGCCTTAACATTCATGTTACTATGCAGAAGTTTGATTTTGCTGACTTTTACATATATATTTGTATAAACCACTCCAACAATAAAGTCCAGTGTGGGGGTGCTGGACAGAGACTAATGCAAGTGTCTTGTTTGAAAGTCAATTCCATGTTTGGTATCATCCAAATTACACTGAATGCATTTCTATAAAGTAGCATCCTTCTGTGTGCCACTATTGTTACAGTCAGCCAGTGTTTAAAGAACTGTTTCCTAACAGATTTTTCCAATCAGTTTTCAGTTGTTTAGGGTTAATGGAAATACATAAGTGTACTTCCCAACCAGAAGTCTACAACAGTAAAACACCAGCCTGCACACCAATAACCACTTCCATGTAACAAACTGCATTCAGTCTGCAACCATGACTGGCTCTAATTCCATCAGTGACATTTTTACAGGCAGCTAAATGAGCCATTTCAGTCTATATTCAAAGCACAATATAGCAGAGCTGGAGACAAAACCCAGAAACATTTATCTCTTCAAGCCCCACTCTGAACACTGGCTGAGGAATACACTAGCAGGTTAAAGCACCCCTGCACCATGCATACCTCACTGTTTATAAACTCTCCATCTTCAGGAAAAATTGGACAGTTCTGTGACCAGTAAAAGCCTAATGCAGCTACAAGAAACTTCTGGGATCATTGCTAAATTTGGTGCTTCAGAATGAAGATTAGGGTGAGGGCTGTTCCCCTATAGCAGAGTCACCATAAAATATTTGCCCCTCGTGACCTGCAGCATGTTGTTGTTAAGGGTGTGTGGCATTGCTTAGTCAGATCTGAGCTGGTCTAAATAAAACTGAAGTGCAGGCTTAGCTTTTTGGACAGCACAGAGGTGTACTGATGGCAAAACATATGTGGAAAACTGTAAATGCTCATTTCATCAGCCTGCACTGAGGTTACTGAAGAACACACAAGACTTAGAGCTGTGTTGGTTTTACACTGGTGCAGTCTAGGGGACTAAAATCATGCAGTAGGGATTAAAAAGGAAGATGCAGCTAGTACCAACTATCTGCAAAAATCCTGTTTGTATTTAGAGAGGGAAAGAGGTTCTCTCTGCAGTACTGAAGCTCTGAAAAGCTACACCAAACCAGAAAAGGATGCCAGATGTGAAATGCTGCAGTGACACAACACAGCCACCTCAGAATTTAAGCTCAGTGTTAAAATCTCCAGATAGACTTTGGGGCCATCAATCCCAAGGCTGATCTGCACCCTCTGCTGACACGGGAGAGCAACAGCAAGACTGCCCTTTGCACCAGGGAGTGTCGGTTCAGGCCTGAAGAAACTCCCATCAGGGAAATGTTCAGCTTCTACAGCCACACACTCCCCTGGGCTCTGCTTGGAGTTGTGATCAGCACCAGACACAGGCAAATGTGAAAGACATTGACATCTCTCTGACATTGGTAGAGACCCTGCAAAGCTTCTCAGAGAAGTCACTGCAGAAAAACCTACAAAATGCTCAGCCACTGGGCACGGGGGAAAAAGGGACACAGGGAATAATCCACAGTCCTTTCTCCCCCCTAAAACAGATGCATTTCTTCCCTTGGCAGTGCAACTGAAAAGCTTTGTGGTCTACATCCAGAACTGGGAAAATGATGGATCTGAAGCATTTCCCCCTGCACTGCCCTCATCTCTTTCTAGTTCACCTGCTCCATGAGGCACCAGTCCCACACCTCCAGTGCAGGACTGTCTGCTGGGACAGAATATCATCACTGTTAAATGACTGAGTACCTTCCAGCTTCTGTCATTTACCACTTCTTCAACATTGAGCTCCGACTGCATCAATTTCAACTGCAGAAAGTAACAGACAAAGAGGTTATTGTCAAACAGGGCTCCCTGCAGCCTTCAGTATTTACAACCATTGCAACTTTCCAGCTCCCAACCCCAGCACCAGGTGCACACCTCCTCTGATGGTGCAAACCAAAGGGCAGGATGTGTAACCACCCTGGGAGCCTGGCCCTTCCAGTCAGCCCGTGCTCGGGGCACACACAGGTCTGCAAGGGCACAGTGAAGGCAGACTCACAAAGTAAACCTGGCAGTAGATCCTGATTACTCATGCTCTATTCCTCAATATTGCCCATCAAGACTTGCTAGCAATTAAGTGATTAACATTGATGGCTTCACAGGCATAAATAACTGCACCTAATTAAAGCACTAAGCACAAGGAATGCCAGGTCTGGGGTAGCTCTGCAGCCTTGAGTTGCCACTCTTGCATTATTAGAGTCACAGACAGAGCTGGCAGCAGAGCTAGGAATCCAGCTAGAAGTCTGGATTTAAAACCAAGGTTATGAACAGACCCTCCCTGCTTCATTTGCCAACTACTCAGTGCACTGACCAAAAGGGTCTGCAGTCTGATCACGTGTGTTTGTGCTGTCTGAACCAGTTAATATTTTATGTCATCAATGCAGGACAAATCAGCTCTACACAGATGCAAAAGCTCTGGCAAGAACTACCACAATACACAGCTCTTGAGCACTCACTCGACCCATGAGAAGGGTACGAATCTCTTTGTTTCACACCTGTCAGAAACCCAGAGGGGCAGGTATGACAGTTGTGTTCAGGTACTTTGGTCCTGAAGCAATAGTAGGAGATAAAAGAACCATCTGCCATTTTCCCCATGTTTAGGATGTATTCTTGTTGGAGTCCTTAACACAACAGGCTAAGAGTCAGAGTTTATCGATTTTCAATCCATGGTTCCAATCAGAGGCCTGGTGAACAGGTGCAAGCCAAGACAGCAATCCCATTAAAAACCTTCCAAGTAAGGTATCCAGACACACAGAGTTGCTGCAGTTGTTGGATGGGCTTTCCCCTACTCTACACGACTTCAAACTGTTTGAAATAACAATCCAGCATCCACAGAGTGACTGCGTGACCAGGATACGTCTCTATAAAATAAACACCCAGAGGATCTTTAGCAGTTCAAAGAAACTACTACTCCAAGTTTTCTCATTCAATGAGCCAGAAGGAATAATTTTGCATAAAGTCCTCCAATTTGTACAATAAGCAGGATGAAAGACGTATAACAAGGAAAAAGAGATCTGTATTGCAACCAAGTGAATAGTTATTTTAAATTCCCAGTCTTAAAACTAGAGTGTGTTCTGTCAAGATAGCTTTTCTGACTTGTAGAAAAACCACAACTCTCATGGAGAGTCAAAAAAAAAAAGCAGGGGGATCACACCTCATAAGGTCCAAGTACAAATCTGAGGTGACCTCATAAAACATTTCTGAGATGTTTCTAAATCATGGATTGCTTTTAACATTTGAAGCCACCTCCTATCATTGAACACTATCATTGTGATCCTTGTAGTGCTTCCAGTGAGAGGTTTTGGGGTCAGTAACGAAACGATTTAAAGAATTGGCTCTGCAAACAAAATTTGTAGAAAACACTAAGCTACCATTCTAGTTTTCCAGACTAATATCCATGCTTGATAGCAGTTCAATAAGTGAGCCTTTAAGAATAAAACTGCTCATCTGGCACGTGGTTCTCTCAGTACCCTTTTCCTTGCAAGCGGGGCCCTGGAACCAGGGTGAGAACTTCAGTGGGGTTCCTTTCTCCACTTCTGATACTCAACCACCTCTAGTACAGTACAGTTTCCACCCAGAGGCCAGAAGGTTGAGAGGGCATTTGCACATTAGAATTCTGTATACAAACCCAGAAGTCTCTCTCACATCATCATAAGGGACTCCAAATACTAATCCAAGAAATACCAAACAGCAAAAAAGTTGTGAAAGTGGAATTCAATGCCTGGGAGCATCCTGCAGAGGATAGGAAAACTTAAGCTATGCCTCAGTGGTGTCAGTCAGTGAAGGTTAGAATCCACCATGGGGAATAATGTGTTTTTCTACAGTATTTGTGTAAAAGAATCCTAGAAAATTCTCCACTTGCAGGATAAAAGCAGCTCTCTGCCTTGGGTCTTGTGAGAACTATTTTCCCAAGCCCTCAACAAGAGCCAACAAAAACCTTGGAAAAGACTGCTTGACTCAGGCTCCACTTTGGGTTCTCTCCATCACACTGGTCTTTCCCTTTGGGAAAGATACCCTCTTCTTCCTCTATAAGTGATCTCTAAAAGCTCTACCACTCACCTTTGTCTGCTCTTTCCTGAGTTGCTTTAATAATGCTGCATTGTCTTGGGCCTTTTCCCTCTCTTCTTTGAGAGTTTTCACTACAGCGGAGGTCTGAGAGATGCAGTTTTTGATGATTCTTTCTCTATTGATGTGAGCATCCATCAACTAAGTGGGGAGAGAGAGAAAGTCAAAATGACCCATCAGAGAATAAAAACCTCTGAGTTATAAGTTAAAAAAGACCCTTGCTAAAGTCATGGTATTGCTGTGCCTATAAAAATCCCTTGGAATTCATAATCCACATGTAGGAAACAGCACTGCTTTGAGCAGCAGCTACTTCCAATTCAGAGTATTCTGTCCTTCTTGCTCTTACCAGGCTGATCAAAAGTCAAAAGTAAGCACAAGAAGGAGTCTTGCAGCGCAGTAGGAGAAGCGAGCACCCTTTTTAGAAGATCCTGAAGGATCAGTATTGCAGAACAAAGAATTTCCCCACATGGTTTTAAACTAAAGCAGTTGTTACGTGCACGGGGTTTAGGTGTGTGGAGATGCTGAGCGGGACAGGTAGGACTACACAAAGCAGGATCTACCAAAGCAGTGTTTTCCTCAGATCCTGAGGATGCTTTACTGGCCCCTGCACATGAGAAAGCTGCAGGAAGGGAGCTGAAAGTGGAAGGTGTGCATACTCACAGACTGGTACAGCTCTTTACACGTCTGGGCAGGATCAACCTTCCCCACAAAGGAAGCTGTTGGAATCGTAGTGTTTAATTCGTGGACAATTCTATCATCGATCGTCCTCATCACCCTGAGCAGCTCCTGTATTCAAAAACAGAGAGAGAGATACTTGGTTATATCTGAGAAAAGCCTACTACAAAAGAATTTGCATAGTTAAGTGTTTTAACAGAAAGTCAACAAAGAGTTAGAAACATACTAAGGGAACAATCCCACATGCAGGAATGTGTGCTGCAAACCACAGAGTTTCCTTGGCAGCAAAGGCTAGAGTGGGGGTGAGTAACCGATGTCCCCTGAAGTCCCCTGGCCCTGTGGGCAGCATCCACAGGCCGGAGAGCCTTTGCCCAAGTCCCCATCCTCACTTCCAGACAGGAAACTGGGCCCAACCTGCAAAACCCCCACCATTCTGGGGGGCGTGGAGCTGAGCTGGGGAAGGTTTAGGCTGGATCTCAGGAAAAAGTTTTTCACACAGAGAGTGGTAAAGCACTGGAACAGGCTTCTCAGGGAACTGGTCACAGCACCAAGCCCGGCAGAGTTCAAGAAGTGTTTGGACAACGCTCTCGGGCACATGGTGTGACCCTTGGGGTGTCCTGTGCAGGGCCAGGGCTTGGACTGGGTGATTTCTGAGGGTCCCTCGCTACTCCGTATATTCTGGGATTCTGCGTTCGAGCCGGCCCGGGCCCCGCTCGCACCGCTGAGGACACGGGCGGCACTTCACACTCCCTGAGACGCCGCGGAGGCGCCCACGGAGCTCCCGCCGCCCGCGGGACTCCCGCGCCGCGAGCGCTCCGTCCCGGGAAGGGGACGCTGCGGGAAAGGGGCACTGCCCGGCCCCGCTGCCGCCGGAGCGGTGAGGGCAGGGCAGGGCAGGGCAGGGCAGGGCAGGGCAGGGCAGGGCAGGGCGGCGGGAGAAGGCCGGACCCCGCTCCCTTCCCTTCCCGCCGCATCCCGCC
>VZTJ01005727.1:1153737-1216694 GCA_013397795.1 Orthonyx spaldingii
CCCGGCCCGGCCCCGCCCGCCCCGCGCCGGTCACCTGGAACTCGGCGAAGTCCTCGCAGCTCGCGGCTCCTCTGGGCGCCGCCATCCTGGATCGGCCGAGGGCGCGGGGGCGCCCAATCCGGCGGGGAGCCGCGATGACGCGCGGGGCGGAGCGGGGCGGGACCCGCCGGAGCGCGGCCCCCGGCGCAGCGGTCCCCGGCCGGGCATCTCCACCGGCAGCGGCCTCGCGGCCCCTTCGCTGTCTCCAGGCGCTGGGAGAGCTCCGGCCGCCCCCGGCGGAGGCGGTTCCGGCCCCGAGAGCCCCGCGGCGCGGCTGCCTCCAATCGCGGGCCCGGGGCGGGGCCCGGCGGTGACATTGAGGGGTCCGAGCAGGCCCGAGGCAGCGCCATGTGGGGCCGCGCCGGTGAGTCAGGCAGGCAGGGAGGCAGTGAGCGAGCACCGGGGCCGCGACGGGGCTGCCGCGGGTTCGCCTCCTCGCCGGGACCCCGAGGGGCCGGGCCCGGAGCCCGGAGCGGCCCCGTCCGGCGCTGCGGCGGGGGTGAAGCCGAGTGTGAGGGGCCGTGTGTGACGGATTTGCGCTCAAAACAATGGCAGGGCTCGGCCTGTGCCGCATTTTCTCTGAAGAGCTTGAAAAGGGTCGGGTTCCGTTGGGGCCTCACCTGTAAATGTAAATCACTGATTTTTACGAGCGGGAGTGTATTATACCTCGAAAGTAAAGGGCCTTAGGAGATACACCTTCAGACAGCATAATGAAGGAAAAAAGAACTCATTTTATTTTTAAAGGTGCCCTTTTTGCCTTTCAGAGTTATTTTGGTTGTGTGGGGGTTTTTTTCCCCCGAATGTTTGCATTATATTAATTAAAGCATTAGAAGCGTCTTCTTTAAAGTATGTTTTTGTATATAAGGTGTCCTGGCCTTTTCTAATGCACTACAAAGTAGTTATTTCTCAGTGCTGCAAGATTCTGCTTTTTTGACTTTTCCCTTGACTCTGTCAATTCTTTTGGGATGTGACAAGATTGGTAGAGTGCTGGTGTGCAGTCCTTGAAATAGCACCATCCAAAGTGTATCTGAAGCATATGTATAGATAAGTTCCTGGAAACTGTGATGTGCAATGTGTTTTAGAAATTGTTGGTAGGATGTTATCTTGCATTATTTTTTTTTTCCCCTAAATGAATTTAATTGCATTCACATTTTTCTGCATAAGGTTACTTAGCAAGCTCAAGGCATAAGTTATAGAAAAGTTTTCATTTCTTTGGTAGGCTATTACAACTAAATCTGGTACTTCTTGCCTAATATTCCATTTGTACCTATTGGTTGTCTTTCTTTTTTTCCTCTTGTGTTAAAAAAAAAAATCTCCCAAATGCTTCCATTGAAAAGCTGGTATCCCCACTTTCTACTGCTCTGAGTTAAATTTGGCCTCTTTGCTTCCTTGGCTTTCTCTTCCAGATAAGGCTGTTAAACTGCTGGGAAGAAATATTCCCTCAATTCTGAGGATGACTGAGGGAGTGGACCCGAAGATAAGCAGAAGGCTGTGCATTAAACCCCAACAAAACCTTCACCCAAAGGGTAAGTGCCTTTGATAAATAAGATCATTAAATGTTTTGTGTCACAAAATATTCGCATATCCATGCTGCCATCATCCCAACAGGAATTTGGCTGACATAGATGCTTATATCCCTGATTTTGTGAGAGCGAGTTCTGATCTCTAGGCTGAAAAACAGAGCATTAAATGTGGTAAAGTCGTTTTCTGACAAAGCCAGGGGTCAACATTTCCACTTGTGACACTCACGCAGCTTTCACTTTGTAGCAAATCACAGGACCTTATCTGGCGCACACTCCTACACTGAGGCTTTTCAGCTGTGCCCTGGAACTGCCTGTTCAGCCCCACTGTAAACTATTCATGTTTAGGAATGTGTGAGCTAAAAGGCTTTTGCAGTTTTTCAGAGTGCGGCCAGCTCCAGCTGTTCCAAAAATTGAACGTGCCCTGCAGGAAAGAGTCTGAATTGGTTCATATTTCAGGGTGGAGCTGCTCAGGGAAAGCTCAGCCATGAAACATTTTTTCACTATATATGGGACAGTTACCCTGCTCCCTGTACCACAGGTTCCTCATGGCCCACCCATGCAGGGGAAAAAGGAGCACACGGATGTGAAGTATTTGGCACAATTCTGTGTTAAAAACATAACTCAGCTGCACTGGGTAAGACAGGCTCTCCTTAAAAGTGTGGTGTCTCCAGTAGGGGCCAGTAAAGGAAGTCCCTCACGTTTCTGTGAAGACCAGTGGGAATGGTGACCTACAGCAGGAACTTAAGGCAGAGGATAGGAAGAGGGTTCCTCTCTACCTCTGTCCCAGAGGTGACATCGTGGTGTTTAAGAGTCCTCACTGGATTTTTATTTTTTTTTCCCACAAATTTGACCAGTTTCTTGAAGCTGGATATATTTTTAACATCCATACTCTTGAAGAAATCCCTCAGCTGAAACATGCTGTGAGAGAACAAACAGAGTCTTGTGTTTGTGTTTTAACCTGATGTGCACTTTTTTATAATCTGGTTTTCCTTTATTCAGTACCCATTCCAAAACAGGAGCTCATTATAACCCACACTCCCGATGTCTCTTATAATGCTCTGTTGGGCTGAAGAGAGCTCCAGTCACTGCTTTTCCAGCCCAAAGGGTCTGTCTTGACTATGACACTGCTTCTGACATGGTGACCATTCCATACCTGTGGCTGTCCTTACCAGTGTTCTCTGTGCCTGTTTTGTTTCAGCTCCCTCTAAGTATTTCCCATGCTTTTCAAAATGCTGGAGTCACAGTTTTATAGAGGCACAGTAATGCTGTTGTGTGTCTGTGTTCCTGATCATTGCTAGTTAGGCTGTTTTTCTTTCTGCCACTGAACATCTTGCCAAAACCACTGTGAAACCCTGAGGAGCTGCTGCTCAGGCTTAGGTAATGATTAATAACAGTGAGGGTAGAGTCTGCCATCTGTGTGTTAGCTGGAATTGCTTCCTGCTTATACTCACAGGGTGTTCCCAGGCCAGTTCATTGACTCTGGTTCTGAAGCCCCACAGCATTTTGGGCTCAGCTTTCTCCTTTATGTTTTTGAATAACCTGGCACTGTCATCAAGCTGTGTATCCACCCCACTTCCTAGATAATTCATGAATCCGTGAGGGAGAATACGTCCATACAGGACACTGCCCATTGTTTAAAAGAAGAAAGGAAAAAGCTGTCTGTTTTTGCACTTTGTTTGCTAGATTTTATGGTATGGTGTGTAGGAAAAGCTTCCCTGTTATATTATGAATATTTTGTACACAGAGTTTGAAAGACTGAGCTGAGAATTATGTGTCTAATCTTTGCCTATGGTCATCTGTTCATTTGTACCTTCAGATAAGATAAAATCTTACACTGCCTGGAAAGTTGACATTCTGTGATGTTATATTGGCTTTTATTGTGCAGCATGTTGGCTTCTCTATAGCTGTTCCACTTGATTTCTTTTTTTTTTTTTTAACTTATTTAAATGAAACAGAAAAACAGCACCTTAGGAAGCTTAGGTGCGGAGCAGCTTCTGTATATTTAGACCTGCAGGTACAGAGGGTTTTGGGAAGCATTTGGCTTTCCTTACATGGCTTCAGTTTAATCCATATTTACACATTTGTTTATCTGTGATACACTTTTCCTTCTGTAACCAAGTCTAGCAATGATATTTGGAGTTCTGCATTGCTTGCCCTAACTGGTTTTGTTACAGCTCTGGCCATCCAGCCTCTCTGACTGTTTGTTTTAGTGGTGTTTTGTTATTTTGCTTTTGTGCATTTTTTTAGGTCGATCTGCTTCGGGGGTGCCTGGATACAAGCCTACAGACTGGGAGAGAAGGTTTTTGTTGTGGGCAGGACATTTCAAAAGGCCAGAGGATATACCAGAGACTGTCTCGTAAGTGTTGGTTTTGAAGCTGTCAAAGAGACTTTGTCTGTGCAGAAATAAGTTACCTGAATGCAGCTCCAGAATAACCCTCTAAAAAGGGATGGGTTTGCACAGCTGAAAAATCTTACTCTGCTGTGTTTGGGGTGTCATCCTTGTAGATGAAATGATCTGAACAATTCTCTTATGCTAACGTAATGTATCCCTCTTAATTTTTTATTTTTTTTTTTGCAGAGAGATGACCAGCATTTATCAGTTGTTTCATTAGAAAAACATGTCAGATCAGTTCATTTTTACTCTTCTCTCACAATTAGAGAGCTTTTTCCAAACATTAGTGTGAGCTTTTCCTAGTGTTTTTCATTATGTGTCAGTCTCCTGCTGTGGGAAACTTTCATATACAGGTATAAAATAACTGAAACTCATATAAAATATTTATTAATGAATACCTAAAGGGCATGGGCCAACTTCCTTTAATGCTGGAATTTAAACTAACAGTGTAAAGGCTCCTTAACTATATATAGTCAAAATTTCCCTGTTGCTGCCAGGTCCAAATGTCAAAGCTTTGTCCAGTGTGAAAAGCAGAAAATAAAACTGGATGTTCTGGTTTGCACATCAAAAATAAAGATCAAACTTACCAACAATAAACAACTACTGGTTTAAAAAACACTCCTAGTGGTAGTACAGTTATCTTTTAAAACATGATCGTAATGCTTTTAAATACATATATTTATTTAAATTAAAAAGAAACAGTAAATCTTGCACTATTTGAGTAAGAAAATGATGTAGCTGCCCTCTAAATATTTTCTGCTTGTTTGGATGCACCACGTGGGAATTGAAAACCCACCCCTGTATTTAAATGTATCACAGTGAATGAATGTTGTTAAAATGGAATCCTTCCATTTTGTATTGAATCATTTTTCTTAAAATTACATTTTAAATACATACAGGAGTAAATGATTAAAACTTATTATCACTTCATATATTTTTGCATACCAAACACTTGTTATGAGTGTTTTTAAGAAAACAGAGTTAGCAGAGTGATTGATTTCAGTAGTTTATTGAAAGGACAAACCAACTTCTGATAAAAGCTGACCATTTTTGCAAGTGCATAGGGAATTCTTTTTATTTAGACAAATAATTCAGCCAAATCTGAGAAGACAGTTGAGAACTATAAAAGCACAAAAACTTGTTTTTCTGTTCTGAGATTAATTAATTAATTAGAGATTAATTGTGGGTTGTAAGGGCTTACGATATAACTCAGTAATCTTGTAAAATGTGGTAAAGCAACCTATTTATTAAACAAATGTTAAACTCAGCCACTGAATTGATTTAAAATGCAAGTTGTGTTCAGATATCTACCTTTTGCTCTTGTAAATTCTTAACACATCTAAGGTATTTCCAAAATGAACTAGCAAACCTTTTTTAATCCTACTGCTGTGCATTTCATCTTAATTGCAGCCTGCACTCAAGGTTTTCACTGCAGATTATGAGCAGAAGCAAATAACTTGGATACTAAAATTAACCATTAGTTTTAATGTAGATGGATGTGTTTGTTCCCTATGATCAAAAATCATGTACTCAAATCAATACTCTGACTAAAACAAGAAAAAAACTTCTCAGCTCTCAGGTCCTATGTGATTTACCACACTGAACTATCATGGATCCTTAAGTTGGTTTAAGTTGGTTTTTTTTTCAAATGTAAGGGTGAAAATGTAGTAACAGATTGCATATTCACCCATGTTTGTGTACAGTAATAATTCCCCGGTTCCATTAAATCCATATTCCATGTTAGTTTTAGGGTATAATTAACCTAGTTTGATGCATTTATTCTTTTCATCACACAGTGTTGGTGCTTCTCCGGTCTTCTGGAATTTGATCATGTGCCAAATATAATCAGTGAGAATATCAGACCTCCTTGAGAAGGGAGTCATCTGCCCTAAATTCTGCAAGGAGAGTTAAATATACAGAGTGTAGGTCTTTGGTTATTGTGGAAAGCACTTCTAAAAAGCATTAATGCTTTACTGGCCCTTCTTGCATTGTTCTCTCTAACACAAAATCTTCTGTAACCAAGGTGTCATTTGGGTCGAACGATCTTCAGTTTAACTCAAAATAAATGATCTTTTGTTTTTACTCTTCACATGTACAGCTGGGAGGTGTTAATAACTGCTACTCTTCTGATGGAAGACTTCTGGTTTTTAAAAGATAACAGCAGAGTAGGCAACAGGTTTCCCACAAGGGTACTATAGCTACTGGTGTGGCTAGGTAAGCCCCCTGGAATTTAAAACAAAAAAAATAATTTAAAGAGTTTCTCTGTCCAGAGCTGATGTTGGGAAGCTTACAATCCTCCACGCCTCCTTAGTTTCGCAGGAAAGCAGATCACTTTAAGACTGTTTACTCCAGCAGGAGTGGAAACCACTGGTCTTTTACCAAGTCCTATTCAGAATTTCTGAGGAGCATTGCATTCAGCAGCCTGTGTGACACCTATAGCACTGTCAAGTCCTGTAGCAGAGGAAGCACCTTGCTGGAAGATAAGACTGCATCATAAATGAAACCATTTTGAAGTTCAGGCAGAAAAAATTGTGAAGCTGTGATGATGCTTTGCTCTGCCCAAAAAACTCTCAACTGTTAAAACACTATTTTGGTTTTTACCATACTTCAGCTATTGGGAGAAAAATGCATGTTTTACTGTGTTAAATACATCACAGTTACAATATGGATGGAGTTCTTCCTGGCTCTGCAGCTAGTGGAAAGTGGTAGCAAGCACAGAGGGAGCTGACAGTAACAACAATATTGTGTTAATAAAACAATCCCTCTCATTTTCCTGTTCTTTCCATAATGAACACAAATACTGCAGCCTTTCTCCTTTGCACTGCAGTCAAGTGGTCTGCAAAGGCAGGATTTTAACAATGAAGTAACCAAAGTTTAAGAAGTTGGGTTTGTTTCCAGCTTTGAGAGGAATGCTTTGAGAGGAATGACCAGGTATCTCCCAAGGTACTTAGGGATCAGCATTTCCTGTTCTTGTAAAACTTTTTTGTGAAAAGAGCCAAGTTCTGGTAGCATTTTACAAAACTACCTCGACAGCATGCTGGGATAAATTAAGTAATTAGCCAAGTGAATTATTTGGGTCTCTGATAATGAGTCTGTTCTTTTATTCTTTCTTGAGGCTTGAAACAGTGAGAGCAGCAAAGACTACGCTGCGTGTCAAGTTCAGCTATGTCATGATTGCCTTGACAATACTGGGATGCATCGTCATGGTGGTCAGAGGGAAGCAGGTAACCGCAGAATTCTGGCTGGTGGGGGCAAATAAATCTTCACATAAATTGCTCTGTTCCTCTGTGGATTTTTAGTACTGTCTTGCTTTGGGGGTTTCTATAATTTTATCACTGAACAAAATTTTAACCAGTCCTCCTGGTTCCGCAGAAGTGACCCTCATTGACTAATTCCCATCAGAAAAGGATGATGTCACTGTTAAGATGCTTCCTTTAAAAAAACCACAAAAACCCCTGAGCTTAAAGCATTTACAGGGCAGAAGAACCTTATTTGTTATGCTGCCTTTCTCTGAAGCCTTTCTTCTGATGACAACGTTCATATCTTGTTTCTATGGACTACTCAGTGTTCTAGAGAAACCCTGAAAGTAGTGACAGTCTTAACCCCTGTATTGTGAGCTGCTGAGTGTCACCTGACATTTCTGTCAGGATTTGTCTATTAAAATGAAAAGGCTGCAGCACTCTGAAATGAAACAGTGGAAGGATTTTTCCTGGCTTTAACAGCAGAGATCAAACACTGATGATTCCCAGAGAATTTTTCTCTGTACTGGAGTAGTAGGAATGTAAATGCCAGGAAGATAGAAGAGCTACTTTGGAATCCTTGTTTTCAAAGCAGCTGGAATTATTTGTTTCCTGAGATGAGCTCAGTTGGCCAGAGAATGGTGCTAATAATGCCAGGGTTGCAAGTTTGATCCCCCTGTGGGCCATTCACAGAAGAGTTGGAATTGATGATCCATGTGGGTCCCTTTCATCTGAAAATATTCTGTGAGTCTATGATTATGTTTAACTTTTGGTTTGTTTCTAGTACATCTGTCTTGTGAAAATCAGATCAGTATTAAATACTGACCAGAAGCACAGAATGTATCTGCTAGTGCCTTGACAAAAGGGTGTGATTTATTCCCAGAGAAGTAATTACTTTCAGCCAAAATAATCTCTCAGTATTTTATTTTAAACCTCTTGGCTTCCTGGCACTAAAGCTGGCAGACCTGTGCCTTGATAAGGATAGGCCAGGTGTTTTGTAAGTTATTGATTCAGGTTTGGACTCTGTGGTCCTTCAGGTGATAACTGATGATCTTATTACATTGCAGGCTATGAAAAGACATGAATCTCTTACCAACATAAACTTGGAAAAGAAAGCCCAGTGGAAAGCAGAAGGTACATCTGATAAACCTTAGAGGAGGAAATGAAGAGACCAAGGACCAGGGTAGAAAAGCAAAGTCCTTTTCAGCACTGAGAGGAGGATACAGTCACATCTTTCCTGTATGTTAGTTCTGCACACTCATGTTCAAGAAAGAACGAATACGTTGTCCTGTAATCAATAAAACCAGAAATACCTATTGTCTTTCCCTAATAACTGCCCCTTTCTTCCAAACTCTTCTTCATGGTTAGTGGGACAGGACACATGAGCAAACTTGATAAGCAAAGTAATTGTTTCTCATGTGCTGTGTACCAGACTAAGCATCTTTTAAACTGCTGCAGGACCTGTACCTGCATTCTTGGTACCACTCCCCTGCATGAAATCTCATGTTCTTACTTACCACTGACAGGAAGGTAACTGTAACACAAAAGGACAGTCCGCTTGGTTTCCACTTGTACAAACAAAATACCTTCACTGGCCAGTCATCCACTATGACTTTCAGGTCCCCTCAGCAGGAATGGAACTGTATTTATTCTGTATTGGTACTGGCTACTTCAAGTAATCCACGTTCCTCTTTGTGCAAGACACAACAATTATAAGGGAGCCCTTGAGCCAGAAGTTACTGTCTGACCTGCATTAACATCAGCAAAATGATCCTAAGTTATTGAAAGCCTGCTTCCCTGTTCTAGGTCCTATTATTCTGGCTGCATTTAAGTGAGGGGTAACTTTCTGTGAAGAACTGCCTGCTTTCAATAAAATGAGCAGGGAGATGAAGAGTGAAATAGCACTGCAGAGCCCCACAGTGCCGCAGCTGACACCCTCAGAGTGGTGCCACCAGAGCTGGCAGTGAGATGAGAGAACATCCAAGCTAGGGGAACAGAGATTCCTATTTTGAGGAATACTGAGCAACAGTTTCAACCTGTACTGTCAGATTTACTATTTAGAGGCACATGAGTATGAGAAAATCAGGCATTCTGCTCTCTGCTACTGAGCTCTTTCTTTACAAATCTCATTTAAATTTATACGTATTTTGCTCTTGTAAATTGTCTGTGCTTTCATGATGCTAGGCCCACCCAGAGATCACCTGTCTCAAGAGCTCTCTTTCTGGCATTGAGCCCAGTCACACATTATTCATGTTGAATAGCCTGCAGCAACCAGGGGAAGTATCTTCCTTCTTCCTTTCAGTTCACTTGGAAGAAAATGTGGATTGGAAGTGTCAGCATTTCCTGCTGCCTGGCCCTGGGGACTCCAAAACCAGAAGAGAAATATCAGCTTGACAGAATTAGCCTGTGAACTTTCTCAGAGTGGAAGGGAGATTATTTTTGTTGTAATCCTAGAAATTAGCAGTATTGCTGAATAATCAAAAGCCCTACAAAAATGCAGGATAAATTTTCACTAGCTGCTGCAGTCCATCTATGAATTGCATTTCTGGATACCACAATGAGATGTAACCCATCAGACAAGCTGTGTAGTGAATTCCACCACAGAAGTTACAACCTTCAGGTGATACAATGACCTGTCATCAAGTTCTCTGGATTGAAATTATCCTAAGTACACTGGCAATCAAGCAGAGCAGGATTCCACAGATTTGTCCACTTAACTAGCACTGAATGCAAGCCATGTTGCATTTCACTGCAGTCATGTGAATAGATTTTCACTGACAATTCTGATTCTTTGCCACACCAGTAGGCAAAGAGGGAACCAAACAGGTGGGAACCAAAACAAAATCTTTCCAGATTACATGCCTGTGATCATGTAGGCACTAAATGACACCAAAAAAAGAGAACACGCATTTCAGACAGCATTTCAGGTTTCTGTGAAGAAAAACTTGTGATTTATGCTTGATGGTGAAGCTTAAAACTATGCATCTCAAAAATATCACCCTTTCAATACACAATTCTGAGTGCACTCTGTGAACAGAACTGGCAGGTACCTCTTCTGGTTTTGGAAAGAAAACTATTTGGACTCATCCAGCTGGTAAAGGACTTCAAGTAAAAATGTGCAAAATACTACTTAGAAAGCAACACTTCAGCAACAGTTAGCAGTTTTTCATTTTACTTAAATTTCTATAAGCTTTATGCCATGTACTCAAAAACTGAAATCTGGTCCAGTGGTTTGACAAAAGCTCCACATATCCTTCTGTCACCCTGGTATCTCCACCATTTCAGTATCTGCCATAAAGACTGCCCAACTTTGTGTTTTCTTTCAGCTTCTGTGAAGGCTCAAGTCTCAAACAAAAGCCCAAGACCATGAGCTTTGTGTGGTCTCCAGCTTGCTCCCAACCACTGCAGTATTTTCTTTGCAAGCAGCTGGGTACTAAAAAATTATGTAAATCTTTCTCAGAAAGGCAGTGAAAGGGACCACCTCTTTCCTGGTGTGATGGCTTCCAAGAAAGTACTTCTAAACACAGACAGTGGTTACAAAACCAGCACACATTTCTGGCTGAAGCAGCCAGTCCAGCTGCTGGGAGAACTTAACACCTCTCAGGTCACTGAGAGCTCACAGCTTCAGCCCAAAGCCTTTCAGCAGTGCATGATGGAAGGAACAGACTAAGCCCTTAAATGGTACCTCGTTTTCTTTCTCCCTTTGGCTTGGTCTGTAGCACCACTCCCATTTATCCAGAACAGTCCAGTTTATCAATCCCATACCATGCGCTTTATTGCTGAACCTGGTCCAGAGGCAGCTGAAACTTCCTAATGCAAGAATCACCTGACAACTTCAACGCTGCCTCAGTGGAACGTGTAGGAGCCCTACGGACATGGCCAGAGCAGTACACAATGAGGTCTTGCTTACTTTTCTACTAAGACTCATCGTACTGGAAGAGATGGGGATTTACTTTAAGCCAGCAAAGAGATCAAAGTGTACAAGAGGTAAGACAGCTGCTCTGGAAGTCCCCAGGAGCAGAGAAGTATTGCCAGGAGCACTGTCACATGTAGGACCATGTGGTGCAATCTAGTTCTTCAGTAGTCTTGCTGCTGACAGTGAAAAAAAAAAAAAACACAGGTCCAAGAACACATAGATCCAAGGTCATTGCCTTCCTCCCTCCTTTTAACATTAGGCAATGGGCCATCAACCACCTGTATTTGGTTGGCATCAAAGAACAAACACAGAATTTAAGAACAGGCAGCAGTTGCCTCAAATGATTGTGTGATGTCTTCCCAGTAGCCCCAAGTGCTGGTCCTGGCTTAGTTACTGAGCTTTCAATAACCTGCTCCATCATCCTTTGTATCCTCCTGAATCCAAGACACCGACCCTGCCTGCCACGTTCCACTGGGAACTTTACCAACAGAAAGAATGATGGCTCCTGTTCGCTGCCCCAACAAAACCACAACTTTAATGGCATTGCAGATCTGTAATTTGTGTGCTGAAGTGCTAGACACCAATTCCAAGCAGTCCTGCATCTTCCTTTCTCAGTTTAAAACAGACATTGTTAAAACCTCAGTGCAGTGCTTCCACCTCATTACTGACGTTTCAAGAAGATTCAATAAATTCTCATTAGCAGCCTGTGGGGCTTTAGGAAGGTGCTCAGATTGGATCTCCACAAGCAGACAAAAACAAATGAGCATATTTCAATTTTAAAGAAAATATGAGATCATTTTTCTACCCTTACATGCTGCCTGACAGAGCTAAGAGAAGAGCCCAAGAACTCCAACAGGTCCCTCACCTACCCTCTAGATGAGATCATGCTGCCTCCTATTTAGACACAAACCAAAAACAGATGATTCAAAACACAGCATGACCTTCACAGAAGTGGCAGCTAGAGGCGTTCTCTGAGATGGTCCCTGTCTGAGCACATCCTTCAGGAGAGCAGAGAATACTGGTTTCAGTGTCTCCAGCAGGGGACACAGCCACATAGAACAGTTAGGCAGCAGTGTTCAAGCACCATGGTATAATGACTCTCATAATTTCAGTGGCACTCTTCCTCCAAAGCAGAGTCCTTCCTCTGTGGCCTGAATGTTATTTGTTAGATGGGTAACGTTACACTATGTTTGGCTCTGTCAAAATGTAAATAGTTTATTTGCCCTTGACTTACCAAGTAATTGTGATCAGTCTGTATCAGTGAGCTTTTCCTTTCATAATTCGCAAGTTTGATCTCCCTTCTGTACCCATTTAATTTGCAGCCTTTGTTAGAAGTAGATTTTGTTTCTTTTCAATCTATTAATAAGGCTAAGTAAAGCAACGCCAAGAACTGGTTGCTGGAAGATCCTGATGGAAATACACTCAGTTAAGCACCATTTAAAATTACATTGAGACCTATGAGTTAGCCACATTTTATCCCATTTAATGTGTGCCATGTTGATTCTTGTATTGGTGTGGTTTTCACTCAAAATATTATGCAGTACCAGTCAAATGCCTTACACAGTCTAAGTATTTATGACAACAATATTACCTGCATCAACCAGGCCTGTCACTTCAAACAAACATACCAAGTCTAAGGATTTATACTTATCTGCTCTGAATTCACATATCCACGGCAAAAGTAACAAATACTGGCCAGGCTCCTTACACAGGAAGGCACACCAGTCAGCTTAAATGGACTCTTTTTTAATTCACTCATTTAGAGGCAATTGTCATTACTTTCTTGGGGGGCAGGGGAGGGAAACGCCAATGCACCACATTGTTTTCACTAGCCTGGAAGAGAAAACACTTATATATAGATATATAGGTATGTATATATATACACACACTTTATGCATGTGTGTATATATATGTGTGTGTGTATATATGTATATATACACGCTAGTGTATATATACACAGAATATACATATATGAATATACAGAATATATGCACACACACTTTGCTCAGATTTGTTTACAAAATATGTAGCATTTTTATACCATCCAATAAGAGGTACATGGTTTTAAACAAATCTTATAGAAATGACATGTTATTGGAAATTTACACGTAAAAAAATCCAGCACAAAAAAATCCAAAAGCTAAAACAAGATTTTGCTACTAATCAGTGCTTCTATCACCCTTCAAGAAAAGAGAAACACAGTTATTTATATGTGATGTAAAGGCAACATTGAGGGGTTTTTTTTGCTTTTTTAAATTAACCACCAAATTTAACCCCCTAAAATTACAAAGAATTGAAGTCCATTTACAGATCAAGTGCAGTAAACTAAATGTTCCTTCAGCACAAAGCAGCACTAGAGAAAATAACTGGGAGAGGGAAAGTGGAGGCCAACCGGCTTAGCTAGGGAGGCAGCAGGTGGCTTCTGCATTGGCCACACAGGTCAGAGTCTCCATCCTGAAGCAGAGACAGAACAGAAGACTTTATTTAAATAATGGTCACACAGAGCTGATGTTCAGGCCTTTGCCTAGCTTCTTTCAGCAGTATGACAAGTGACTTATGTGTTTTTATAACTCTGTATCCAATGGGCTGGTTTTGCTTTTGCAGTGGCTTATCACTGAGAGGAGTCATGAGGATCTTGAAGACAGTTCTGCCACAAACATTTACCACAGGTACATGACGCTGCAGTTGCCAGTGGCGATTTTGAAATGTTTACACTGGACAAATGTGTGTTCCAAGCATCCAAAATGGCTTGAAAGAATATAGCCCGATGCAGGGGGGAGCGGACGGCCTAGGGAATCCATTGCACCCTCCAAAATGGAACGGCCACTTTCAACCATGTGGCATCTCCCCAGTTGTGTGAAGAGTTTGGTGTCCATGTCAGCTGAACTCAGTGAGGAGTGGCTGGCCTTTGCATCAGAGGTCTGTGATCCAAGCAGGTCGCGGGGCCAAGAACATGCTGCTAGCAGAAGGGCAGTCCCCAGCTGCGCGCGGCAGCTGCCATGCAGTCAGCGATGCCTTACGGGTGTCACCTGTAGGAACCATGCCTTCCATGCTAATTCACCTGAAGTCTCAGAAACAGCAAAAGGGAAGAGTGAAATGAGAGGGCCAGGTGGATCCGGATGTAATTGTACTATCCTGCAATGTAGTGTCATTTTAGTCGTTAAATAAGGGCCTTGACCAGGAGGACTATATTCCATCAGGTGAGCTGGAGAGGAAGCTCTTGTCTCATGAAAATGAAAAAGGAGACCTAGCGCTCCTTGTGCTAAGTTTTACAAATTAAGATGTCTGTATTCAGAAGTTAACTTTTCAGAAGACAAATCTGTTCAAGTCACGCTGTGTAAAAATGTAAAGAGGCAGACGGGAACTTTTCAGCCATAACTAGAATACCAGGGACCAGACTCTGGAGCATGGAGCCAGAAAGGGCTTGATTTTTAAGGAAGGCCCGGCTGGATCATACTGTGCTGGCAAGCAGAAGTAGGGGCAGTTTCTCCATTCTAGAAGCTGTTTTGGAAAGTCATTTCTGGGGAGGTGTTAAGAGTGACCTATTCACAGGTTCTTTTTTGTGGATGGAGAGGAAAAACTGGGAAGGTATACAAATCTCCACAGTGGTCTGCAATCCAACTTGGGAGCTCAGTGTTGAGACGGGATGGGGCCAGATGTGCTCAGTATTCCTAAGAACCACAAAACATGTCCATTGCAGCCTGTTGTTGCAGGGGATAGAGAACTTACTCCAATGTTTGTAACATATTCCTCATGCCAATAACCCCAGCTGGCACATACAGCAAGGTAGATACATTGCATGTGAAGGTTTAACACATCTCTCGCAGCCATCCAAAGAGGCATCCAGGGGAGAACATGGGGGATGAATTCAGCTACGTTCCCAGAAAGGCTGAATGTCTCCCTGGACTGCAGGCACACTCTGCAGCAAATACAAGAGAAAGGCAGCCTTCTCTTGGATGCCAGGAGTGGGGGGTCAAGTGGAGGAGGGATTATTTTCCTGTAATAGGAACAGGGAATATCTCAAAGTATAGAAAGGTGCCGCAACTCCACGAAGGTGACAGTGGAGAGATTTAGAATCTAGAGGAGAAGGGTGATTCTGGCAACCCCTTGCCAAGGAGGGGGCATCCTGCCACGGAGAGCCAAAAGTTTTCCAGACGTATGTAAGAGCATGTGCACAAGGCAAGCGAATGAGCGCAAACAGGGTTATGGAAAACATTGAGAGAATCACTCCACGGGTGGCTTGTGGCTCGACAACAGGATTGGCTAGGTAGAAGAGCACACAGCACAGGGGCACCTCAAAGCTGGAAGCCTTCCATGGGAGCCTCACACTGCTGGAAGATGTACTGTTGCTGGTTGATATCCACTTGTGGGGCAATGCTGCTGTCTTCATCCTCTGTTCCAAAGTAGTGCTCAATCAGATCAAAGGCCTTCTGATAAATCTCTTGATTCTCATGACTCTGCAGGAATTCAATCTTGTCCAGGCCTGCAGAGAAAAGTAGCAGATAAAAATTACAGCTCAGTGAAAGGATATGACCACGATAATTTTCAGCCTGTTCCATGATTCTCTCCCACCTTCAGAAAGAGCACGCCCCTCTATGGAGACCTGTATCCAACTTGTTCTCTCCCAGCTTGTTCTCAGAACCAAGGAAAGCCAGTTTGAACTAATGAGATCTCTGTAACTGTGTTATGCGTCTCGTACTTTCTGTCTGCCTTTCACTCAAAAATTAAATCAACAAGCTTGAACGGGTAAAGAACAAGGCCTCAAACTCAAAGACTTTTTCTGAAGAGACTTCTAGGACCGTGTTTCCTAAAAGGGTGTTCACAGTGCATTCTTTATGAAGACTGTGACTACAGAATCACCTAAGTGTAAGGTGGAATAGACTTCTGATAATCATCTAGTCCAACCTGCAGCCCATCCCAGCAGTACTAACCAACACCAGATTAGATCTGATGTGTCTGGACAAGTATTCCAAACTTCCAAGGATGGAGACTCCATTTCCTAACCTGTTCAATATGCATGTATACAGTGCAGTTAAACTCAAGCAACCAGTTTTTGGGCAGGCATTAAGCAAATGGCCAAACTCAAGCCTTGTAGTCAGATACAAAGCAAAATAATACAGCAAGGAATGATGTTATAATGAAACCCAAGTGTTAGCCATTCTAGTAAATCTCTACTATTGGGAATTGTAGTGGTTTTCTTGTTAACACCTTTTACTCTGTATGAATCAAGAAAAGAAGATCTGCACGTTCTGTCTCCAACCTATACACAAAGATAACGTAGAAGATGGCGTACACTGGAGACTCATCAAAGAACAGGTTATTTTCAGTAACAGTGATAAGGTAACGAACAGAATTGGGCCTACTGAGACTCCAGTGGGTCTGTGACCATTGCTGTACCCCCTGAGTTCCCCAGGTGTTTTGCTCATACCATACGCTTCTTCAATAAGAGCACAGTAAGGATTAATGCCGGTGCCACTGCGTTTGGATTCCTGCTCTCCAAGCCTCAGGATGTTCTCCAGCCCATTCAGTGCTACTTGCACAATCTTTGAGTCCATTACTGTAAGGAGGTCACAGAGTGGTTTGATGCATCCCAGTTCTACTAAATACCTGAAAAACATCACATGGAACCCAGTAAAATTACTGTTGTAATGCATTTGAACACTGACAGTGTGCCCCAGCCAAAACCACCTGTAGTTACGCTAATCAAAACCCTCAAGAATTCATCAAGGCCACTGAAAGGTAAACTGTGCTAAATTGGGAAAGGAAAGGCTGAAAAACAGAATACCAAGACAGCAAGAAATAGATAAAGAAAGGCTGTGCTGCACTAAATCAAGAACCAATTATATTTTCTGAAAAGTGCATGCAAAGCGCGTGGACAAGCTAAAGGGACCAATCATGTAATGTGTGATCATGTGTACAGCAGTTGTAAAAGTATAAATAAGAGTTTTTGTAAACAATAAATGGCTTCTGCGAAATCATATTGATTCATTGTTCAGAAGTCCTGAGCTCCCGCAAATTACAAACTTTTTTACAATTTTTACAAAATTGCAAATACAAAAATTGTACAAAAATTTGCAAAATTACAATGGGTGTAGCCATTTAAGCACTTAACATGAAGGCCTAACAATCAAAACAATCAGATAAAGTATTAGCTTGACATTACATACAGCAAAAATTAATTACAGACATCTGTTTCTATCTAGTCAATTCTGCTGAAACAATGAAAATAACTTGAAAATACTTTCTCTATCTCTCTCTATATAGCTACAAAATAATAATTTATTTTTGCACCATAGTTTATATTTCTATAATAGTAACTTATAAGTAACGTCTATAAAGAGCAATTATATTAATTTTACATGCTTTTAAGTAATTTTTTTTATTTTATACAAAACTGCATATAAACATAATGTACTGGTGGAAGCTAAACAGGAAAAACAATGCATGTGATGCCATTGTCCAAGGGGCTGAGCTATTCCTCTCCAGACTGTTAATGCACTCTGTTATACTCTACACCACTCAGAAGTTAGTTTAAAAGTTGCACTTAGTTTTCTCATCTAAGACAAATGGTTCAATTATTTAAATAAGTATTACAGCTGAAATACTTTTGTGATTTCTCCCTGAAGGAATGAAAGGTTCATTCCTAACAAGGACATGATCTCTCTGGATACAACACTGAAAGCATACTGAAAGCTTTTGCAGTTTCTAGGCTGATAGTTTGTTTTCTTGCACAAATACTAACTCAGTCAATTGCACTGAAAGATTTAAACAATTTCATACTTGATCTGTTCGGCAGAGCCTCCCGATGTCGCATTTGTGATTGCCCAAGCAGCTTCCTTCCTTGTCCGAAACTCAGCCGTTTGCAAAATATTTATAAGAGCTGGGAAGATATGGGCATCTATGACTGTCTGCAAAAATAAATGACATGGCAGTGTCAGAATAAAAATTAGAAACAACTTCTTTGTCCTGAGTCAGTTAAGGTCCATGCCCAGCATAACACATTAAACAATGAAATATCACTGTATCAAACGTCAAAACTGATAAATCAGTTTTCAGCTTTACATTCAAAACCTTAGTTACTACTGTGGTCTGTGCTTATTCTAAATTAATTCAAAACACATTCAGACTGAAGCGACTGCCGTATCTAATGAGTTACTTAATCATTCCCTGACAGCAAAAGAATGCCATACTTCCCTTATTTTTCCAGGTAGTAATTCACTCAGCTATGAAGTCAGTAAAGCATTAAGTCATTAAGATCCCCTAAACTTCACAGGCCTGTGTACCATAATACATTTCCACTGGGCGAGACAACGGAGCAAAGTTGCTCATGTAACAACTGCTCAAAACAAGCAACCACCCGGTGAAAGGACAAAGCACCTGATGGTTTGGCAGTAGGGTTCTCTCCTTAGTTCAACAAAGTGATAGAAGTTAAATGATCATTCAGGCAGCAACTTTAAGTTTCTAGTAACTCCTTCTGAAAACAGCCTTTTGCAATAACACAAAAATTAAACCAGTTTTGTTACACACCTATGACAAGGATCTGAAACACTTTGATAAGGATCATTCAAACAAGCAAGATCTTAGGATTACTTTTTTAATCTACCGCTTTACAAGTATAAATCATCACAGAACTAAGAAAGGAAAATTCAAAGAAAGCCAAAAAAATCCTTTTCACGGAGCTCTGTAGAAGAAAACAGGTCACATACAGCAAAAAGCTACAGTCGATTCACAGTGTGAATGTCTAACCTGGTAAAAATAAAACAATTGTTCGATATTTCTTTTATCCTTCCTGTTTGTCTGGGCATCCGCACTGCCTTTGCTTTGTAAATCCACACAGCCCATGAGCTGCATCAACAGGCCCACAAACACTGTCTCCTACACCAAAAAATCCACACTTCTAATACAGCACTCTGGGGTCCCCAAGGAAAACTATTACTTCCATCATACCATGTTGTATTACATTTGTACATGGCCAAGAATATTTGAAAAAGTATCCTTAACTGAAATTTTTGAACATGACTGCTGAAGGTGATAGGTCATAAACAGGAGCCAGCTATTTTAAAAAAAAAAAAAAAAAAAAAAGAAAAAAAAAAGTATCTTAAAAAGAGATGCGTTTTACCTCCTAACATATTTTACTGCAAAAACCTCCAATTAATTTGTAAAATTATCACTGTAAGGGTATGTGGAACATGAGAGCAAATGCTTCATTAAGGTTATCAGATCAAGGACCTTTCCAGCTCAAAGGCAGATAAAAATAACAGGAAAGTAATAAATAAAACACACAGTGACACAAACCTGATAGACAAGGGATGAGAGAAACAATCACAAAGAAGAAAAGGTTCCAGTCACTAATTAATAGGTCATTAAGAAACTACAGGCAGAGAGCCAGCCTGGACTTTGTAACTGATCACAGGGACAAGTGCAACTGTGCAAAACTTAGTAACAAATCCTTTCTTAATTATTTTACCATGTAACCACTCTCTCTATCCCATGTGAGCACTCTAAGAAATAGATGGTAGCAACCAAGAATGACTGACCTTGGGCCAGGAATTGGACCAGACCTCAGGAGAACCCCTTGTGTCTGGGGGGCCAGCAGCTAGAGTGGGTGGGTGGATGTCTCAGCATCAGTAGCTGGAAGGACCACAGAATCAGGTCCCATAAAACATGAATTTGGGGCCAGCAAGTGGTGTCAGGCCTTGGATGAATCAGTCCCTGCACCTGGAGCAGGTGAGGGTCTCAGCATCAGCCACTGGGGCAGGATCACAGCCCACAGGGTCCATGTGCCTCAATGCCAGCTACCAGGGGCACTGGAGCGAAGTTGAGCCAAGTTAAGTGAAGATCCCAGCACCTCAGCTGCAATGGGACTGCAGGTCACAGCACCCATATGCCTGGGCACCAGCTGTGTGTGGTGAGGGAATCTATGTTATCCCCAAAGCAGTGGTGGGTGTGGAAGATCACAGTGTACTTAGTTTGCTGGCAAACTGACTGAAAGCAAGTGGAAGGCCCAGGATTCAGACATGGACAGAGGGTCTGCAGGTGTGGAGATGCCCAAGACAAATATGTGCATCTGTTTGCCAGTGAGAATCAAGCTGAAACAGCCAGTGAGTAGAACCCTACGCATGGGGAGTTAAGAGAGCTCCTGATCCAGCCACGGACAGCAGCTGAGCAGACAGCCCACACTGGTACTTGAGACATCTGTGACTGCATCTAGAGGGTGAGAGCATGAGTGTTTTCACTAGTGAACTTCAGTCCTCACTGGACGGAGAGGAGAAAGGGGACTTGTCAGTCTACATTTTGCTTTATGTGAGTCCAGAGAATTCTACACAAGGGCGTTGTTGAGGCAGAAGCCCTCAGAAGAACATGTTACAGGTTGTCAAGATTGCCTACTGAAAGGTCCTGGTATGGATCTAAGATAGGGATATTTGAGGGCATTAGGATTTTACTATTGTGGCAAAGAACAAGCCAAAAAAATCTCATTATCACTTCTTAAATCCTCTCCCCCAAGAAAACCTTTTACAGGAGATTTATTTCCTTAGAAAATGTCTTAAAACCAACTTCTATAATAAGTACAAAACCAGGGTATGTTACATGATAGTGTTGAAGTAAATCAGCACACCTTATCTGACAGGCAGTAACTAACACTTGAGCCTTCTTACTGCCAAAAAAAAAAATGTTACCTTCATATGTTTCAACCTAAAACTTGTAAAACAGTAAGTGAATTCCAGAATAAAGGGAACTAGCAACAGGAGCAATTAAGTGGGAGAAACACAAAAGACTGTTACTGTTTTTCTACTGGCGCAATTAATTTTGAACTCTCCTTCAGTGCTTGAATACTTCAGTTCAGTAGGTACAATTACTATTCTTAGGAGTGGAGAAATGTGCATTTGAACCTTCTCAGAAAGAACTGAACCCAGATCTCAAATCTCCTGGTGAGTGCTCTTACTTCTATTTCTATTGTATAAAAAGCTATGGAGACCTTGCTTAGTCTGTGCTCTACAATGAAGTTGGCTATCTTTACCCAAGCCAGAACAAGTTAAAAGCACCACAGTGAATCACAGCCTCTCATAAGGCACTTCTCTGAAAGAGACTGACTCAAGAGAGACCATCAGTCAGTATATTTTTATTTTCTGCTGCTTGACAGGCAACATAAGTGTTGCCACCTCACCATAGCATGAGTCTTAGTTAAAGGTGCTCAACTGTCCCTCTGTAATACAGCCAAGCTTTTCCACTAGCGCTCCCTCGACAGTTGAAACTTTCAGAGCTTAGCTTTAAGAAAAAAAAAAATACATTAACTAGGTCAGAAAATGGTCTGCTTTAACCTTAGTATCTTCACTAGATTTCAAAAGTCTAGTTAAGCTCAGCAAGGGTGGAAACAATAAAGTACCAATACAGAGTAAGTGCTTAGCAGTATCTATTATTTACACCCTATGATTTGTAGCCTGCCCACAGCAGTTACTCTTGAATGCACACTAGAATGCCTAAGGATTCCTATCTCTATGATATTTTATGTGGGAACAACAGTTACTGTGCAAACAGGTCATGTTTCCCTTTCAGGTAAACTTCTTTTAAGTGATAAAATAGTAAATGCTAGAACAGAATTTGATTTTGTTCTTTTTTTTTCCTTGAAGAAAAGCAAGCCTCAGGCAGAGCAAAACCCTAAAGAACTGTGGCAGGACAAGGCACTTAAAACTTCTGAGGATTTAGAATGGCTTAATTCAAATTATTTTACTTTTTTAGCATTCCTATACTGTGTGTGCCTGACATGGAAGCGTGTTGAAGACTAAAGTAGTGTAGTGCATAGAAAGTGCTCAAGACAAGCATAGCTTTCAAACAAAAGGAACAAAGCTAAGGGATTTCAGTTCAACAAGAACTTGAAAAACATGAAGGAAATAAAGATTTTAGACTGCTACTACTAAGTACTGAGGTGATATCTACAAAATACATTAGAAATCTCTTTTTTGCACAATAGGTAATCTAAAGCCCATCCTTTAATACATTACACTAACACTGAAGTTTTTGCCCAGCTGCATCCATTGGTATTGGAACTGAAAATGATCTTGACTTGTAACTACAAGTCTTTCAGAAAACTGAAATTTAATTTTAACTAAAATTGAATTTTAATTGAAATATGAACTCTCAACTTTAATTTGAACTGATTTGTAATTCTCAGTTCTTCAGCAAATTTGGCCCTCACTTCTAAAGTGTCAACTTTTCTGTTTAGTTTGGGGCATGTATGGTTTTTTTTGTTTGGGGATTTGATTTTTAATAGTTGGTATCCCTGTGGTGTAGTCCTACAAGAGGGTTGCTTGTCTCTTGGAAACACTGTACCTGTCTTATTTTAATCAAGCTTCTTCACATATTTGATTTTTAAAGAGTGAAGCTAGATTTAAAAAATGAATTTTCAAAGTATCACTACACCTGCATGGATGTTTAATCTAAATATATTGTAGTCGCTGTTAGGGAGGTCTTCAGCCAGAGTATATTACATTGATATTTTGAGCTGATCAATACCATGTGAGAATTTGCTTCTCCCCCTTTGGGTTCCCACACCTGAATCACTTGTGATATGCAAACACACACATACACATCTAGTGTGCACGTGCTGGCATCACATGTCTACATATCATTCATCACATAAATGTGGAAGCAAACAAATCTTAGACTGTGACTGTTTCCCCGCTCCTGCAAGCTCTCTCATTACCTTTAACAAGTCAAATTACAGTCACCATATAACTGGCAGCTGCAAATACAGCCCTACTGCTATGATCTCCCCCTCCTGGCTGGAAATTTTAGTTCACAGAGGCTTCTCAGTGACTTCTTTTCCAGTTATGTTGTTTATTTATTCAATTTACAACTGCTTTATGAATAACACAGCAAATACTTGTAAGCTGAAACTACTTCACGCTATGGCATGGGTACAAATAACACTGCCTTGTTAGAGCCAGAGAGGAAGCACTTCAGATCTCAGTTCTAATGAACCTTTATGTTGTTGACAGACACCTATGCCTATACACTCCAAACTGTGTATAAAAGCAAACTTTTAGCCAGTTTACACAAGGCTGTTATTACCATCAGGAAGAACCTGCAGTATAATGAGCAGCACCTTGTTGAGCTCTCTGCTGCTTTTAGGGTCAGTCAGTCCTAAAAACACCAAAACAAAAAAAAAACCAAACCAAACAGACCAACCAACCTCCCAAAGGCAGCAGCACACCACTAACTGCTGTGGTTTTCAGTCAGAATAAAGGAATTAAAGGTATTCTAGCTCTGCTGCCCTCAATGTGGTATACGGTATGAAGAAGCCAGAAAACAGATTTTGTACTTAAACACAAAATTAAACCTGAAAGAGATTACTCTTTGACTTTCACTGTCTGCAAACTAATATGACCTTGTCAGCAATGCCATGTTTTTCTCTTAATGGATACACTTTTTAAAGTTCTACTACCACAAACAGCACATTAAGATTCTGAGATTACTTATGCAAACTATGACATAAACTAAACACACTTCATATTTAAGATAACTTGATGCCTGTGTAAACTACAGCTCAGTGTGAATCATGTAATTCCTTTTCCATGTCCCTAGCACTTCTTTTGGAGTGGTCCCCAGTGGTCCTTTTGAAGAAGAGCCTCTGACAACTGTGAGCTTGTAACTTTTACCACATTTTGTAAAAATGCATTTCATTCCAGAGTTTTTAAAACTGACAGGCAATATATCATTTGCTACATTTGCCCATGTCACTCTTCTGCAGGGTTAAGAAACCCTAGAGGAGGAAAAATATGGCACAGATGCTGTTGCTGCCATGCCTAGCCATATTCAGATATCCAGATGTTCTTGTGAAAATTTAAGGTATATTAGAAAAGAAGTGATAAGTTTCTTAACCTGTCAAGAGCAGAGAACTCCTATGATGTCTTCACTTTCTGACATGGAAGACTGTGTCTGATGTACTGCCCTTCATAGCTTTTCAACAGGTTGCGAAGTTAAGACACAGAACATGTTCTGAGGTATGTGACAGCCTTTCATACCCTTCAGAAGGGTCGACAGGATTAAGCTTCAGTTCTGCAGTTCTCCTTCTGACTCCCAGGAAGATGTAGTTCCCCTTCTCCCTGACTGGGGAAGCTATCCACTGAAGTACAGCAAAGCTGTATACAAACTAGGAAATTAACAAACAAAAACTATACTTAGTGACAATCACGACTGCATCAGGATATACACATCCACCCCAAACCTTGAAAGCACAGAAATAAAGAGGGGAAAGACTGCTGTATTCCACCACACTTTTCTGTTGCCTAGGCACTGCTGATAACACACTCTGAAAGGCTTTCATTTCCACTTTTGGTGAGGAAATAAACCCAAACTTCCTGTGCTTTAGCAAGAGCCACCAAAGAAAGTTCAGCACGCACTTTCACACATTTCATGCATGTTAATTTACATTGCCTTAATGCTAGAAAGAGTTTACTTGATTGTGTTGGAGTGCAAATCTAATAGTGACAGGCTGCTGCCTTATCTTGTAGAAATGGCAGTGAAAGCCTTTGGAGTGTGCTACCAAACAGCATCGTAGGCAGTATGAAAGTGGAGATGAATATAGAAGTCCTTCCCTCTGACTTTATATTTCTATACAGTGGGTGGATGGAGGGAGTGTAATCCAATGCAATCTTAAAAAACACTAAATATAGTTCTGTCTGTTAATATTCATTAGGTAAAATACCTATTAGATTCACCAAAATATTTTAATGTCTTCTTGGTATGCAGAAGGGATTGCTAGATTATGGCTTCAGCACTACCCAAAGTTTCCACAGTATTTTAACATCCCAGCTGTTCTGGAGCAACAATCCACTAGTTAGATCAGCTGGTAGCTTGCAAAAATGTGGGTTACTGTGCCAAGCAGACGTGAAAAAAATTATCATGTGCTGAGAGTATTCTTGTCTGATTTCCAGCTAAAGATTGCACATGTTCAAAATCCAGTAATCACAGAGTGTGGAACAGATCTGCTCCAGTTTATGACCTCTAGCAGCAACTATTGAGCAATTTAGAGGGACTGGGAAGAAAGGAAAATAAATAATTTAATTTAGAGCTGCATCTAGTATCTTAGAATTCCTTCTGTAAGGAAGACTAGTTCTCAAGAAGTAATGTTGTAATTCATCACAATGTGAAATTAATGTAGAGAAAGAAAAAAAAAAACTACCTCAACTCACAGATGAAATAGGCTCACCCATGAACTTAACTAAATCAAGTATTCATCCCAGACAGAAATTATCCTTTATCATCACAGCTATTAAAAACAGACTACACTTTTATTCTCCATTTTAGCATACGACCATCTTCAAGAAACGTTTTACCAAACAGCATTTTTCAACTTCAGAAATCATCTTTAAGTGCTTTCCAGCTCAAATGTGTACAATGATTTTGCCATTAAATAGAAGCTGTCTGAAGTAATACCTCAAAGGCATTTTCTGAGAAATGCAGACGTATCAGCTCTGGAGCTGAAAGGAGGTTTCATCACATCTTGTATCTCACACAAGATTCTCTAGGTTGAGACTGGAAACTGAAGAATCAAGGGTCTTTCAGGAACTTGTTACACATCTGTGATGAGACTCCTTTCAACACAAGGTTGTCATTGCAATCACCTGAAATTGCCAATTTTACTTCCAAGAAACACTGGCTTTGAGCTCTCCAATCAAGCACGTTGTAAGCATTCTTCACTGTGCTTTACTTCACAACTTTCCTCTAATGGGCCATCTTCTGCAGTTCCAAAAATCAAGGCCTCATGATGGACATGAGTGCAGTATGTCATCATTACCAGGATAATTATATCCCACTCACAATCAGAAACGCTGTTTTTTAATTTAATTTTCATAACTGTCGGTGTAGATTATATTGGGTATGCTCTTAGGGCAGTCAGTGTTTCACTACAAAGCATGTGTGTGCTTGGAGTAGGAAGGCAGATCAATTACTATGAATGAGGCCTGAGGGACTCTTAAATGAAATACAGCTTTCACTTTTGAGAAGATGCTTCTTACACTTTTTTCCCCTGGACTTGCATAACGCATCAACACACTTCCAAACTTGTCTGTGACATATCCTAACGCACCTGCTTTTAAGCTGGATTCTTTTAAAACCACATGAATTTTGGTGATTTGTTTAACACTGTTTTCTTCTCGATACAAGACTCCTGAGAAAGAGAGCTTCTATCCACAATCACAAGTATTTTTCTACACAGAGTTAATGGACTCTTTTTGCACTTTTAAAGAGTTGCTGCTAGAAATGAAGGTGCAATATTAATGGCTCATAGCATTGATTTCCCTCTCCCTACCTTCCAACCTCACCTTTTCAAGTCACCATGCAATCTGTTCTCAATAGAAAGGCAGCTGATCTGTGATAAAATACCCCAAAACATTTAAAAACCGCTAAACATACACATGCACAGACTAACCATTTTGTTCAGGTAGATTAGGCAAATTCTGTTTCAACAAAGGAGAGATCATTTTATCCTTACTCGTTTTCAAATAAAGACGTGATAACAGTTTAGAAGACCAAGGATTACCAGGGATACAGTTAAGACTCTCCAGCTAAAGCCTCACTTGTGCATTGCCTGTGTAGTGGATAGCAGGTGTAAGAGTACTGTGCAAACAATAACAGGCACCTACTCCTCCATTTGAAAATAGGGCAGTGTGGGACAGTGAATATCTATGAAGAAGTTACAGAAGTGAATACATTACTGAAACAGCTTCTAGCACACTAGAATTCAAGTTACCTCTAGGACTCTTCATAACTGTACCTTCAGTAGATCAAGAATATGAAAATAGAGATCCTGAAGTTTTGAAAAAATGCTCTAACAACAAACTGCTTTCCATTGTCACTTCTGATACGTCTTTATGGAATGACTTGTATAGATACCTGGCTATCTAAACTTCTTCTTAAGTTTGGAACATCCCTATACAATTACACACACTGAAGCAACCCTACAATAGACTTGAGAAAAAACACAAACTTAAAGACAATGTATTTGGCTGGACTGTTCCTCAGAAAATTCTCTTAGAGTTTTCAGAAAAAGCAGAAATGTCCTTCTAGAGAGAAAATACTGTGTTTCAAAGGTGGTAGTTGAAGGGATGAAAATCCAAAATATTCTTTACTGCAAGAAACACAAAGGCAAAAACATTTTTACCTTGGTACAAGCAGCAGTAACTACCTTCTCTGCACTGCTACTTGCACAGCAATTACAGTTGCTGATGTGGGGAAAAAAAACAGTGGTACAGTTGCTGATTTTACACAGCACTTTTTGTTAGAAATTCAGCTAATCCACGGATTAACACACAAACCACAATAAAGGCAGAATCAAAATTCTTGGAGCTGTACCAAGGTTAGATTGAGTAACCATATCGGTCTCTATATCTGACAAAAACCTTTGGTGGTAAAAACAAAATCCTGACTGAGAAAGCCAGAGCAAATACCACTGTAGGGGTTCTTTCCTCACAGCCCCACTTCCATCTTAGTCACATCTTAGTCACATCCTCTGCGATCTCTGAAAATACTTTTTGTATCCAGTGAGGATTGAAAAGAATTGAAAAATGTAACCTCAGAATTCAATTTGATTTACATGAGACTGTTATTCAACTCTGTTGATGCAAACACTTGTATTTACCAGACCAAGCCTGGTTTCAGGGCCAGGTTGCATGGGACCATGGGCAACCTGATCTAGTGAATTGCCATTGCCCTGCCCATGGCAGGGGGGCTGGAACTAGATGCTCTTTAAGGCCCCTTCCAAACCAAGCCTTCATGATGCTATGATTCACTACAATCTCTGTTTCCAACACTTCTGCAAAAGAGAAGGAATGAGGCAATGTTGTTTGTACTGCATTTGCATGGCAAGGTTTTGGCAGCAGTGGGGGGAGCTACAGGACTGACTTCTGTAAAAAGTTGCCAGAAGCTTACCCCATGTCTGACAGAGCCCATGCCAGCTGGCTCCAGGATGGACCTGCAACTGGCCAAGGCTGAGCCCATCAGCGACAGTGACAGCAGTTCTGTGATAACTTATTTAAGAAGGGGGAAAAAAGTTATTGGGCAAAAATGATTGCAGCCAGAGCAGAGAGGAGTGAGAATATGTGAGAGAATCAGCCCTGCAACCACCAAGGTCAGTGCAGAAGGACGGGCAGGAGGTGCTCCAGCCACCAGAGCTGAGACTCCCCTGCAGCCCCGTGGTGCAGCCCATGGTGAGGCAGGATACCCTCTGCAGCCCATGGAGGTCCATGGGGGAGCTGAGATCCACCTGCAGCCCATGGAGGACCCCAGAGCAGGAGGATATCTGATGGGGTCTGTGACCCCATGGGAAGCCCACACTAGACCAGGATCCTGCTAGGACTTGTGGCCCCGTGAAGAGAGGAGCCCACACTGGAGCAGGTTTGCTGGTGGGACTGGTGACCCCATGGGGCACCTACACTGGAGCAGCCTATTCCTGAAGACTGCATCCTATGCAGTTCATGAAGAAATGCAGCCCATGGGAAGGACTCATGTTGGAAAAGTTCCTGGAGGACTGTCTCTCATGGGAGGGACCCCATGCTGGAACAGGTGAAGGACTTCCCGCCCTGAGGAGGAAGCAGTGGCAGAAACAACCTGTATTGTATTCTGCACTGCCATGGAGAGGTGGAAGAGAGTCAGGGATAAAGTTAAGTCCAGAATGGAGGGAGGGGTGGGGGAAAGGTGCTTTTAAGATTTTCATTATCCCACTCTGATTTTGATTGGTAATAAATTCTATTAATTTCTCAAGTTGAGTCTAGTTTTGCCGGTGACAGTAATCGGTGAGTGATGCCTCCCTGTCCTTAACCTTGACTCACGAAACTTCCCTTGCATTTTCTCTCCCCTGCCCATTTGAGAAGAAGAGTGATAAAGCAGTTTTTCAAAGCTTTTCAGGGGGACACCTGACATGCCACCAGGTCAAACCACATCCCTGAAAGACAAGCAAAAAATTCCCTTAGTACAGCTGTTCTTGAACAAAAGTCCATATTCAGGGAAAGCAAAATATATTGAGCTGTTTCTTCTTCATCTAGCCAAAGACTCTTCTCCAGGGAAAAGATGTTCCATCTTTCATTTATACCACCTGGAGACAAGTCCTGGGAATTCTTCCTGATGGCTGACACTCAGCCCAGACTCAGAACAACGATTTGATCTTTTGGAGCCTAATATTAATGACTGATGTAAGGGAGTGGGACTCATTTGCTTCTGTGTGATACCACTTAACATGAAGGGATTACAATATTTAGTGTAATCAGAAAGGACAAATCCCAGGGCAACATGTTAGACAGCCTCCATTATTGTTCAGTTAAATCAACAGCAGATTTAGATTTGGCTAAGCACACATGTCTAGCATGGGGCATTATAAGGCCCATTTATGGAAATTATAAAAGGAATTATAAGAAAATATAAACAGAAAGTACTTTCAATTGTAGGTGTCTGTGTCTGATGGTGAAACCAAGAAATATGTGAAGTTATTTGATTCTCAAAGTTTGTAACCTATTCTTTTCATAGCTGAGAATTTCTGTATCTTAGTGATTGTCAAAAGCACAAAGCAAATTATTTAAGACAAAATTTTCTTGAGCTTAGCCACATTTTGTTATTTTCTAGCATGACTCTCTTCCCCCCTTATAATGTGTGGATGATTAGAAAATTAAATTACTTGAAATTGGAGATGGGCCACTGAAATGTTCTAATTACACACAATAATACACTTCTTGTATGTAATTCTATATCTGTGACAGTGCATACACACAAATATGCACTTTATACACAAAAAACCACCTGTGTTCCTTCTAGTCTACAAGACAAAGATTACTGATCATAGCTGAAAAGGTTACCTGGATCTGGGCTTTGTTTCCAGCTGTTATATTAGATATTGTCCAGCATGCTTCCTTTTTGATAGATTCTTTTGGGCTACTTAGCAAGTGCAGCAAACTCTGCAGGGCTGAACAATTCAGAATGACCTGAATACAACAGGAAAAACAAAACACATCTTAGAAGAAAATTATGATAAAGAATCACAGGAACAAGGAGTACAATGTCTTGAAAACCTAAAAAGCATACCCCATTGGATGATCCCAGAGATGTTTTTTAAAAAACACTAAATATACACAAAACAAAAAAAACCCAGCAAGAACTAAGAAATAAATGTCTGCAGGAAAGTTAAAGAGCAAAACTACCAAGTCATTCAGGTAAGAGATCACTCCTTCATAATGATTTCAGTGTGACCTGAAAACAAGAAGATACTAAGCACATTATGACCAAATAAAAATAAGATGGTGGCATTTTCCTGTATTTTTGTACACTTGCAAGCTCCAACTACTTCTGTTTTTCATATCTGCTGGCACTGTGGTGCATACCAGGACCAATGTTGTATCCAGTGACATTATAAATGGACAATTCTTTTTTAAAGAAATACAAAAAGTGTAAAAACCCTGCAATTTTACAGTGCAGAAAAATTGCAGCAAAATTTCCATTTCCTAAATGACCAAAGTACAACAGAAAATGTCCCAAGACAGCACACTTGATTATGTCACGTGTGATAGTGAAGGACTTTATGACCCTCTAAAGGGGCATAACAAGATTTAAAAAAAATGAAAAACTAACTACTTTTTTTTAATTAAATTCCAACTTCTAACAATTAAGCCAAAAATCAGGCAAGGATGCCAAGAAGCAAAGTAGTTTTGCCTTATGTGGCAATAGCAGACACCTTAGAAAGAACAGTGTGGTACAGAATTTTATGAGAAATACTCCAGTCAAGCTGAATCATGGTCGTGACTTCTGACTATGGAATCTGATGACTTAATTCCCTTGCTTGCATCCCCCCCTGCTCCATATTCTTAAAACCTTTGTACTCCCTACTAAGATTAAAAAAACAAAGATTATGGTTCAGGATTTTATCAGGTGGCTGCTGGGACAAATTTTTTTTCTTCATGCATACTATCTATGGTTTTGGCCATCTCCAAGCATTGACAATTGTTAATAGCTGGAAATGAGAGACAAAGTAAAAGCAGGTTTGTGCTCCAACGTTTTACAGAGTTCTTGAAGAACTGTCTTGCATGTTACATTCATATTCAGAAATGTATCAGCTCTCAAAGCTGGGCTCTTCCTTCTGATTACTGATTCTTATATATATCCTGTTACAGCACAATCTGCAGGCAGGACTATCAAACTATCCTACTTATATGGTTCTCTAGAATTTTAGGAAAGTTCATGATATGCTCCTTTGAAAAAATCATGCACAACAAAAAAGTTTAAAATATTTTTTAATTCAAATCTAAGATTTATCCAATATTTAATAACCTGCATTGCATGTGAATTAGTGATCCCTTGTGGTTTTATCTTTAATGAAATCATGAAATCACACCTCAATCATTCTTTATGACTGATCTGCGAAACAAATGCCACTGAAAAGAATACAACAATGCCTGTGCAATTCAGCTACACAAAAATATATTGTAACAATCAAAAAATCATGTTACCTTCCTCCTAGGAACAAGATATTGAAACAGTGTCCTGGTGCTGCGAACTCATCTTTAACTCTGGTTTCAAGAGCCACAGAACTACAGACGCACCCCAGTGACAATCTAGTGCCTCTGAAGCACCAGGTTTCCTGACTTCCAATTTAATTCCAATACAGTGCTGGGAGCCACTGCCTCTACCAATGCTTCTCCAAACAAATGTCCAGACACAGCTACACACCATCCAAAATCTGACCAGACACTTGTTTTTCATCATAAATACGACATATTTTCATCATATATATGATATACTCATCACAGATTGCCAATAGCACTGAATGTGACAGGCCTTTGATGGCCCTAGCAGGGTGCATCACTCAGCTTAAAATTCAGCCTAAAAGACAGACTTGCTTTACACCAAAACCATCCCACCCTTGAGGGGTACTGCACAGCTGCCCACAAGTCCCAAACACAGCTACCTAAGAATCATCACCAGTTCGGGACTGAACAGAAAAACTGAAAACCAGTTTTGAAGCAATTAGTGTCATCAACCTTCACTTTCAAACTTCAAAAGGAACAAGAGAAGGCGCTTGTGAACAGGTTACCACAAGTAACAGAAACAGGAATTGCAGTACAACACAAGACAAAGTTAATCCATACCTGGGTCTGGATATCATCTCCTGTAACGATGTTCCCCACGGCTCGTAAGGCAGGAGATACAACTTTGTAGTCATTGTGCCTAAAATTGACACAGAAAAATGTAAGTATTAACCCTCCCAAAGCATCTCCATCTCCACATTCTCAAGGAAGGAACATTTATCAGCGAGGGGAAAACTTCCCTGATAAATCTGACCTTCACTATCTAAATAAACACTCCTATTTTAAACTAATGGTAAGCCTTTCTACGGTTTCTAAATATTTAGACTTCTAGATGTCAGTCAGCAGTATAAAAATAAAATATTAAAAGAATAAAAGTACTTCAGAGTACTTCCAAGCATCATTGGGAGGAAAAAGTAATTAGTTTTAACCATAAAATACATTTAATGTAGCACACACAAAGGCCAAGAATGAGGCAGAAGAACAGGAATAGAAGTTGTATGTTTAACCCATTGAGCTGTTGGATCATCTTCCGTCATCATACGCATCCCTCCATCATCATTGTTAAATCAGGACTGGAGCAGGAAAGGTCAAGTAAGGAATTTTTTTCTCAAATGAAAACACTTCTTTATAAAAAGCAACTTAAAGGCAATATGTTCTATGCGTTAATCCAGCATCACATTTGCTCTAATGTTAGAAGCCTTAACAGTCTTATTTACATCACTGAAAACCATTATTCCTTGTTCTTAGGCCGTTGAATGGTCCATGTCCTGACCTTGGATTTGAAGCACTGGCTCTCAACAAGGCCAGTCTCTGTGACCCCAACTCTCACAGCTACACTTTACTGACCAAAGTGTGCATGTACTCTTCTACAGTAAGGGTTGAGAAAATTATTTATATTTCAAGTCCCTGGTACTGTCAATTCTAGTAAATTGAACTATTTCTTACATTTTTATCTTTGATATCCTTAGGTAATTTCCTTGTTAGGCAATTATAACATGGACTTCAATAGCACAGAGAAAATTCTAATGTATATTATGGATTTTACAAAGATGTAGCTCTTAGGTGCAGGAAAAATCTCATAAGAAACAGGAAAACTAGTACAAGAAAAGTTCCATTGCTTTTGTTACTCATGACGAATAGAGAACACTGAACAGACAGGTAAAATTAAAACTCAAATCTTGCTCTTTGGAAATTACCACATTTCAAGACCCATTTAATTAAACTTCTTATTGTTACAGTCTTGATTTCAGGGAAAAGAGTGATGCTTGCTTGCAATCTATTTCTTACATCAGCAGTTCCACAAGTCTTCTGCAGACTCCTGCATCAATCACAGCCTGGATTTTATCATTGGGGCCATCAGACAAATAGGACAATGCCCAGCAGGCATCAGCTAATACATCTGTATCATTGACAAAGAGCAGCCAGGAAAGCACACTAAGGCAAGGTGAAACCTGTAAGACATTAAGAGGAGATACATGTAATTCAAAGGGCCAGAAGATCTATTATTATGTCAGCTAACTTTGTGTGCCATTATAAGATTAGGTACTGGCATCTTAAGATTCAACATGCAGAAAATTTCAGACCTAGGCAGCATTTCTGTGCAGGACTGTAGCTATACAAGCACTGAGGAGCCTGTTTGCAGAAAAGCACCACTTCAGCCTCTACAGAACAATGTCTGCCAATGAAACTCAGGTTTATCCACTAAGATGTGCCATGGGCTGCTCTACAGCAGCCAAGATGTACAGTTTTGTTCTGCTATGGGAGAGTCATCTCCAGTACACGAACAATAACAAGAAGTTACGAGGCAGCCATGTTAAAACAGTGGCTGTGAATCTCTGTCTGAAGGACTAAACAAAACACTCCAAAAAACTTCATCTGTAAGAAACTTGTCAAATATTTCAGATTTTCTCTGATACATTCCTTCTATTTAAAGTTTCACCACCTTGAACTAGTAATTTGGCTATCACCACTTCACAACATGTTTTCTTTAAAGCCTCTCTTACCTTGGCAAAATCAGGAGGAGGATTTTTCCCTCTGCAGAGGTTGGACAGAGCCCATACAGCATTTCGGGTCATAGTGAGACGATTCTGTTTTGAAAGCAATCTAAAACAAACCAACAAAAAATTCCAACCCTTCAATTTAAAAAAAAAAATCAAAGCCAGGCAACTCCATCAGCTGTGTGAACCATTAAAACCAACTCTTTTTAAGAGACACCAGGGCAAAATACGATAGATTTTTTTTCTGTAAAAATACTTCCTGAGGAAAATCGTCCTTGATGGCTACTAACACACATGCTAGATAGAGAGACCTAGTACCCCAACAAGAACAGTAACCATTACACTAAATGTCATTTAAATGCTTAGGAATTGTGACAAAATGGCTCTAAGGAGGAGGACATGCAGGTAGTTTTGGAGAGTACTCTCTTAGTATGCATAAAACTGCATTTTTATGTCGGTCTCAGACTATGAGTCCCACTTTGGCCTAGGAAAATGCAGAGAGACAAGTCCTAATTTTCTTACAAGTATAACAATTCAGTTTCTGTTTCTCATAGCCATCCCCCACTATACCGATGTCTTTATGACAGCACTGGAGAACTCCCCTGCTGCAGAGTCTGCAAAGGACAGAGACTCAGCAATCGTAATTTGGACATGGCAACACAAGATGGTGTCACTGTTTCAGCAGTAATATGGTCCTTAAGCAGAGGACCATCAAGATAATTAGCAGGCTAGAGAAATGACATGCAATGGGATGTCAGTGACCTGGATTTGTTCAACCTTAGGAGGAGATGGTGCAAGAGGAGATACAACTGCTGCCAATAACACTTTAACAGGTGGATACAGAAAGCAGGAAGGCAGATCCTTCTCAAAGGTGCACAGTGACAGGACAAGAGACACCATCATGAGGTAAAACACAGAAAATTCTGATTAGGTATCAGAACACTATGCTTCACTACACCATGGTCAAAGACTGCACCAGGTTACCCCAGGTAGTTACGGAATCTTCTTCTGATGTTCCAAATTTGACTGGTTAAGTAGTTGAGCAATCTAATCTGATCTCACCTGCTATGAAGAAAGGCTTTGACTAGATGACCTCCAAAGGCGCCTTTCAACTTAAATTATTCTGTGACTCTAAAATAAGCCCAGACATCCACCCACACTGTAGAATAAAATAGTTCCAGCTTAGCTGCTTCTAAAACATGTTTCCATTTTAGCTTCATTACAAAAGTAGTTCAGGACTCCCCATTAAAAACTCTGATTAGTTCACAATAAAAAAACCCAGTATTATTATTCTTCAAGGCAAACCCCAAATTTCAGTCTTATCACACCCAGGCAAAATTCTGGAAAACATATTAAAACACACTTACTGCAATAAAGGGGGCAAGATATTACAGTCCAAAACATAGTCTCTGCACATAGTGCTGTCTCCAGCAATGTTGCCAAGAGCCCATACTGCCTGTAATGAAAAACAGAATAATAATTGCTTTTATTCTCAAGTTTCCACCAGTTTAACAAATGCATTAAAGTGGGGAGATAATCTGTTCTCACTGTTAGGTCCTGGACAATATACGGAAGGGGAAATGCATTCTGGTTGCATATTACATGTATACACTCAAGCTCCTTATATGATTCAGGAATATTTACGAAGATCTAAGAAGAACACCATAACAGCAAACATGTATGTCTCCAAAGATTGTGCAGGCAGACATACCCTTGCTCTGTCCACAATGTAAGAGATGAGCTCACCTCCTCAGGCTTAGGAACGTTCTAATTCTACACTCCTTGTTCACAGCTAATTTAAACCCAGATGTTTGTAGCACAGGTCAAGCCAGTCTGTATCTACCCAACAATGTTTGTGTGGAACAGCCCATATTAGTATCTACTACAAAGCCATAAAAGCATGCATTGTTTACACAGTTGTAGATAAAAATGAGAATCTATGTACAAGATAAACCAATACTCAGAACTGAAGAGTTCAGATGGGCGTTCACATACATTCTTTAAAATAAAACTGTATGAGACAGAACCAGTGTTGCTGATTAAGTCATATGCATGGCAAAATGTAGGGGCTTGGACACCAGTACTACCCCTAATACTTCACTTTGAGAAGATCAAAAATACCAGAATTAAAGCAGCATGAAATCCATCTTCTGTAATACGATGAGAATAAAAGATTTAATTGGTTTTGATTTATACATTTGGGCCAAGTAGTGGTTTCTATATCACTGTCTATTAGCATGAGAGCTACAACTTGAAAAAGTACATGTAGTCTATGTCAAGTATAAAAGTGATTTTATGAATTCCATGCAAATTACAATATTTTGTTATACAAGGAAGCTTATGAAGTTCACATTTGCTATTTATTTCAAGTTAGCAGAAGACTAAGTGTCACATCAAATAGATAGATGTATCTGCTTATTTGGTTGGCTTACTTGGCTTTTACAGATACATGTATCTACACAATCACTGGAAATACTTCCAATTCTGCATATAGAGGACAATAGCAATTCCATTTGTCATGGATAGCAGTTGAATGTCCTCCCCAAATTTCTCTTCAGTTGAAAGCTATGTATTTAGCTGCAGTAAAATGTGTTATAGCACATAACTATTTCCCCAATTGAACAAAGCAAGTTCCTCACACAAAATAAACATGGTTTTCCCTCTTCCTATACCTATTTGAAATAATTGCTCCCCTAAAAAAACTGACAGAATTGCCAAATTTTTTACCTAAAGGAAATTTTTGGATAACCTGAAATAAATGTATTTTTTCATTTTCAATATGGTGTCAATTAATGTATTGCATTAGGTTTCTCCTGTAATATGTTTTTAAACAGTGGTAAAAAGATGTTACCTTAAAAAACAGACTCCAACCACCCCAGAGGCCCAAATCCACTAGCAAACCCTGCAAAACTAACAGAGCTAAAACCAGAAGTATATACAGGATGTAGATACAGATGTCAGCTTGCTAGATGCAAAATAAAAAGACTCCTCCGTACCAGTACTACTGACAACAGCATAGGATCAGAGTCATTAAACTGCAAGTTCTGAAGAGAGCAGGCGACTGTTCTGGGGAAGGATTAGTTTGTTTTGTTTTCTACTGTTTTCCAGGCTTCTGCTGCCAGCCACAGTCAGAGGCAGGGCACGAGACTATACTGACCTTTGCTACCAAACAGCACAGCCATTATTGCTATGCAATGTTCCACCAAAACTGATCTTCATCATTAGTTTTCATTCTAATTCTTACTCTTTTTACAACTGTTGTGACAACAGTTTGCCTAAAAAGTATAACCTCAGGTCTGGCAGCCTCTTGGACTCAAGATACAGGACATAGTTACCAGAAAAATTTAGCTTAAAAGACAGAACATATGCCACCTCCTTCAAAATGTCACTCATCTTAGAACTTTAAGGAGCCACACCTGTTGCTCACTCCAATGTTTGCATTTCTGCAGCAAGGAGACGCCTGAGGAATGAACCAAAGATTTCAGACCGTTCCAAATAAATACATGAATCTTCTGAAAATACTTCGGAGGGAAGAAGTTAGAATTTGCAATAATTCCCTTTCACGGAAGATGTGAGTCATATGATCATCACTTCTGTATGATGACACAGTCTCCTCACCTGGACACCCTTACACAGGTAAAAAGCAAGGAAACCCTATTTCATTTGTGTCTGGTCTTTGTTTCTGCCATTATAGCAATATCTATTTTTAGGGTTGACAAGAGTGATAATCACTTAATCCAAGAATCCATTCTAACCCTGAATGACTGACTGGTTTTGCAACAGCAAATCCTACATCAAGAAGTCTGACCAGAGAAGTCAAATAGCACCTCTTACTTTTCCAGTCTTCATTTTTTTATGGCAAGGAAAGTCAGGCTGAGTAGTCTGGTATCACAGGACTGGTAAGAGAAGATGTTGCAAGAAATCCTTGTAATGCTAATGACTGATAGGACACAAAATGCCAATAAACTGAAATATCTTTAGAAAAATATGTGATGTTTCATTCAGTAAGGAAGATGTCTTTCCCTAGGGAATTATTTCAGCTCTTCAGATAAGTAAGGAACGCAAGTCAAGCTTATTTAAACTCTTCTCATCTGCCATAAATACAAAGCTCTGTCATGGTTTCCACAGACAATACATGAACAATGACAGGTTTCTTCAGGGATTGTTTGTCTGAATAAAGTTCAGTGATTTTCATTTCTTCTTTTCTGCACTCCTTAAGATGCAAATACTTGCCACAACATGTTGATTTTGGCTTCACTTTACACAACTCAAATGTTTTCATCTTCTTTCCTGGATAGTTGCAGAAGTAAAAGGGTATTTAATTCCATTACATTTCAGAGCTTATTAAATAAAAAAAATATTTGACTAAAAAAAATCCATGTCAGTACTTTCTACTATCTAATCCCAGCTTAAAGATCACAGTAATTTTAAGATTTGTAGCCTGGCTTGTTAACTCACATCTTAGGTAGAAAGCTGTGTGCAAACTGAAAGTGCAAATGTTGCCTTGTTAATTGACAGCACCTATTTTTATATACTTGTATAAATTTCCATTTATGGCTATCAGGGGAGTAGGGGTTGTTACAAATCTTCCATTTATTTTACTCATCACTGAACTCTAGTGATTTTTCCTGCAGTGCCGGACAACTTCAGTAGTCAGTAAAAGTAAAGTGCAAATTTTGTAGAGTACTGTTAAACCCTATGATGCCTTCTGTGAATAATCCATGTGCTTTTTCACAACTCTCCACTCTCCCCTGGATTCTAAGACTCTCAGCCAATATTTCTTTGGATATTTAAATTAAGTGCTTAAGCAAATCACCAACAGTGTGCAGTCTGTCCCTCTCAGTGGAGAAGAAATATTACAAAGAATCAACACTTTCTCAACATTTGGATGCTGACTTGGGAAACAGATCTAATGCTGGGATGAAGAAGGTGAAGATTAGTTTGCATACAAGTGTGATTGGGTAAGTGAACAAAAGGAAGGATACCAGAAGGACTCATTCCTAGGAGATGACTGTTACTATGCCCTAACACAGAAAATATCTTTGAGTGGCTGGGGTGGTCATAGTTTCTTCTTCTCACATCTCATCTGCCGAACAGAGAAAGTAGCTCATACTCACACCTTGACTGTTTGTCCTGATCTTGATTACCAAGATCTTATTACTAGGATTGCTGATGTAAAAGCCAAACAGAGCCTGGACACCAGGCTCTCAGGTCAGCTCTGCCAAGCAAGTGATGGTTACCAAAAGGAACAGCAATACAACCAGAAATCGAAAAATACCGAGGGAAAAACATCCTAGGTGCCTCAACTGAAAAGGCAAACTTTACCAAAGGAGAACAGGGCAGCCAGGCATGCTCATGCCACCCGCTGCCCAGCAGAACACAACGACACACATCTGTCACTGAGACACTCTCCATCCTCTTCCACAGGCAGCACAATGCCTTGCACGGTTTTTGAACGAAAATCAATGTTCATCACAAAAACTCAAGATGACATCTGGGTTTTAAGTACTGCAGCAGGGGAAGTCAGGAAAGAACTCCAGCTAAGACACTGCTGAAGCCACATCAACCTTAAGGATGTCTAAAGGGCTTTGATGGAGTCTTTCAATATAAATAATTTCAGGCAGGCAGATCAAAATTTCTAGATGTCTTTTGGAAGACAAAAATTGTGGTAAGTGGAAAAGGGCTAGGACACATGCCACTGACTAAACCTAAAAATCAGTACACCAAAAACAGAAAAGGCAAGAGGCAGAGAGATGCAGCCAAGCGTTTTTCATAAATAATACAGACATAGATTCTGTGACAAATTCAATTTCTCTGCTGGGAAAAATGTATGCCAACTGTATCTCTGTGGTTTGACCACTGACCACAGAGAAAGACTGACACACAATGCAAGTAATGAAAGAGTTAAAGGACAGTAGGCTAATTAAATGAGGCCTGCATAGCTTAATGGCAAACAGATCTTGTAAAAAGACGTAAGGTATCATTTCATTAACATACATGTTGTTTATTAAACATAGCTAGAAAGATTCTCTCACAGACGTCTATAAAACAGCTGATTTAGAATCTTCACTAGACTCAGAAACTAGCACATGCAAACCAAAAAAGTGCCTCATGTGAGATTAAAACTGGCTTACAAATATGAAAAATACATGTTGGGAAAATTGTGATCAGAAGATAAGGTAAACTGGTATCTGTTCCCAAGTCACTGCCACGGGAAGTTAGAAATAAAAGACAAAACAAACATGTAAATCTTTAAGACTGACTTACTGTAAAACAAAAACAGTGGATAATCACAGTAAGTAAAATATTATACATATTTTTGTCTATGCTGTGCTACATATTCAAAATTATGTTATCACCTAACATTTCCTTCTATACAATTGCTATCCCAATGAGAACAAAGAATGACTTCCTAAACACAGCCTTCAATATTTCTTTTTCTCTTCGTTTTTTACTATATAATTATGGGGTTAGCTTTTGGCCCCTCTGCCCTGAATATGTAGTTATATTTTCTGTATTTTCCTGTATTTCTGTAATTTGTTGCAAATGCAGTTGATTGTAAATAACAATCTTCACAGTACTACTGTGAGACATAATTAGGGTGATCATTTTAGGAGACAATTGTAGCCAAATATCAGTAGCCAAATACCAGTTTCAGAAATCCAGCTTGAGAAGCCCAGCATCAGACCTACTCAAAGCATAGGCCTAACCATAAAAATCACTGCTGAGTTGTCCTCAACTACAAAACGAAAAAGAAATACTCCACCTCAAGCATTTAAAAACCACAGAACAAGTATCCACTTACTGAAAACTGATAGAAGGAAATCGTCCAGCATCAGACACTAAGCAGTAGAAACACTTTTCTCACAAACCTACAATCAGCTTAATTGTAAGAATTTCTTCCCTATTCTTCTCCATGCACTATAATTTGTTCCAACTTTAACAAACAGGGTCACAGTGTGACAAATAAAAGCCTCCTTTACTACCCACTCATCTGTTACCAGGGCAACAATCTGTGCACATACTGAATGAGACAAGAGTCATCTGGAAAAATACTATGCAATTGTGTACTACTGCTATCCTGTAATACAGAAGTACAAGAGCTAACTTCTCAGTGCTTATATGCTTTTAATTTTTGTTTCACATGACACTATGGTGAAGTGCTTGGGGTTTTTTAAAGCTGTTGGGAAAAAAGCAGAATTCCTCTTATGCTGGCCTGCAGTAAACCCCAAGTCAGCTGTGAGCAGGGCTGCAATCTCCAGAGCTGCAGCACAGAAACCCACTATGAAACAGTGTAGGTAACACTTTGCCATGGTACATTTTCCTTCTTCAGCACAGCCTACTACAGAACAATCTGCAACTGATATTTAGACATCACCAGTAAGAGAGAGATCATGGATTTAGGAGCCCCTGAACTGCAGGGAAGAATATTTTCTGGTAATGACAACCAAGCCACTCTGCCTGCCTGCAATCTGAATTTTAACATGCCAGCATGAAGCAGGGAGTGGGGAAGGAGCCAGATAAACTACTTAACTGTGGTCCCTAAGCTCTTCTGTTAATTCACCCATCTTAAGACTGAAGGCTGCACAACTTAACCTAAACAGGTTTGCTCTTCCCACCTGCTCTCTGAACATCAGTAGGGATGATAACAACCTAACAAAAAAAGCAAGTTAGCTTTTGCACAGATGATCTATCATTAGGAGAAAAAAAAGTTAGAGTAGCCTTTACTATATACAGAGCACCAATCATTCTGCAGGAGCAGCACTCTGCAAGTGATGGCTGAATTTGGAAAGTAATGCTACCAAGTTCAACCCCCAAAATATGAAATCTAAAAGGCACCATATCGTGAAGTCTGGATGGATTTTCACATGGGCAGAACACAGCATTTATCTGCCATTTTGGCAAGTTCCCTATCACATTTCTAATTTCTACAACAACAGCAGACTCAATTCCTCCAAAGCTAAAATAATGGACAAAAAATATCTCTTCTTTAATATTTTTTTCAAAGGCCTGAATTCCATTCCTCTTTCAAAGCCTTCTCAACAATAACTCAGTCTGAGACAGAACATTGAAAATGGAAAGATACAGAGTGGAATAACTTGAAAGCTACAAGCAACTAAGAAAAAAAATCTGTCTTGTGGAAAATGTTAGGCAACCTTAAGTACAGGTGGTATATTCTGAGCCAGCTACAAGAGAGAAAGGCAAGTTACACAAAGCAGTCCAATGTTTATGAGTTGGGACTCCTACAATCATGCATCTCAATACAGCCAAATGCAAGGTCAGACATCTAGGAACACAGAATAGAGGTCACACTTACAGGATGGAGAACTGAACCCTGGAAGTCAGTGACTCTGAAAAGAACAATGGATCATATTGGATAATCAGCTTAACCTGAGCTCACAGCCAGCTTCTGTGGCAAGGAGTCCGCAAAGACACTGGATATTTACACATCAAAGTATCAAGCAGAAGGGAAAATGAGGTACTATCTCTGCAAACAGCAATGCTGAAAGAGTGCTACTGGAATAGACAGTGCTTGTAGTTTCACCACCACAAAAAGATAGTGAAACTAAGAAATGTTCAGAAAAAGGTCACCAAAAAACAAACCAACCACCACTGAAATACTATCAAAATGAGAATTCAGTGCTTAATTTTATTTACTCAAGTAAAGCTTAAGCTATGGTCTGCAATCAGCTATAGAAAAAACCACAGAATTTACTAATGGAGTAGAGAATGTAACAAAAGCAATACCTAGACCCCAAGCTAGTCAAATTTGTACAGTAAAAGTACATACTTTCAAGTTAGGACTAAGATTGGCTGAAACTAAATTTGTTAACATCATTGATGTTTCATTATCCTAAGTCTTCAAAGCAAGATTATATGTCTGAAGTACATCCTTGTTCAAATACAGGTTATAGACCTCAAATGGAAACTACTGAATCAAATGTTTGGTCTGTGCTTTACACTGATCCCTGTGGGCCTTGAAGAATATTCATCTATGCGGTAAGGAATTTGAAGAACAAACTATAATATCCACTCATGCTTTATCCCTCCTGGGTAAACCCACGACAAACAGGCATCAACTTTTCACATCTAAAGCAATTATTCAAACAAGGCTCCCTGAATTCCTCAATACACAGAAATATACTTACCTCTTAGAGAACAGAATGGATTACTCCATTAGCTATGGTTAAATACGTAATTTCCAGAAAGAGAAAAATACAAATTGCTCAGATAACTTAACACATACTAAGCAGAAAGCAACTGTTGTGCAAAATTGCCAAATACTGCATTTTATATAAAGGTTTTCTTACAGGATAGCCTTGTTGCTTTCCAGAGAAGGGAAAAAAAAAAACCAACAAAACACCAAACAAACAAAATAAACAAAAACTCAAACAAAAAGCCTCCAAATCCACAAATTAATACACACACACACAAAATTCAACACTGTTCTCAATCTTTACCTGCTCCTGTACATCTTCAAACTCTGAACTAAGCAGCTCTATGAAGATGGGGACAGCTCCTGCTTGGATCACTATTCGAGTCTGAAGGGAATTTCCCGAGGCAATATTTGTAAGCACCCACGCAGCTTCAAACTGGAAAACAAAATACAAGTCAGTTTACTAAAAGCTTTCTATACCACACCAAACATGGAGACTAAATGTATTTAAAAACAGAGCGATTTGGCAGATTTGACATAGGAAACACCTGAAAAAACATGAGCTATTACTAATTAACAGACAATTAGCAAAGAACCAGAATCATATATTTAAGAGTTATCATTATCACTTGAAATAAAAATTTGCAGCAGTTCCTTACAAGAACATCGGGTTTACCGTGGCTTTTCAGATTTTTTTATATTTTTTTTTTTTGCTATGCATTTATGTTACCTTTGCCTTAGTGGCTCAGAACCTGTACACAAAACACTGTGCTTTCCCACATGACATGACACCTTCATTCACTGAGTCACCACTGATATTCCTGAAGATGCAGGAGAAGACATTGTTTGACAAAATTTCATGGATAACAAGCAAATAAAAGATCTAGAAGAGATTAAAAAAAACCCCAAACAAACAAAACCAGATTTCTAAGAAACAACTCAAAGTACTTCTCTCCAACTTTGGTTGTCAGTACTGATGCCAAATGTTATTAGTCTATGATGTTCTTATTCAAGACTTGAAGCAAAAGTGAGATCCTGAACTAACACTTAATATCTTTTAACTGTTTTTTCATTTATTATTTTAATCTCAACTTGTAAAAGCATTAACTTTTTAAGATGAAATGCAGATTTCAACACTAGCTGAGACCTCAGGCCTCAGATTCTAGAAATCCACATTTGAGTAGGTTTCTGGATGCTTTCAGTCCAAAGATTATTACATTACACTAGCAAATTTAAATCTTATCAGGTGCATTCAGAATCTATAGAATTAAAAGACTGCTTTTAATATATAAGTTGAATAGCTGAATAATATAAAAGTTGAATGAAAAGTAAAAATCAACAAACACTAAAACTGGAAAGTTGTAAGCTATAAATGACCAATTTTGACACTACCAAAAGATGCTGCTCCAGCAGTATTCCAGTGAAAATACTGACATACCTTCAAAAACTGTCTCTTAATAGCAGCAAGCACTTACATTTAGGATTTAATCATAAAAACAACTCCTGCCAAGGAGTTGCACCAAACCCTGAAATGTGCCTGAAATAATAACTCAAGAATTAAGCCTAGACTTCTAAGGCTTTTCGTTTTTAAGTCTTATTAAAGACTTTGGTTTTGAAAATACAATTAATCCTGCCCTTCTGATCAACTGAAGAAGAAACTATCTTCTAGTGAGATGTGATCAGAATAAACAATTTCAAAATACATCACTGCAATACACAGGGAGTATGGGCTGTAAAATAAAGCAGAAACACACGAAGTCAAAACTGCAAGATTCATCATTAATGAACCTGAAGCAAAACAGTCTGGCCAGAGCCTAAGGCCAACATAAAATGTTGCTTTCCTGTAATTTTACTTTCTATGAAGTGAGTATCCAGTGTTTTGAGATACATTATAACATAACTATTACTCATCTTTCAAACACAGAGGCTTCTGATCCCTATTTTAAAGTTTGCCCTCTGGCTTCCTTCTGGTGCCACCAGCTTGAACTACTCACAACTTGGAGACTCCCACTGTCTCCAATGTAAGTCAGAGATCAGAGAGTGACAGTTTTTCTCCTCCTTCTCTGTGGACACCTGGTGCTGCAGGATATGTAAACTAAGGAATAGTTACAGGTTAATGGCAAAGATATCTGTCTGGTATTGTTCTTTTTCAAGATTCCTCTCTCCACATGAGACAAATGGACTTATTCATTTATGGTTTCATTGATCCTGGAGAACAGGGAAGCTTTTTTAAGTCCTCCATTCACCTTGAATAAAAACAGGATAGAGGAATTCCTAACAAATTAGACCTTCCTATCACTGATCTGAGAGGCCTAGTTTTTACAGGATATTCCACTAACAACACAGAAGAAAAACAGATCATAAATCCCAATAAAGTTCCAAGTTCATTAACATGGAAGTTGCCATATTCGATCCACCATACAAGCAGCTATAAATTACACTTCACTGTCTCAGAACGAGTTGAAAATCCTTTCCTTCTACAGCTAGGCTACAGTTAGAAATGCCTAGAATGCTAAGCCTAAAGGAACATTTTTGGAAACAATGACAGAGCAAATACAAATATTAAAAAGTGAGGTCCAGAGAACTTCCCAACTGATCGCAGCAAAAAATTCTACCTGCAGACCCTAAACTGCCAAGCTGGCAGAGAGATTTGGCAAGATGGAGGAAAATTACCCAGGAAGAATGGAATATCAAGAGCAACATAATCAAGCTTTTATTTTCACTGCTTTCCTACAAACTCTTTAGGACAAGCTTGTACATTTCCACTCTGACTGATTTTTCCTATTTATTTCCATATAAAAATCAATACATGTTACATCAGTAAGGCCACAAGAATTGCTTTCATTTGCCTGCCTGTCTTAGGTTTCTATGCTAGACCCCTATAAGTAATAAAAGGCCTTCCAATTTTTTTACATCAGATACCTTACAAATTTTCCACTGGAGTTGCAAACTAATGAGCTTAAATCTGATACACATATTCTTAGTTACAGTCCACAGACTCCTCAAAGGAAGCTAACAGACTTCTGGAATACTGTGGGTAACAAAAGTAATACTTGTAAATGATTTCTCTAATGTGAAAAAAAACTTGTAATTTTTTGCCTATTTCCAGTCAACAAAATTTGGATTTCACATGGCATTCACAAACCTGTTGCCTTAAGCATTTTGAAAGAACGCTGATTCTAATCTAAGTGTTGTATTTAATAGAGACATGTTAACTTATTTGTTCCTTAACTAGAAGATTTGCTTTCTTTCACTTTCTATTACCCAAGAAAGACTGACCAGAAAAATGGACAGCTGGAAATGAGACAAAGGTCTAAGAAAAATTAACTACCATTGTAACACACATAGTTCAGTTTTTTCAAACCACAGTAAGGTTTCCAGCTTTCTATATTTATCATTACCTATTGTATTTCTAATTTTAAACTTTTTTTTGCTTTAATCAAAAATTTAAATCCTAATTCTAAAGATTTAAAATTGTCTTCAATTAGTACAAAAAAGACAAACATTAAAGTTTCGTTTAATAGCTTTTCATCTGTTGAGTTCCAAATTTCAAGCTCTGTTTTTGTTAAAGTCTGAAGACCCCACCCTATCAATCACTCAATGCATCTTAGACGTCTCCCTCTCTCTCCTCTGTCCTGTACCCAGAGGTTTTGCCAGAAATTCTGAAGATAAAATAGCTTTTTTAACATAGTGAAGAAAGAGAGGAAGTACAGATGAACAAATCACTGATTTTTTTTCTCTCTAATTTGCATCACCAAACGCCTTTCTAAACTAGCAAGACAGATACATTTATATTTTTATACCTGTAATGTACAGTTTTCTTTTCGCTTCAGGAACTCCACAAATCTGGCCACCACTCCTTGTGTGTTTATGACTTCATCTATTGGAGGATTTGGTTCTGTTTAAAATAAAAAGTTAAGTTAGATACATTAATTTCTTTGCAAGGAAATTCTCAAATTACTGCATCAAAACAATATCCAGTGACATCCTGACTGCTCTCTTCTTGGAGTGTGTTCTTTTTCTACAATACTTTACTAAAAGGCAATGGATTCCTATCTGTCAACATAAGGAAACTCCAGCCTGAGTTTTGAGGTAATAAGATAACATGATTCAAAGCACTGATGCCCTCAGTAGTTTAGGCAGACTGGTTTCACAGCAGCAGCTCTGTGCAGTCACTCAGGCATGCACACGTGCCGAGGAACTTTGGTATATCAGCATATTTGAGTCACAGAGACACTGCCTACAACATTTAAACTTAGACCCAAAGAGGAGATCTCACATCTGCAACACTGAGCACAGATTTTAAGAAAAGATGCGACTATTGTATACATCAGGCTGACAGTGTGTAAAGCAGAGCTTGACCTAGATCAGTGTGAACTCAATTTTTATTGCTGTCAAAGTAAAACCACATGCCAGGGAGGCTTCCATATCTTTCTCTAAGTAATATCAGCCCTTACCTTTAGAAAGCAGCTTTCGGAACTTCTGAGTGGCTGAGAGCTGCTGTTCTGGACTATTGGAGAAAATCATCTCAATCATATCAGAGGTGATGACAGCACTCTGGGATTTAGGTGGGGAAACAGAATGAGTGTGATACAGAGCAAATGAGGAAAAAATCTGGGATTAGCAATGAACAGGTTGTATTTGCTAAACCAGTATCAAGTTTCTTTCTTATTGAATAAAAACTTAGGTAAGACCATTATGGACAACAAAGGAATCATTATATATCTACATGCACATATGGCAGCATCATTCTTAAGTGTAACTTTGCTTTACTGAAAGCCAAAATTCAAATTTTCCTCAAGATATGGCAAGAAAATTGCTCTTCAGAATTTTCACTGGTATTCTCTTCCTTCCTCTAAAATAAATGTAAAATTGTCAGCTTCAACAAAAAGTAATTATGCTAGCATTTAGATTTCCCTAACATGTACATTTTGACTTACTCTCTTACACCAAAATGTATAGGACCTGTCATTTCTAGAAGAGCTGACAAACCTTGGTAATGCTTGTTATCATCATCAAAGTAGGAGTATTAAATTTTCCATAATACTGATGGTTTCCAATAATATGACTACATTAAATCAGAAACCTTTCTTATGCTAGGTAAAATCTGACATTCTGTTCACCACACATGTATACCCATGTAAAGAAGCATAAGAAAAGTCAAATTTTTTTCCTTCTACTTCTAATCTAAATCCTCAGATACATCTGATCCCAACCCTTGGACAGACAGGGAGACAGATGACAGTGCTGAAAATACTTGAGCATTGTCTATAACAGCCAACAGCTCCAACTGTTAAGAGCCTGAAATTAATTGCACTTAACACAGCAAACTGTGTAATGACATTATCTATCAATTAGGCAAAATCCTTTCCTTACTTTTTACTATCTATTTGTTTCATATAAGCTTCCAGACAAATGATTAATGGCATTTAGGACTTGCCAGATATTTGAATACTATCTTGAAGAGTAAAACCATATATTCTATTATTGATCTACCATGCTGTTTATAAGCATTTCTCTGTTTCTCAGTAATTTTCAAGGCTCATATAACCACCAATAGCTCAGCCTCATTTCTATGGAAACATCACTTGCATACTCTGAACACAGACACTGTGAAGATCAGTGACACTTTTAAGTGAGAATTGCACTTTCCTTGAACTTTTCTGTGACAGAACTAAAATCCTTACTATTTTTCTTTCCAGGGAGAAAGTAAAAAAGTCTAATTTCCACTAAAAGTATTTTTGTGCAGTATTACATTCTAGTATGAAAAGGAGTTCAAGGCCTCATACAGACAGTTAAGCTAGGTTTAGCTGTATTTCCAACACTTTGGTTAAAACTGGTGCCACCTGAAAGTCTGCTAAGAAAGATTTCCACCGAGCCCCTTTTTAACTTTGTAAATTGCAATAACACACTGCCTGATTTGTATTTTCATGTTTCAAGCATTATCAATCTCAGATTAAAAAAACCCCAACAAGTCTGGCCAACAGTTGACAGAATCACCCGCAATGGTGAACACCAAATCCAGGAAGTGATCAGCCTGCCAGGACAATGACATTTTATTTAATTTTTTTGAGCATTGAAAATATCCTCTGAAAAAACACTCAGTGTATCCCTAACATTATTCTCTCATGTAATCTGTTTCAGGATGGTTCACTGAGACAGGTGTTTCAGAGCCGTCCACCTCTGAATGCATTCTTCACATTATTCTGGAATTTCATTCCCGTCACATCACTGCACAGCAGACCTGCCAGTTTCAACAAACACTGCATTCATTTCCCATCACTTACTGAAGTCATCTCCATATTGTTCATCTGTGCCTCATGGAAGCCCCCATCTGACATCACTTCCTCCTCTGCTTCCTCCTCAGCCGTTGCAACATTTCGGCGTTTAAACAACTAAAGAGAGAAAGCATTTAATATATATATATTTAATATATATTACACAGCCAGTAGATACACAGCATGTTGTGTCAGGCTGCTATAAAAATGACACATGCTGTCACCTCAGGAGAAGGTGGCACACTGGCTGCAGGGCTTCAACTGACAGCACATGGAGAAAGCTTAGCCATGAAGTGAAAACAGCAGTGTGCTAAAATATCGGTTCTAACATTTCTGGAAAATATTCAGTGATATCCCCTTTTCTTCTTTACTATCTGCCTCTGTCTACAACCTGTCTAGCTTCCATACCATTGCCTTCTTGCAGAGGATGCTGGGGCTCAAAGACCTGATAAATTCCTGTGTATTACACATCTTCAGAACATCTTCAGAACACCTGCGGAGGCTCTGACAATCGAGTTACAGAGGCAAAGAGAGGGCTTTGGAGGATGATCATACATAGGATATTATACTGGGATGAGCAGAATTTGGTTGCTATAACTTAGAGAAGGTACCCAGTTTGAGGTGTCATGAGGAGAGCTAGAGAGGCTACAGCTACTGGTCAGACAGTTTTGTTCAAACCCTCAAGCTGCTCTGGCCAATGTTACACTGGAGTGAATGAGAAGCACTCACTCTACATCTTGTAGAACATCTTGTAGAGAGTGTGGAAGAGGCAGTGAAGTCTGCAAGTGATTCTGACTTCAGACTGACTGTGTCTGAACTTGGAGGGTGGGAACAACTAAGAAGGGGTATGGGAGAAGCAGAGAGCCAGAGACACTGCAAGACAGGACTGTTTAGGGACTGCGCACAGATATCCCAACTGCTGTGCATTACCTGCTCCTCTCTCTTTTGCTTCCGTAGCTGAAGACCCTCCTCCTCCCGCCTGCGACGCATCTCGTCGGGGTTTAGAGATTTGTTCTTGTAGCTCTTCAGCCGGAAGTTCTCTTTTCCTGAGGTCGTCATGATTCCTTCACAACGCAATTAAAAAAGAAGACAAAATTACTCTTCAACAACACATCATTTTATATTCTGTCTTCACTCCTTAAACTCCGTAGCCATGAACTTCCAGCCACTGCCCCCCTATATTCCATTGCCTGACTTCCAATAAAACTTAGAAGGTGGAAAGCAAAATTTCACAGAATTATTACTTTGGTGTCAGTTCTTCACATCAGTCCAACAAACTTTTATTTTATTTTTAGAGGTTTCACAGAGTAAGTCAAATATTTTATTAAGAAAGAACGAAGGTCTATAAGGCAGGGTACATAGCTTGGTCTAAAAAGAAAACTGCACTAAAAAATTTTAACATTTCTCCACACAGAGAATTAGCCAAACAACATACTCCTGTCTTTACTAAGAAGTGAGCTTAATTTATTTTGCATATCAGTACAGGGGCTTTTTTTTTTGCACTTCATATCCATGTTTTAACTTAATTCAACACAAGCCTGTTGAAGAAACCCTGTCTTATTTCTATCTAGACAAGGTCTACAAGAAAATTGAAATGAAAAGAAACATTTTACATGAAGATGGTTTAACCATTGAAAATGCTCAGTCCTGCAAAGAAAGCAGTGCTATTGTTCCCCTCCTCCCCACCCCCAGTCCCTAATCCTGCCACTGTTTATGCAGAGGGGCCTTTTTTCAGTCTGTGATTTCCAAGTCCCATCTGTCTTATGTAACTCAGTGGGTCAGCATTTGTAGCTGCCCATGATGATTTGCACATGTACAACACCACACTTTGGAGTCACTGAGCATAAAGCCATAGGCAGAGAACTGTGTGGAAAGAACTCATCCCCTGAAAGCAATGGGTGTGGATCAGGTCTCTTAGTGCTCCATTCTGCTGCTGCTTCTCTTCTTACATCACCCCTTTAAATCCAAGAGAGATTGGAAATCAAATTCTCAACATGTCAGTGTTTCCATGAATCTTCACAGAGGCGCAGAATCTCCAACATTTTGTACCACAAAATTTAGGAAGCTGCACTATATTAAAAGTTACTCTACAGGACTTTCAGAGGTCTCTTTCAAATGCCCTAATGTGCTGTATTAAATAAGCTACCTACCTCAAATTGTATAAGCACAGAATCACCAGATGATAAATGATCTCCTGTGCACTTTTTACTTTAAAATGGAGCAACATGAGTCTACACAGATTCTCAACAGATTAGGTTTCCTATTTAAAATACATCAAATGGATATCGAGTCTACTCTAACTACTCTTCTTTCAGTTAGCACAAAAAGTTGTAAGAGAATGAAAAAGAGGCTACTCAAATATGCTTCTTGTTAGAGTCTCTTTTTAAGTTGCTGTTACCTGACAACCATTTATAAGAATTCTGATGATCAGAACTGACTTTCAGAGAAAACATTTTGAACATCACTTCAAGTGTTACTGTATTCTGACAACTGAGATTTTAAAAACTGTTCAGGGACACAGAACTACTGCATTGATTGTCAGTCAGTCACAGTTTGCACTGAATGCAATATAAAAACCTGAGCATATAGGTAAGCAATTCAGCAGCCTTATTTTGCTGAAAGGCTCTCCTGAAATGGCCTTTTTTTTAATAATGGTATGACAAAAAGATAACTCAGAGCGTCAGAAGTTCCCTACATCTTTCTTAACAGCTTTGAGACCCCTTTCTTCCTATGCTTATATGTTTGAGCTTCAAGTATTAGTGTTTCCTACAATATGCTTGGCAATTATATGTTCTTCATATTTTTAGTTTAAGTGACTACTTAAACCTGTATATTAAACCCACATACTATTTGAAAAAACCTTGAATTTTAACTGTAAAAAGAAGTTCCGTCAACAAATACTCAAAATTTATTTCATTCCTAAAATATTTTGAACAAAATATTTTACATAGTTTAGAAAAAGCAAGTTGAACTCAAACACCAGGTGGACAACCATGAGCTAGAAGGATTTTCCTAACAGGAAAACAGCTTTGCAGACACTCTGGTTATTCTGTCCCTGACCATAAACAAACACAGGCATACACTACAGCCCAGACAACATCTCAGGCCATCCGTAATGTTATTAACAATTCTCCATTTTTGGCTGAAGTCTGTCTTCTCCAACTCATAAGACTGTATTTGCCTTTATTTGGGATTTCAGGACTTTGATAACTCCTTGGATAAAGTCCTGTGGTCATTTCACACCTTCACTTTCAATACCTACAAGTTCTTAATTGAATTAAATTCTTGACAGGGAACGTCTTCATCCTTAATACTGAATTTCATCTAATTTCTGTTACGTAGCCTCTCCATATGTTTCAATGTTTCCAAACATCAATGACACAACCAACTTCATCATAAGTAAGTTTCCTTAAGTGTATTCTTCCTTACTGTACTTATTAAACTAATTTGCCCTCATATCCCAACTTGCATATTGATTTTCTTTCAATTAATTTTGCTTCTGTCTTTAAGGTAATAATTTCCATTTTCCTTTCAGAGTTCTCTTAGCCCCACCTGTTGTACCTTATGCCATTGTTTCACTTACTGAAAATACAAGTACAGGATTTATTCGAACTCTTTCTTTGACTTTACCACGACATCTCTACCCAACAGCTTCACAAGAATTATCTTTCTTACACCCTCCACAAGCCACAGCTGCTAGTTTTGGCTGTGCTAGTTTTGGCTATGCTAGTTTTGGCTATGCTAGTTTTGGCTATGCTAGTTTCTGACTTTCAAGACAGCTCACTTTGCTGACTAGCCCCTTCCTTTATTTCATGAGTAAACTGCACATTTAAAATCCTTTCAATGTAGTATATTGTCTTTTACCTGGGAGTACAAACACTCACCACCAAATGACTGGGAAGAGTTTCTTTCATTAAAGGTGAAAAGATTAAACTCCCTTCATCACTGAGAAGTTACCAATTCAACTAGCAATGGGCTCAATAACTTATTCTATACTAGGCTGTCACTGGTAGTAAATAAACAAAATTCCAGCACATAGCCACATACCTATTTTATACACCTGTCTAACCTGTATAACTGTTAAACCCACAGTTACTTTCTAAAAGTAGTTCTTACATCCTGAATGTATCTTAAAATCAATTCTTTCTTTACCATTCCTTCACTAGTTTCCTGACTATGGGTGAAAAATTCAACGAGTGCATCAAGGATTCCATCCAGCCCACACACACTGCCAGCATCTTTGGACCTATTCAAACGTGTAAGCACACAATGGCTTTTTAGGACTAAAAATATAATAACTCTGTGTTAGTTGTTACAATCATTCAGGGATTGTTTGCTATAAATCTCCTCCTCCATTTTCGAGGATGCAGCTTTTTCCCCAGACTAAACCACAGAAGCAAAACAACTTTGAATTGTCTCACTGGTCTCCAGCAGCTTTGTTCTGCCTTAGCTGAGAATCTTTCAATGGTCACTTTAAGCTCACCCGTGCAGCAAACAGCAAACCCTGGATCTTCTCCGCATTGTCAGAACTAACGCTACTTCTGGAGAAAATCTGTGGTGGTTGTCATGGAAATGTTCCACCCATCTTTTCTTTCCTAAAGATAGCATAGTACTGTCCACATTTTTTGATACTCCTGGCTACAGATTAAAACCTCTGGAGACCTGGTAAGGAATTTTCATGGTGTATTTCTTGGGCTTTTGTGCAACACCACTCAAACCCCATACGACACTTTCTCCTTCTCAGTTTGTCTGCAATAAAAACAAATTTTAGCAAAATTAAACCTATTAACTATTCTTGAATGTCTGCATTTCCATAAGAACAACATGGTCCCCAATTTGTTCGCTGATGAAGATAAGAACCCTACCGAATGTGGATGTGTTCTAAGCACACATTTCTGGGGGAAATAAGAAACACTGCATTCGTCCTTACTCATCAAGTCAAAGAAACTCTGAAGCACTGGGAAATACAGACTCACTTACTGCCATGACCTACCTAGTCCCAAGCAATCATCTAGACAGGAACAAAAATGAACTCCCTGCCTTCTTAAATCAGCTATCACTGCCACTAGACTTAAGGGCTTTGCCAGAAGGAATGCCATGTGACTAATACTCTTGGATACTCCAAAGGTCAGAGGTACCAAGATGTAGAAATAAAGCCCTTACAAATCAAGAGCTGCATAATTTTATATATATATACATATATATATGTAAAAGCACAAATATACCATGTATATATAATGAAAATAAGATTACCAAATACACTCCTGATATTAAAGACTTAGAGACAGACTTTCCTTCTTTGGAAATAGGGGCAAGAATAAGAAGAAAAAAATGTATTTCAGAAGTGTAGATCTATACATGACATTCTACCTCACAATGGGAATAGGTCAGAAGGGGAAGACTTGAAAATTAAGGCAGAAAAGGAGTTTGAAGAGAAACAGTATGATAAAAAATTATCAAAATATCCATGATTTGCCATCCTATGAGAGTACATTTCCTATCTGAGGCAGTCGTCAGAGGGAAAGGACTCACTGGGAGCAGATTTGGGAGTTCTGCTGTGCTGTCACACTGCTGCCTCTCCTTCAGATTGCTGCCAGAGAGACACAGGAAAGATACAAGAGGCACTGTCAGCCCTGAAAGGACAACTCGTTTTAGAAATGGCACTGTCAAGACAGAACTCCAAGCAGTGAGAGAAGCTGGAATTATTCAAGGGAAGAAATGCACAAAGCCTTTACTTGCAAGGAGATTTTAGTTTGTTTATTGGCTCTGCTGTGAGTCTCTGGATGTCCTAGAGAAGAAGTTTGCTCACAATCACGCCTCCTGACATCAAGCCAAACACCTACAGCATAGCCTGGACAGATGTTTGAGCAATTCCCTGAGCTCTGATTAGTGGATACATCACCTTCTGACACTCTTCAGTGTGAGACTGTAGAACCTATCCAATTTAAAAAGCAGCACCTGGTCATTCATTGCTCTCATCAATACACTTGCAAAAAAAATCAGCGTTTTGGCCACAAATGTGTTTGGTTTTTCTCCCTATGAAGTGTAGCTTTGGGGAAGTCCTTCTAATTTGCTTTTTGGTAATTCACAGACAACAAGTCAGGATACTACCAGAAGTATTTAAATCTCATGGAAGTAAATGGTCAGCTTTCTTGGAGAGGACAGACAATGAAAGCTCTTCATAATAAAACCATGAATAATACAGGGCATAGAGTGATAAAAAAATCACCTGGGATTAATGCTATTTCCCTGGAAAAACCTCTAGAGCAAAATCCTGCATTTGGCATTATCCTACAGAGATGAAAACACATCCACCAAGTCTCTATACAGTTGACAGTGTTATCTGAGAGAAAAAAGAAAACAAAGGAAATCAGCAGACTGACTTCTCTCTTCACTGCTGTCTCCTGTTATTTCAAAAGCCAGCTCAGCCAGACAAACACTTTGATGAGGTTGTATCTACTTCTTTTGCAAAATTATTTGACAAAGCACACTGGCTGATAGGGGTCTATGGGAATGCCCATCAGTAGAAGCACCACATCATCTGAGGGACAGGGGTGTTACTTCCTGTCTTCAGACTCTTGTAAAGCTCAGGACATCGACAGGAAAGGCTATTTAATCATCTCAACTACAAAAAGCTATTGTTCAAGCAACGCACTGCCAATTTCCAAGACCTCTGCTTACCTTTACCTAGCTGTAAAACAGGATTGGGAAACATGTCTCACAGTCACTATAAATTTAGCAGTTCTAGTGTTAGTAAAGACCTGTAAAGTAAGTTTAGCTGATGATATATCAAACCCCAGTGCTAACAAGGAAACAAAACAATCCTGTGAATTTCATTTTCTGTGGTTTATGAAAGCTGCAACAGCCGAACTCCTAGGGCAAGAACAATGGAGAAAAAAAGGAACCACCACCCTCTGCTACCCAAAAAGCCAGAAGATTAAAGGTGCTTCACATGTAACATAAAAATTGTAGCCAAACATTAATAGAATGTATAGCCTTGAAACAGGGTTCAGACTTTAAGGGACTTTCTGTCAAAAACTGGTATTAAGAAGTGGATTTCTTCATGGAACCGCTTGCCCGTCTCCATATCTTTCAAATCTGCTTTATTTTGCAGGCTTCCTAGTCCTCTTGGGGGTTTTCCCTGCCCAATGGTGAGCCTTAATTCACAATTGTTTCTGTTCTAGCACTTTTATAACCCTGTGAAACAGCAAACAAGTACTAACCCACCTAATCTACAGCTAATTTGGCATGTTCTAGCTCTAGACCATTTGGCAGATTGGACTGATACTTACTTAAAAACAATAATCTTAATTAATATAAGACCTAAAAAGACAACATTACACAACATGGAATGTGATATTACAGACAAATTACAAACTTTAATATTGACTGTTGCTCAAAAGCAAAGAAAAAAAGGAAAAATACATTGTGTGTCATCTGAACAATGTTGAGACACCTACATCAAATCTGCAGGGATGTCACATTGTCACATTTCAACATCTCATGTTGACTTTCTCATCCACAAACAAAAAAAAGGGCTGAAAAGTTGGTTAAAGTAAAAATAAACAACTACCACATCAAAGGTATTTCTGCAAAATTACTGACCTTGAAGGGTAAATTGATTATATTTCCAGGTAACATTCAGAAAGATCTTCTGTCCTTTTAAAAACAAGTACCTATTTTTTAAGAGATGTACTTAAAATCAGGCCAACACCAGGTTGCCAGGTTCCTGATCTTCTTTACCTTCTTTGCACTAAAAAAAAAAAACCCATAGGGAAAAATAAAACCAAAACAAAAAATCAAGGAAGGATATTTCTGGTTGCAGAAAAAAAACCAACCACAGACAGAACTACCTGATACTTGGTGCTGTCTCAGAAACTGATCTGGCACATCAGTCTGCATTACCAGTTAAACCCACTGACAGCCACACACTTAATTTTTGAAAGTTTGAGGAATGTGTGGTTTTGGGGGGTTTTTTTGCTCTTTTTTGAAGAAACACTGCTGAACAGATTAAGAAGTAATGCATTTACAAGGTTTATTGGAAAATAGTTTTAGCAAGGGGAAACGTACACCCCACAATAAAAGATTATACACAGTGTACCTAGGACTTCACTATACATTTACTACCGTGAAGATATTTACAAGATGTTTTAAGTTCCATTTTTTAAAGGTCCCTTTTGATTTAACAAGGCAGCCGATACAGTTTTCAAAGAAATAAAAAAAAAAAAAACAAGCTTTTTTTTTCCAGAAAGCTTTTAACTTGAGCAAGAGGGCAAAAAACCTGACTGTCAAAGCCAGGTCAATTTAAAATGAAAACATCTTCACATTTGTTAACTGAGACCTTCTGACTTGAGCTGAAAACACAAAATTCCTTTACTGCATTCAAAGACGCTGCAGTGCAATAAATCTGTTTAAATTAAAAACCCCTCACCCTCATTTCTATAACCCCACAGTTCACAATCAACCTGAAACCAAAAAGTTCCCACAAGTCATAAAACAAAGCAGCAAGTGGTGGGGAATTAAACTATTCAGCCACACAGGATTATACTGACATTAAAAAAAATAACCTCACGTTAATGTGCCCATCTACATGAAACAACAGAAGTGATTATTCCTGGGTGCCAAACAAAAACATAATCTGTTTTTCTTTTAAAGAGGAGATACATTTGTATTTTGATTAAGATCACAGCACATCCTCTCTGCACTTACAGAATGGGCTGGCCAACAATGGATTTTCTGTAAGGTCATATCTAAAAAAGGGACTGTTTGAAAAACCACATCTGACAGTCATCTGTCAGAAAAAAAGATCACCCTAACATTTCTAAAACCCTAGCATGCCCTAAACATTCTTTATGAGCAAACAAGAGTGCACCTTTCAGAATTTCATATCATGAACAGAAGAAATCTCTGACACTTTAAAACAAATTAGGCTAAAAATAAACTAAATTATTAATTAAGTTGACTTTGTAGTTTCAAGCAGCTTTTGTTTGGGGTTGGGAATATCAGAAGGCACTGAAACCAAAGCAACCTCATGCTTCTCATGATGACAAATCTGCCAGCAACAATTGTATTATTTGCTGTGACTCAGCACTATGGGCGATACGTGTGCAAACCCACAAAGTAACAGTAAGTCAAAATTCCACTGATTTCATCCTCGCTTTGGACATCAGCACTGAAAGAGTCTCACAGCACTGATGGATCAGCCACATCGCGCCCAAACCCACAGGCACTTCAAGGCTGGGTTACACTCACTCTGCCTCCCATATCCCGTTTACACCTAATCTACCCCTCCTACCAAAAACTCCCAAATCCAACAAACAGCACATTCACAGACACCTCTTCTCTTTTCTGATCACTTATCAAGACCAAAACAAAGCTAGAACAAGAACACACAGGCAGGTGAAGAAAGGATCATGTGGAAGCTCTACAAGGAATCCCTGTGTCTTTTAAGAGACAATCCCACCCTACTTCACACAAAAACCACAACAATCTAATGTTCATCACAACATTATTATCTGACTTTTCTTACAGATACTTATAGTTTGTGACCCACTAATAGGTGGTTTGTTTGCCAAAATGATATTTTCATAATTCAACAGGTGAATTTGCTTTCAAGTATAACCTTAGCACTAAATTTGGTAGGCTTACAATGCCTTGTTTGGAGATACATTCAGGATGTTTACCCACAGGGTATTTACTTTATGGTTTTAGAATCAGTACATCACTTAGATATAATCTCAACTTCATATAAAATAAAATAAAGATCTGTGTATTTTAAACCAGTTGGTTTCTCACAGAATATATGAATTCACCTGCTGAGCCTGATACACACTCTGAACTACCAAACAAAAACAGAAAATAGAGAAAATAAATACTCTGGATCACAAGGAAGCTGTCAGCAGCAGGTAAGTGGCTAAATCTTAAATCTTATGTCACACTCTGAAAGCTCAGAGTCCATTACTTTCCACACACATCCAGGAACAGTTGTATTTCTTTCAGTTCCAATGTGTTTTAGCTTCTGTCTCCTCATGACACTAAGCAATAATTATGTTTCAAGAAAGTATTCACATTATTCCAAACCAAATTTCTTCTGCCACTGAATTCCATTTACTCCTCTCTAACATGAACAGACCAGCAAAAGTGACCCTGGGATGTCCAGTCTACCATTACTTTCTAACACTTTTTCATACCCTTCTGCTATTAACATCCTTTATAAATCAATTCTGGTGAAAGGAAATTTACTGTCACCTGTCTTAGACTACCTCTACCTTTTATCCTCAAAATGAATTATTAAGTCTGCACAATGTTTTCTGCAGTTCAAGACATTCAGGAGGTGGCATAATATAATCTCCAGTCCTACTGTTCTACAGATTTTATATTCAGTAAAGATTTTCACTGAGTGTTTAGTTTAAAATTACCTTTTCTGTTTTTCCAGAGTCCCTTTACCTTGTCCACAATAATGTAAAAGTACTGATATTTCTGCAGGCGTTGCATTCCACTGCTGGCATTTTGTACCTTGAAAACTCCACATTCATTCTTGGAAATAACATCAAACAGTTTAATCGACTTACTTGCTTAACAGAGTTTAAAAACTGTAACAGACAAGATTATTATTTTTTCAGAGCAGAAAAAAAGCTGACTTGCTATCATAATGCTGCCTCTTTTCTCTGCAAGTTATATCGGCGTTTTTTTATTAGTATTATTATATTATTTAAACAAGTACATCCATGATGCTTCAGCCCCTTAGTATGAAGCTGAATAACTTTTCTATCAGTTCAGCTTCCACTTGTTCTCTGAAAAAGAGGTGGTCTGGTCTTTCTAACTTGTTTGCCCATTACATCATTCCAGAACCTCCTGTGCAGATATTTCAGCCACTCAGAATATTTCATCAAGTGTGTAATTCCTTTAATGTCTGTTATTTTTCTTGACCTGCTCACAGCCTATTAGGTTCGCTCATTATTCCCTTTAGCCTTCAGAAGTATTTAAACAACTTATTAATTTATCTATTTGCTGCTGCTCTTCTATTTCTGTTTCAAATTTACATTAAAGCCCCTAGCCCTAAATCACATCGCTCTTTTTTTTTATCTGCTACATGCTATTTTGGAAAAACTTGATTTCAGTTTCTCGGGGGGGGGGGGCACTGTTTGACATCCATTAACCTCTTGCCATAAAAGTTACATTTTCCAACTTAACAACTTGTTTAGTTGCTTTTAAAGGTACGCTTTTCTTTCCTGTTCTCAAAGATACAAGTTAAGCCCCCTCAAGAGCTTGTAAAACACTTCAGAATAAAAATTCCACAACTTTGTAGAGGGATAAACAGAAAAGATTTTAAAGCAAGCCTGCAGAAACAGGACCGTAAAACAAAACGTACCATTCTATTCACGTTAGCTTATTCAACAGAAGGGGAGGAAAAAAGAAAGAAAAGAGCACTGTATAGAAACACTGAAGCTGAAATAAGACTATCAAATAACCTGCTTAAATAAACATTTACACTGAGTAGTTTCTATAAAGAACCTTGCAGAAACTGCTACAACTGTAGGACTTTTTAGTTCTCGTGGTGACTTTGGCCAGTGCTGCTGACATGGGCTGTTGCTGCCTTTCCCTTTCCAAACGGACTAAACTGGGACTTCTCCAGGAGCCAGCACTCAGCTGAATACACAGGAGCATAATGGCAGTTTTGAAGTCATCAGCACAGAGAACATCACATCAGGAAAGACCAACACATGGCATACTGACAGCAGAAGGTGAACACCCTGGTACAGTGTCAGAATGGGAGAGGGGATGTAACAAAGAAACTCTGTTTTGAGTTGGGGAGCAATGGGGGGATGCCAAACCCCCAAAACAGTCACATCTCTCAGAAATGAAGCATCACTGAACCTGTCTGAAAGACTGTGACAAGGAAACCCATGCTGAGACAAACCTCTACCTCACATGTCATCTTAAGTTACCGTGCCTCAAGCTACGATTCATTTTCCCTGGGCCTGTGGGTATGTCTGAAGGGTAATTAAAATGTGCAACCACAGTTCAAGCAGAAACTTCAAAACTTGTTTTGAATGAGCTACTTCACGTGTCAAAGCAGGTGGTAACACTGAATGGAGAATACAATGAAGTTACAATAAAAACAAGGCCAAATACACAAAAGACCAGCTTGATACAACCTATCAGTTTACACAGTGCTCCATCAACTGTTCTATTCTAACTACTAATTGCTAGGGGTATATACAAAATAGCTTTAAAATAGAGTCTAAGGATAAAGCTGCAATCCCATTTCCTGAGAGCTCACAGACATATCCCAACTTGGTTGAGTCTTTCATTAACATCAAGCAGTCAGAGCAGAAAATACGCCAGCAAACAAAAAAAATCCAGAGGAACAGCAGCTTGAATAAAGGGACCATTAAACACAACCATTCAGCACCATTTGGGAATTCTGCAGAAACAGCAGCCCGGTATTTTCACAGCTCATGACGTATCTTTTCAGCCCGGAGTTTCATTTTCGTGAAACGCCCTCAAGAGGCAAAGCTTAAAATCATTGTTACATGGACCGCGCTACGGGCAACACGGATTCAGCGACTATGAATGGGACGGGTTTCTGTTGCACACAAAGTCTCCAGAACTGGACAACTGGAAACGGCGACCAAGCGCAAACCTTTCAGCGTATACAGGCAAAGAAATAACGCTGTAGGTGAGATAACGCGAGGGGCTACGAGGTGATGTTTGCTGGGAGAAGGCAAAGCTTTTTTAAGATCAACTAACATCACTAGGGAAAAAATTTTAAAAACCACAAGTTTGGAAGATCCAGGAGAAAGTTTCCCTTCCCCTCCCCTTCCACGGAATCTATTAGGTTGGAAAAGACCTCTCAGATCAACGAGTCCGACCTATGACCCAACACCACCATGTCAAACAGACCACGGCACTGAGTGCCACGGCCAGCCTTTCCTTAAACACCTCCAGGGACGGTGACTCCACCATCTCCTTGGCCAGCCCATTCCAATGCTCAACCACCCTTCCCGTGAAGAAATTCCTTTTGATGTCCAAGCTAAACCTTCCCTGGCGCAGCTTACGACTATGTCCTCTCGTCCGGTTGCGGCCCTGCCTCTGCTCGCGCCCCGTCCCGCCGTGGGAGCCGCAGCACCGGGACCGCCCGTCCCCGCCGCACGGAGTTCTCCGACTCTGCGCAGCCAACCCCGGCCACTTCCCAAGGCGAAGCGCGGCCCCGCCACCGGCACAAGCCGAGTGAGTCCCTCCAGCCACGAGGAGCCTCTCCCTGTGCCGGGCAGGGCCGGCCCGTCTCTCCCCCGTTCCCCCGCCAGGTGCCGGTCCCGGTCCCGATCCCGGCCCACGCGCGCGC
>VZTJ01005727.1:1216830-1237739 GCA_013397795.1 Orthonyx spaldingii
TGCCGTTCCCCCGCCCGGCCGGTGCCGAGGCAGCGAGGCTCCCCGCCGGCCCCCGTACCTGCTGCCGACCCGGCGCGGCCCCGCGCTGTCTCCTCTCGGGCCCGAGGCGCGCGCGCGCCGCTCCCTCCCTGCCGCCCTCCTTCCCTCCCTGCCTGCCCGGCGCTGGCTGGCGGCGGGACTGCGCACGCGCATGGCGCGCCGCGGCGCCCTCTGGGAGGGAGAGCCCTTCCGGCGAGACCGGCCGGCGGCGGCGGCGCCCTCCTCAGGACGGCGCGGCCCCAAGGGAAAGACTACAGCTCCCGGCAAGCAGCGCGCGCCCCGGCGCGGGCGCACCTCTCCCGCCACGGGGCATGCCGGGAGTTGAAGTGCGACGGGTGGCGGCGCCGCGCCCGGGAGGGTCTGGAGAACGGGGGGGAGGTGCTGCGTCCCTTCCCCGCCTGAGGAGCGGCAGCGACCGGCCGGGGCATTCGCGTGCCGGGACACGGAGGCGGTGGTGGCGATGGCGCAGCTGATGCCGCGAATATCACGGCGATGTTAGGCCTCAACGCGCCGCTCGCCAGCGCCGCCGCCAGGGAGGTCCGTGCCGGGACGCGGTGAAAGGGGCAGGGATTCTCCCGGCGCTGTTACGGCCCAGGATAGCGCAGCGGGCTGATGTTTCCACTTGAGTTAATGCAGGTCCCGTAGCGGTGGCCTTGGTGTCACCGCAGACCGCGTCACTGCAGGTGTGGCGAGCAGCGGAGCCATTTCGCTGTGCCAGGGCCATCCCACAGATACAGCGGCGGCCGCTGCCGGAGAGTCGGCACGAAACGTCGGCACAGCTGCTGGGCAGCCACGGTGTGTGATGCCACAGACACGTACATTCGAGTGTGTGGCACAAGCGGGCCTGCACACCCACAGGGGAGCACAGGGTGATGATGGCAGGAGGGGGAGCCCAAGCAGCACCTGCCAGGCTGCTTCCAGACACATCCCAGGAGCCATCAGCCCACTAAAGGCCAATTTCAAGCGGCACAGAGGCACAATGGCAGGTGGGAACCCAAATTAGGGGCTCAGAGAAAGGAACACCATGTCCAGCCCCGCCCCAGGGATGCCTCAGCCCCAGAGCAGCTTCAGGATTGAGGTTGTCACTGTTCAGGGGTGTGGGACACAGGGAGGGATGCAGAGGAAGAGCATTTGGGGATTGCACAGGACTCATTAGGGCGTGTTTAGGGCAGGAACCAGGGGTGATCTAGATGACATAGAGAAACAAATGTAGCATACAGGAATAAAAACGGCGAGTCACATGTAAATGGATTGTCCATGCCCTGCACGTGATCAGTGCAGCCTGTCCTGTCTTCTCATTAAACTCCTTTTGCACTTTACCCTGGGTAAGGAACTTGTGGCCAGAGCACCACAGGGAGTTGGCTACTGGGGGGCTGGAGAGGTTGGGATTGAGGGGCAGCTACCGGGCAGTCCCTGAGCCCAGCGGCTGGAAGGAGACACACTGTACGTGTGTGTAAATGCTTCTATAAAAACACATAGATATACAGATGCTCACCAGTGCACCTTCATGCTGCTCAGCTGGAGCAGGGAGTGGGATGAGGCTGCCAGTGCTGTGTGGCAGTGCTCTGTGTGGAGGGATGGGCAATCTGTGTCCATGTGTATTTGCTTAATTGGTGTGTATGTGAATTTGTGCATGTGTCTATTGGAAATACAAACTCAGTGTGATTATTGCTTGGGCATGGGGCTGCAGCAGCCTCACCTCTCTCAGGCTACCAGATCCTAGTCAATTTTCCCATATTAATAGATACATATATCTGTGTACATACATACATTGGTATATTTCATACAGCTTCATGTAGTAGCACGGCATTTCTACCCATACAATTGAGATAAGATAGATTAAACCAGACAGGCAACAGCTTTCTCTCAAAGCATTTGCACCAAAAAAAAAAGAAAACCAACCAAAACCAATAGTTCCACTTTCAGGGATTTCACGTTTCTTGCACCCTACCTAAGCACATCTGTAATGCAGCAGGAGGTCTGGTTACAGTATTGGTTGGTATTCCTGATATACCTGGAATCAAATTAGCACAGGTATGGGTGGCAGCAGAGATCTTCAAGTTCTCTGGGTTTTGATAAAAGTCTGGTTTCAGGTGCAGCTGAGCTAATGCAATGCAGGTACAAGGATGAATTCCTGTTTCCTGTCTCTCAGCTCTTCTGCTCCCTTCTCCCCACCCAGTACCTATTTTCAGGTACAGTGAAATATGTTCATTCTGCATGTCTTGTGATAATCTGCCCTTAACAGCCACCACAGATGACACCTTTTTGGATCACAGTCATCATTTGCAGGCAAGAATTTGCAAGACTTGGGGCCTTATGTTAGGTGAGGCTGTGTGGCAGCGTACCAGAGAGAGAGAGAGAGGCAGGTTCGGGCTGTCTGGGTCTGTGTGGTCACAGAGCAAGGCATGGAAACATGCAGAAAGCACCAGAACCAGAGCTGAAACTGTCTGAAAGCACAGAGATCTGAGACCAGGCTGACATCAGGTGCTGGTAAAATTAAGACAAAAGGTAGCTTCATTTCTGACAACAACTTCTGAAGCCATGAGTGTTTTTGTAATCTGAGTTAATTCAGCTGGAGGAAATTTATTCTTAAACCTGTAATACACAATTTTGAGAAGAATTTTTCTTCATACAAAAGCGAGGCACATCCTCAGCACATTTTTAAACACAGGCTCAAAAGATGACAACAATACTGAAGGCTGACGAATGACCCTGAGCTGGAGGATGAAGAGTGGAAGTGGACAGAGTAAACAGATCAGCCAACATGCTGTGATCGGGTTAAATTCGAGTTTAAGCATATTGCCCCGGCTCTTGTTTTCCCCAGTGCAATGGGATGCCAGAAAATGGTATCACGATAATACAGCCCTTTCTAAAAAAGGCCACGGAGCCAGACTGTTGACCATATTTAGCTCTACTAAATTGCGATTGGCACCAGCAAGCCTTGGTTGTCACCCACTGACATTTTGTTCAGCCCTAAAATGAAAACAGTTGCCTGTGCTGTTTCAAGCCGTGAGAGTCACTGGGAACTCACAGATAGGGAAAGAGAAAGATAAGGCAAAGTAACAAGTTCATCGGGACTTAGCATCTCAAGGCCACCACAGCCAGAAGGGTTGTTCTGTGTTTCTGAGGCGGTGAGAGGTGGCCACGTGCGGCAGCAGCGTCACAACGGATGTCTGCAGCCAGATGGGGTGAGCACACACCAGGGAGAAACAGCGCCTGCCCCATCTGCACCCCTGAACCTCACTGGCATGGATGACCTGTCCATGCTCACCATCAGTGTGGAATGCTCACCATGGAACTCACCATGAAATGCTTTAATGGCTCCATGCCTGCAATAAAACATGAGTGCTCTCCTTTGCTCCTTTGCTTCCCCAGGTTTGGCTGAGGAAAGGTGATGCTGGGTGCTGTACCCTCAGGCTTACTCTTGGTGGCTGCTGGGACCTTTTCACTGTGCAGTGGAGGGGTTGAAGCTTGGGAGTCTCCTGGGGGTCCCCAGGAGGAGGCAGGCACATCTGCTCAGCTGCTCAAGTCTGGGCCATTCCCACTCTATGTTCACCCTACCTGGACAGATCGGAAACCCACCATTGCTGTCCGTGCCAGCTGCTGTGTCTGGTGACAGTGGGAACTGGATGACAATTCCAACTGCAGAAATCACAAACTGGTGCAGGCACGAGGAGAGTTAAGTTGTAAAGGGCAAGCCTCCGTCAGAAAGCAGCAGGGAGCTGATACAGGGCTGGGGAAGGGGTTTGATCTTTTTCTCTCGTGTAGGAAGCACAGAGTAATATTGGTTCTGCGTCTCCACTTGTCTGGGAAGTATTGCTCCAGGAGTTACAGTGTTAACAAATACAGTGGAAGAGACAGCTCTGTAAGCTGAGCTACATGGTCACATGCACAGGTTTTATTTTTAACATCCCAAAACTACTTGATGTTTCTGCCTGGGCTTGCTCTGTGTCCTATTCTCTTCTCTTTCTTTGCCTGCAGTTCTCCCTCACCCACCTGACTTCAGCCCAGCTGAGCACAACCAGGAGAGAAGTGTTTGGTACGTGCACAGGGACTCGATGATCAAGGTAAGGCTTTGTAAATCAAGCTGGAGTCTGTTTTGCACAAACCTTATGCAATGTAATGGTTACTGTAGCGAGATATGAAAATCAAGACATCTTCAAAACAGCCTTAGTAATTAAGATGAAATAGAATAATCATGAGATGTCTTAAATGACACCCTAAAACAGAGGCAGCTGGTAACTGTGAGCATTTCTGTGACATACTACTCTAAAAAAAAACCCCTCCATAATATATTCAGTGAATTAGCCGTAGTTTGCAGCACTGTATGCAGGATTTTAAAAAACTAAGGTGCTGATTGTAAGATGGGAGCTCCAGCAGCAAGTCAGATGATAAATCAAAAATTCAATTTCTGTAATTTTCAGGAAGCTCAGACAAGGGGATTCAGTAAGGGTCAGAGGAGAGGCAAGAGCAATCTCATGGCAAAAGTGCTTAGACTTAAATGAGTTTTGTAAATTGAGACTGCAAACTTTATGATGGCAATCTAGACTGAATGAATGATGAAGAATTACAAGAGGTAAAGGTACTACTGTACCATTTAGTCTTGTGACTGCTTAGCAATTTTTATTCATTAATAAAAGTTTTATTTATTAATTTTTTAATCTCTTTAATTTTTATTTTGAGACTTAGATCTTAATCAATAGCTCTGAGATTCTTTACATTGTGTACCTTTCAGAAAAGTATGTTAATGAGATTGTTACCAGAGCATAACATAGAACCTGAGACCAAACACAAAAAAAACCAGTTTGGACCCTTACCCCTCTCCCCCTTTTTTTTTTCCTCAAACTGGAACAAAACTGGACCTATTATTTTAAAGCACTTGTTGAACTCAAACCAAGATCAAACCCATTTCCTAGTTACTAATGCAAAGTGAAAGTTTACTTGACTGTGTCTCTACTAAGGACAGCACAGGGACCCCTGACATGTCTGAGGAGCAGCAGAGCAGTTCCGTGTCACAGCCTGCTGCTCTGCCTGTCTCCCACACGACTCCCCAACATGCCCAGCACAAGATGCTGACGCTGGGCTACCCTGCACTATGCCACAAGCCCAGGGTCCATTTCAGCACCTGGAATTTTTGGGTGGGTTTCTCTCAGGTGAGCTATGGCTACATTGCACCAGGTAGGGAGGAGCAAGAGACATTGCTGCTCCAGGTCTTTTAGTGGGGAGTGCAGGGTCAGGTTCCCACCAGCAGTCCCTGTGTTACGTGTGCCTCACTACTCTGAGGTCTCCCTGCTCTTCCTGTAACAGCTCTAGTGCATTTCACCAGTCAGAATTGCATGAGCAAGTTTTGGTGCCACTTTACTGCTTGTGTGCAGCACAGATTTTCCAGGCGAGGGGGAGGCCTGATGGTGCAACAGCTTCTCTTGATCTCCATGGTCCTGCATGTCAGGTGTAGGTAGCTGAGGAGAAGCTGATGTGCTGCTCTGAGAACCTGAGCAACAGGCATGCTCAGGAAGAAAGCCAAGGAGCATGGATTGAAGTCTTTGCCCAACTGATGCACTATTTACTCCATTCCTGACATTTTAAGACTTTTTTTTTCAGTATAAAGCAATTCCAACCTGTTCAGTAACTCTGAAATTGTGCCATGAAACATCACAGCCTCATCCAGATGATCCCTAGGTAGAAAATACAGGCAGTAGCTCCCTAATTGTCACAGCTTCATCCTTCCATTGTTGCGCTTATCCAACAAGTCAGTTGTTTCACCGAAAACCTTACCCCTCCTCACGTCTTAAGGATTAGAAGTTCACCAGGATTGCCCTGGAATCAAAGTGCCCTTATAAAATCCATGTGAACTTGTTCAAGGTCACCTCAAAAGTAGGTCTTGCTGATGCTCACTGGAATATTATTAGTGTTATTGGTGAAGATTTCATCTACACCTTTAATTCTCCCTTTCCACCTACTCTGAGCTGTACCATACTCACTGCCTGCCTCATTTAAAGCTTGGCTGGAAACCTGTGTGTGCAAGATCAGTCTGAACAGCAACTGCAGAGCAGGAGCACCACAAAGGACAGTGACCCACTGTGCCGAGTGCCAAGGGGGTCACTCAAGCTGTAGCTGTCCCTGCTGTGGGTGTTGAGGTGTGGAGTTTGACTTAGAGGTCCCCATGATTCCAGGTGGTGGCATTCTTGAGTTTGCTTTTTATTTGGTATCTGAGGAGAGGACTTAAGAAAACATGGGCTCCCGAGATTCATGTACAAATGCAGCATGTTATGGGTTCCAATGGCATAGTGATTTTGTCCTCAGCTCTAAGAAATAAAAATGTCTGCTTAGAAAAAGGAGATCCAAGTCTGATTTCTTGACAAGGTTGTTAAGCAAGTAGTGATTGAGGAAGAGCAGTGCATGAAAGGAAAAGAAAATCACTAGTTTAAGAAGACTCACTTGGTGTCCTAGAAAATGTGATTCTGCAGCTGGCTCTGCCAGGGATTTTGTGCAGGAGGCATGCAACTGCAAGTGAAACATCAAAACCTGAGCATATCCGTGCTTGGCATGTGTATTTACTTATTTGTATAAAATACTGTATTTAATTCTATATATTTTCATCTTTCTAAACTTTAATTCTACATCTGCCAAATAGAAGCAATAGTATTTTTCAACCTCAAGTGCACCTCTAGTACTGCAAAGATAAATTCATTATTGTGAACACGATCAGATCTAAGATAGTAAATATACTGAAATGAAAATTCTTATACTTTAAGAAAATTAATAACTGTATTCCCCTCAAGATTTCAGTATGATAAAGATGAGATAAACACTATATACTAGGTAACAAGGATTAAAGGAAATAGAGAACATTGCCTATCTGCCCTATACACTTCACCAAAAGTATTCACATTCCTTCTGTTGTAACATTATATATAACTTTAACATTCTTGGCTCCAGCATTTGGATGTGAACTTTCATGAGATTTTTTTTAGGAGCTTGTTATCATGTTGTAAAGTTTAGAAAGATTCTTTTATGTTCGTTTGCAATCTCATCTCAGAGGCACACTTTAGGGTCATTATCTGCATTTAAGGTGGCTCTTTTTGATGTTTCTTCAAAATGGAAGGTATCCCTTGATTCTGTGCAAAGAGCATAGGTACAATGTATGACCTTAGTATGTCAAATGGTCAGTCACATATAGCACATGCCAAAAGAGGAAACACTTGTAGTATTTTGGCTCATTGACTGCAACTTAATTAAATATATATCTCCTGAAAATAAATTTTAATTGGTTTATAAACTGTAAGTTATTATCACTGAACAGGTCCACTCCAGACACAGACGTAGCTGCAGTTAAAATAGCAGCTGTATATTTTTAAACCTCACTTGATTTGCTGTCATGATGGTCTAAAAATAAAGATTTGCCAAAGTGGACAGACTGTGGACTATAATGTGCATTCTTTCTTTAAACAGTAGCTTGAACATGATTGAAGTAATCATTTTTGGTTTGTTTTTTTTTTTTTGTTTCCTAACCCAGACCTTAAGAAATTTTGCAAGTTGCAGGAAATCAAGAGGTGTACATGTTAAGAAAATTGTTTGTCACCTGAATGTCTGTGTTTCACCTGCCCCTGGATGTTATGTATCAAACCCACTGAGGCAAAAATTTGTAAACTTTCTGCTGAGTGTTTTGAAAGTTTGTAGTTTGTGTACTTGCAATAATACCATCAACTAAACCACAGAGCTAACTAAATTATCAATCAAAATACAGAGCTCTGATTACTGGAATGTCAGAACAGAAGAAGCATTCAAACCCTGATAAATATCAGAAAAAAACTCTCTGTCCCTTCTTCCTGTCCTCTATGTTCACAGATTTGACAATGACAAGAGAGGCATAGATATCTTTTGTCTGGAAAGAACAGCATATACAAGTTAGAGATGAGGTAAACTAAACTGAAAAATGCCTGAATGATGAGGAAGACTGATTCTGCATCTGAATACTGTGATATGGTCAGTCTTCATAAACAAAGCATGTATTTTCTTTCTATACACATGATTTGGATGGGGTTTATTTCAGCATACAGCAATGTGAAAGCAGGCTCCTCTCCAGAAACTTTGCCATCAGTCCCTACTGTGTTTTTGAGAACAATAAGGCCTATGCCTCTGATGTAGGCTTTTTTTTTATCAATTATTTCTCCCTAAGAGTTACTTTTGCAGTGGAAAGCATTGTTCACACAGCCATGTTTTTATTGCGGTGTAATGTACCCAGCCTTCCTCTGACCTTATGCAAGTCATGGCTGGGACTATTTTTAGCAATTATATTTGCAGCAAAATGCTACAAGAATGAGAGCAGCAAGGATGCCGCCAATGTGAAATAAATCCATCTGTATCTTCTGCTTCTCTGAGCTGCATAAATGTAGATGTAACTAAACAGCCTAAAGCAGGACAGGTGCCACCCCAAACCACATGTATTTAAGGGCTCGGTGTGGCTGAGGCCACCCTGGCCAGCACCCTGGTGTCACCTCTGTACAGAAGCCAGTGCTTCCCAAGGCAAGGCAGGGATGTTATAATGGGGACTCGCAACATTTTATTTTCTGCATTGCTGTCTTGAGCTCTTTCCCTGCGAAGGTGAATGTACCTGATCCTTATGCTTCAGAGTGTTAAGTTTGTCTCTGAGTAAAGGGACCACCAAGGGTGTGTTCCTTTACTCTGCAGGACCAAGAGGGAACGGGGTTGATTCATTAGGAGATGTAAGCAGGTACTGATCAGCGTTGGAAGTTGCAAAAGATGGTACAAAGTTGTGTTGAGCAATTAATGCACATCAGATCTTCAAATATGAGTGTTGGTATTTAGTGTGAGGACCCACAAGCATTGCCTTTCCCAGACTTCTTTCCTTCTCTGGTGTTGTTCATGACTTCCACTGCCAGGGTGTAAAAGTGTGAAAGACAGAAAGTTAAGAGAATACCTTCAAGAAAGAGAGAGGAAGCTCTTCACATAACATCTCTTCCTCTGGAGCCTGAGACCACTTCCTCTGCAGCACAGCTCTCCTCAGGGCTAGGTCACTTAAGCCTGGGGTTGCAAAAGAAAACACATCTAGGTAAACACTACAGCATTTTCTTCAACCCTAGGAAAAATAAAAGTCTAAATTATTTTACTACCAATATCTGTCTTTTCTCAGAGCCAAATGAGAGTCTATTTGGCCTATGGTAGTTCCTACTGCATGATTTACCAAAAATCTTTTTTCTTTTTTCACATAAAAAAGAAAAGCACCCTGGGTCCTGTTTGGAAACAAACCTCGAGTTCCTCCTTATAATTAGCTTTTTTCCTTCAACAAAGATTCACAGTGATTCCAGAACCAGGCTGGAATGCAGCTCCTATAGTAAGGAGTAGGAAGTCAAAAGCTGTTAGGTTGCTACTTGCAGCAGCTCTTCTTTGGGCCAAGTTACTGATACCAGTTGAAGGTATCCAGGGAAGTAGATCCAAGTTGTGACTGAGTAGCCTCTAGTTCTGAAATCCAACAACTGAAGTGTAAGGGTAAATCAGGAAAGCAGAGTAATGAGGTCAAGGAAATTAGCCTTTACCCAGTCTCTTTTCCACGCTGGGAATGGGGATCCTGAAGATAATCCTCACTCTTGACCTTGCTGGTGTAGAGCAAAGGGAGGTTCATTTGTGCAACATTCATGTCTTTGTGGGGAGATGAGAAGATGCCTAGGCCAAATCTAGAAAGGAGAAAGGAATGTCATTTTTCCTAGTCAGTGTTGAGAAAGTGGGATGCTCCTTCACTGTGCCCCTAGCAGTCTTAGTTTCAGTAGCTTGGTGAAATATTGGGACAGAAAACAGCTCATCCCCTGGCTGCCTGAGCTAAGGAGTAAAGACCTTACCTATATCTGTGCTGCTACCAGGCCACGCTGTACCGTGGGGATCAGAGGTGATACATGACTGTATGGAGCTGGCAATCACTTTTTCACAGCCTTATTCCCACTAGAAGTGCATGTGAGCACCTCGTGTATGGAAACCAAGTGTGGGCATGGAGGGTCTGTGGCCATCCTCGCTCCTTCGGGTAATAACTCCTGTCTTCTTGTCTTTTCCACACACAGCACCGGGCCCAGAAAGCTCCCCCTGGGCAACACAGGCACTGTGAGCGATGTTTCAGCCGGCACTGCCGCGCGCCCATTGAGGTCTCTGTGTCCTGCATGGTGATCAGCTGCCACCTCCACTGCGGGGCCACCTTCCACATGTGCAAGGAGGAGGAGCACAAATTACTCTGCCCCTTGGAGCAGGTGTCCTGCCTCAACTCAGCCTATGGCTGCCCTTTCTCCATGGCCCGCTTTAAGCTGGGGAAGCATCTCCAGGTCTGTCCAGCCAGTGTTGTCTGCTGCTCAATGGAGTGGAATCGCTGGCCAAATGTGGATTCTGACACAACCCTGCACAAGAATATTATGAAAGAGACCTTGAACGAAGAATGTCTGGACACAGCTTTGGCACTCAGAGACCAGAAGATACTTTTCAGGACTTTGAAAATAGCTGAATTATTTCCAGAGTGGAGGAAAAAGGATGAACTGGAAGAACTAATGGATCAAGCCATGGGTGGTGAAGCAGGTGCTGTGGGAGGAGCTGCCTGTGGTTCCCAAGAGGGCCATGACCAGTTCTCTGAGCTCAGCCAAAGTGAGCGGGAAGATTTGGCAAAGGACAAAGAGGGAATGGATCTGGGGAGTTACAAAACCTGGGAGAACATTTTCAGCAAAGAGCTGCTGGCTTGCCAGGTAACGGGCTCAGCAACCAGCACAGGGCAAAAGACGGGGCAGGCTTCCAAGAAAACAGCATCAGCCCCTCATGCTGCCAGCCCCACAGAGAAGGGAAAGGAAGGACCTGGTGGTGCAGAGGAGGGAAAAGGCCAAAAGTCTGAACAAGTAACACCGAGTAGAGAACTGAATGGACTGGCTCCCTGGCAAGAAGGGGTCCTGGAGAGGCTGAAGAAGGAAGTCGGTGTAGCTGATTACAACATGTATCTGGTACATCACGGGGGAATGCTCATCCGCTTTGGCCAGATGGCTGCTTGCACTCCCAGAGAAAAAGACTTTGTCTATGGGAACTTGGAAGCCCAGGAGGTGAAGACTGTCTACACCTTCAAAGTGCCAGTTAGTTACTGTGGCAAAAGAGCACGACTAGGAGATGCACTGGGCCACAAGATGCCAACTTCAGACAAGTCAGTGGATACTTCAGAACTGGGAATAAACCTAGAAGAACTACCTAAGACAAACATAATTGAAGCCACACTGCTGTGTGCTCTGGAAAAAGAGCTGAAAGGCCATGAGATCTCTGAAGCAAGAGGTATCGATGGACTCTTTGTGGATTTTGCAACACAGACATACAGCTTTCCTTTGGAGCCCTTCTCCTCCAGAGCAGTTCTAGCAGACATTCTGGATGAAAAGAGCCCACCAGAACTGCACATGGAGCTCTACACTGAATGTGTAACCAGAAGACACAACAAAAGCAGTTCAGCTTTCACGTTCACTTGCAGTCATTTCTTTAGGAGGGACGAGTTCCCGTCCCACTTCAAGAATGTGCACGCTGATATCCAGTCATGCCTGGACGGATGGTTCCAGCATCGCTGCCCACTAGCCTACTTGGGATGTCCTTTTGTCCAAAATCACTTCCGCCCCGAGGGACTTAAGGCCAAGGTTATTTACAGCAAGCCTCTGAAGACATTTGCCATTAAGCCAGAGGTGGACACCCTTCTTGCTGAACCAGGCAAGTGCAATTCCACAGTGGATATTCGAGGGAGAAACAAGGACTTGTTGAGCAGCCTCCCCGTGGAAGTGCTCAAGTACATTGCGGGATTCCTGGACAGCTTCAGTTTGTCTCAGCTATCACAAGTGTCAGTGCTCATGAGGGACATCTGTGCCACTCTTCTTCAAGAGAGGGGAATGGTCCTGCTGGTCTGGGAGAAAAAAAGATATTCCCATGGCGGTACTTCATGGAAAGCTCGCAAAAAGGCAAGTGACTATGACACTGGGGAAAAGAGTCACAAGTTCTTTTTAGATAAAACACAGAAATGACAAGAGAAACTGCATGTAGGCATGCAGATGTGGGGAAGGTTCATGAGGTTGTGAATTTGCACAGGCGTTTGTTGTCAGGGACCAGGGCTGTAGAGTACAGTACATCTAGCAAAAGTACGAAGGTGTAACTAGGCATTTTCTGACCAGCTGAAAGTCCCCACCCAAGCTCATCTTGGGTGACCCATTTGCAAGTGCACCATTTGTAGGCACTGGAAACTAAGAATTCCTGATATTTAAGCATTACGTGTGGATTTTTGAAGAACTTGAAATTCACACTTTTTTGTTATTGTTCTTTACAAGCCAGTCTAGGGTATGTCAAAATGCTTTGGAATGCCAGAAAGGTAAAGAACAAGGAAACATAGCTGTGAAAGGAGTTCAGGCATTCGCATCAAACTCCAAGGGCTTTCATAATTAGTTTCCATAGGATTATTATGAGTGAGGAAGCAGCTTGGGGATAGAAAACTGCCTTCTGCAAAGCTGGTTTCCCATGGTTTGTGCTGGAAAATTACCACCCTTATTGGCTGTTTAGGTTGTTTACAAAGAAATATGTAGACATATCTTAGTCTAAGTCCTAGTTGAATATTAGTTATTACAGGGATTTTTTTTAGCTGATAGTCCTGCAGCTGCTCTAACATCAAATCATAGAGTCATAGAATCATTTAAGTTGGAAAAGACTTTTAAGATCATGGAGTCCAACCATGAACCTAACACTGACAAGTCCATGTTACATAAAACTGTTCAAAGAGTAGCATGAGACTTCAGCCTAACTAAGCAGACAAGACAGAGATCTAGGAACAAAGAATTTAGAGATCCAGAAAAGACTCACAGAGGTTATCTAAGGACCTGGCTTTCAAGCAGAGCCAGATCTCTACCTCTTAATTCCTATCAAATAGAAGTTTATCAATTAATGACTTCTTATTAAGATAAAACACTCTCTATTAAGAAAAAACATGAAATGTGGTGAATTCAAAATATGTGTAACAAAGCCTGGTGGCTGCAAGTTGAATTAGCCCAATCCAAACCAGGAATTCGCCACGGAAATAATTTACTGGAGGATGTGGCTTCCATCAATAAAAGGAAGATATTCCAGCTGCCCAGTCATTGAACAACTAACTTCAGTTATTGTAGCTCAATTTCAAACCAGCAGCATTGACTTCAAGGACTGTCTAATCCTTTCCATGTTAGCTGTCTGTACTGGCCACACAGGGATCTTGTTTCTAATGCACAGACTCTGCTTGCAAATATTGTTTGTAATTATTCTGAATAATTTTCTTTACTACTGTGGGTAATGGTTATGATTACTTAGGATTAGGACAGGGTCAGGCAATCTTAAGCAAGAAAGAAACATTTTTAGGGAGAAGAAATCTACTGTGACTAAAAATTAATTTGATTTAATGGTATACAGCAAATATTAAAGTCACTTAATCATAGTCATATCACTACATGCTAGTATATCACTAAATGGTGCATGGTTTCACTGCAAACAGAATTAGAAAAAATTAACAGCACATTTCTATTTTCTACAAGTTTGTATGTCCTCTAGGAATAACTTTAACCTTGGATTTCCCCGACTTTTCTGGAGTGGGGTGAATAACAGCAATGTTGTAATGTTAATTGCTTTGTAGTTGCAATAGATGCTTTGGAAGGTCTTTATGAAGTCATGTTTCTTTGAGATAGGCATGCTGTGGTAACTGTGCTTTATAAACATCTTGGATCACACTGCATATGTGATGGAATTTTCTATAGAGGTACAGTGGTCAGGTATCCTGAATTTCCTCATGCCCTGCTCTGGATTGACACCAATAGGATACTTCCCTATTAAAAATGGCAGGTGATAACTAAAGCAGCAAAACCAGCGAGTACGAGGTACATAACAATACAGACCCCATTTCCACTTGCTATGCCAGCCCTGCACAATCAGATGTTCATTGGAGTGTCCAGAGTGAGTAATGCACACCCACTGTAAGCATAGACAGGTATTTCAAATCCTCGTTTTCTCTCCCCAATTCCTTTCCCCTCTCTCGCATTAGATCTGGCAGTTCAGCAGCCTGTTCTCCAGAGTTCACAACTGGCAGCGCAGCGACGTCCCGTGCATGTCGGAGCACCTGAGGAATTGTCCCTTCTACCAGGTGGAGCACAGGACGGACCCCGTGCTGCTGACGGGCATGAGCGAATCTCGGGAGCAGACTCGAAAGACTTTGGTCTCTACTTTCAAGCACAGAATCTGAACAACTTGCTAGGCCTCTGCCATGCTCCCTTCAGGGCTCTTGAGATGAAGATTTGGGAATTTAGGTGTAAAGATTGTTGCTTTCAACTCTCCTTTGGATGTACGAAATTGGCTTCTCCTCAGCTGCATTTGAAACATCTGCTTTTTTTTTTCCTGCATTAATTTGTTAAAACTTCATCCACTACTTACTAACATCACATGCTTTCTGTTTATGTTTCTGTTCCTGGTTTAATACAGCATCTTGAAGAAAGCAATAAGGATCTTATTTGAAAACAACATTTTCACATCCTTGAAGGTAGGCTGCTGTTCCTGTACCATGTGCCCGAGAGAAGCAAGAGCAGTTAATGTACTTAGCTCAACTAGGTCTGAAACACTTTATTTTTGTCTGGACAGCCAAATTCTTGGAGATCGAGTAGATGCCCTCCTGCCTGGCAGACCTAGGGACTGCTAACCTGCTCTGAGACATGGGCAAAAGAAAAGGACACCCCAAAATTACGTGAATTAATTAGAACTCCAGTGGGAACTCGTGAATTCACTGCACAGCCACAGATCATCATTTAGGACCCTGACTCAGGCAAGCACACCTAGTTGAGTGCAAACATAAAGCTGAGCTCATGGGAGCATTCAAACCAAACCAAAGCAAACAAACTTGCTCTTTGTTAGAAGTAACTAAGTAGCAAACAATTTTAGAGACTCAATTGGCTTTTTATATTTTAAGGGAACAACTTTCTGTGTTTTATCTAAAAATTCATTAAAGCCATTAAAGAATATTTGAAGTGATTTTAGAATGCCTTACATACTCAGTTTTGCAGTTGTAAATTGCAAATTCTAACTGTAAGCAACTGAAAATAGGATGTCAAAGAAATACTATTCTTTTCCATAAAAGTCATTCAGCAACCCATTCAGTAACAGTATGGATAATGTTTGCTTCAGTTAAGTGGGCTGGGGCATAAGAATCTTTTTTTTACAGAGCAGAAAAGTGATTAGGATTTATCTTTTAATAAATACACTAACTTCAACCAGAATGGGCTTGTTGGGGCAACAGATGAGAGAAGACAGGCATGTTACCAACAGTGTCTGTCTCATTACATTATTTGAACCCATTTCAGTGGTGCTAGTCAGAAATGCCATGGATGTGGTGGTGGGTGAGATTCCCCTGAAATGCCCATAAATTTATTTGTCAGCTTAGGACAGTTTCCAGCCACTGCACAGCCACAGGGTGCTGACTCACCCCCTTTCTTTTTTAAGCTTGTAGCCAGAAGTGTGAGCTCAGCACTGAGGTCTGGCTTTCATCTCACTGTCTCAGGCAGGAGAACCTTGCTGGGAGCTGGGATATTTGCTGGCCTGGACCACTGCTCTTCTCACCCGGGCTGGCGGGGTGAAAACTGGCTCAGGCAAATGGATACATGCCACACATGAAATCCTCGATCTCGGTGCAGATCTGGGATGAGGTGGCCATGCAAGAAGAGCCCTCTCTCACCCACAGAGGTTGCTGATGAACCTAAGTTGAATGCTTGGTAATCAGAGGCATGAATTGCGTGGTGATGCAAACCACCCTGAGTGCAGCTCGACTTTGTCTACACTTGCAGCTTAAGTGGTCCCTGTGAGCTTTTCAACCATATGAGGATATTTTTCTTCTCCAGACACACACCCTCAGGAGCATACTGTCTGAGCAGTGAGGACAGTAGAATGGTCCCAGGAACAGGAGAAGCAGCACTTACTTTTTTTTTTTATGCTACTCTGTTTTCTGCCCCTAGAGATCCTTTCTGGGAAGTCTCATAATGCTTTAGACATGAAAATAAACTTCTCTGCAAAAGGTGTCCTGCAGAAAATGGAAGTAGCATCCCAGGTTTATGAAGAGGAAACTGAAGGAAATGAACACAGGGAACCTAAGCTGGGCCAGGGGCAGTTAGAACTAGATGCTCTGATCCTTCATCCTGAGGCTGAAGCCACTGCACAAAAACAAACTATCCATCCTTTAAAGCTGCTTACAAAAACTCACCTGTCCTCAAAACATTCCATATAACGTGACTTGCCCAATATTATCACCTTGTTTTACCCAGCAAAGTTGACAGAAATATACAGCCATAATTTCTAGACTTCCTAGGTCTCTAGAAATTCCTAAGAGACCTAGAAGTCCTAGGTCTCTATATCAGGGCCTCATTCTTCACTTGTCATGTATCTGATTTTCAAAGATGCTGAGCACCCAACTGTAGCTGCAGACCACAGTATCTGCAAATTCCTGTCCAAAAATTGAGTGCCAGTATCTATGCTGGGTACTTGAAAATGGAGCCACTTTATTTTATGGATAATTTGGGAAGGGCTGAAAAAGAGTTGCTTAAATAATAAGGTCTCAGAGTAAGTCAGTGTTCAAGGCTGGCAGGAAACCATGAAAAATTTCAGCCTGTGAACAACCTCTCACATGATCAGCCACTCAGCTGCTGTAAATTGCTGTGGCTACCCTGAAATTTTGGCCTATGTTAGGTGTGAATTTGGCTCATTTTACCTTTAGTGCCAGTGTCACTAGCACCACTGCTATTCTGCTCCCGGCTTCCTTCTACCAGTTCCAGAGGATTTTGTTCTTGTCCGTCCCTGCTCCTGGAGATGGCATGACTTCAGTTTCAGTCTTATTACGGTAGATCCTGCTTCTTCCTTGTGCAGGAGATGCCTGAGTCAGACTTCAGGGGAATGCAACCTTTCGGAATATGATGGTTGATGGTGCAGGTCAGAGTTAGGAATATTGCAACCTCTACCTCTTGAGATCAGCCAGGGTGTACATAGAACATCTAGGATACCTGGATCATTTTCCTTCTGGTACTCCTACAGGGCATGCTGGAGAGACACAGGGTGTTCACTCACAGAGAGATGTATTTGCTCCTATGAATACATAGGTTTATTTCTGTAAACTGTAAATTTGATTAAGTAACCTGCAGCACGTGTGGTGAAAGCTGAAAATCCACAGCCATCTTCAGGTGAGTCTGGTTCACCCTGCCCTGGGAGAGGCAAAGCTCTACAGGGAAAAGGAGATCAGCCTTCCATCTCTGCATACCAACCCGGCCAATGTCAGCAGGAAGCTGCTTCTCACTTCATCTCACCCTTACCAGGAGTGGAGAGCTGTGAGCTGGTGTCAGATGCAGTTTTATTAATCTAAGGGTCATGCCAAACTAGCTCAGTGTTGATGGTCCTGCCCATTAGCAGAATCAGCAGAAGATCTAGGAGCTGAATTTTCCTGCCCTGTGTGTCTTGGTGAGCACAATGCTGGCTTATTTAAAAGGTGAGAGACTTCAGTTTGGGTTCAGCAAGTCCTTAGCTCCTGGTTTAAGTTTGTAATTTGGCCAACAAAACTTTGGCTAAATTTCAGCTTGAGGAATTTGATTAGAAGAAACTGAGCATTTGGTGTTTTTCAAAATAGTCTGTTGTTTTGGCAGGGTCTGAACTGGAAAAGAGGATCCAATTCCAGCAGAGCAGTGAGGTTGCTCTCAGTCCAGCCCCCACACTCTGGATCTTCATGACTTTGATCTTGTTTGTGCCGATCACAAGTCCTGTGAAGGGCAAGAGCAATACTCCACACACTCCACACTGATGTGTTTTGCAGTATTTCCTCTCACTGGAAAAGTGGAAGTTGAATGAAGGCATCATGGAAATCAGAAAGGTCAGAGCAAGGCAAAATACTCATGACAAGAGAAGACAAGAAACAGAAAAGGTAATGGGTTTGGTTAGAGAGACCTGCCTGATTGTAGGCAAGAGGAGACAGAAATGAAAGGAGCTGGGATGTGCTGCCAAAACCAAAAGTTTTCTGGATAAAGGCATTTCCTTGAGAAAGATTCTGGAAATTCCCAATTGGTGCTATACAGTAACATGAGGCAAATGATAATTTTTAAGGGGTGAAAGGGCAAGTGACCTATTGACATGTATCCTAAATCTGGGTTGAAGGAAGGAATTTTTTGATGGACCTCCAACTCCCAAAACTGAGTGAGCACAGACAAGGTGAAGTTTGTCTGAACAGTGCCTGTTATTTTGTGAAACTCTGTAACTCCTTGTTGCTTTCTTAAGAATAAAAACTGTTATGATTTTAAAAAATCTATCAAAATTCAGGTCTTAGCTTATTTTCTTCGTTTCATCACATTAATGTGTGTTTTGCCTTCAAATTATATGTAGCAGTTCCTGTACCCTCATATTCTTTACACTCCTGTCCTCTGCTATGCTCTTTACTATAATTTTCCTGGTTGAAGACTATTATTTATATATGTTTTATATTTATTTAATTTTAACAAAAATCTTTAGGTTTGACCCCATCTTCTTTGCATAGTCACTTTCTCCTTCCTGGTTCAGTTATCTACTTACATGAAAAACTATCTCTTCTTTTAAAAACGCATTTTCCAGACTGATGCTACATTATATCTACAAACATTTGAAGAAAAGTATTCTCCTTACCCTTCCCTTGACGGCTGTTCATCCAGGTAGCTACAGAGGGACTTTTGCTTCTTTACTTTGCATGTTCCAGAGACATTGCACATCTCTGTCAGCAGTTCTGGGCATCTTTCACATACAGTTTCCTTGCCACTGCAGACCACACTAAAGAGTCTCAAATTCCTTGGGGTTTGATTTCTTTTGAAACCGAACATGCATATGTAGTGCGGGCTTATTCTTATTTATCTTCCCACTGAATTTATATGTAAGGAAATTATGATCACGCGCTCTCAATTTATTTTTGATGGCCACCTGCTCTATGACTTAATTGCTATTTACAACTAACGAATCTTTTGTGGGTTCAGTGATGGTTTTGTGAAGGAATTTGTCATGTCATGCTGAGAACTATAGGCCTGAGGCCCATCATGATGATGAGAGATGATTCACTGGTCCATAACTCTGAAGTTAGTTTCCCCATGGCAGCAGAGTTCTTACAGGGGTTTATCTCTTGTAATAGTTGCTTTCTCTTTACATATCCAGATATGAACTCCAGCAGTACGTGGCTGAGCTGCACCAAAGAAAAGCGTCTTTTAAATTTCTGAGTTCCATCTAAACAACCTGTAATATCATACATGTGATATTAATGAACTGTTTTTATTTTCCTTTCCACCAATCCTGAACAGCAGAATTTTTAATACCAGGGATGACTGTTATTCCACCATGTTCCTGGTACTTGCATGATCTCTAGTTTACACCCTGTATTGTTTCCTAACAATATCTGGAAGGTGGTTACAAAGATAATGGAGCCAAGGCCTTCTCAATAGTAGCAGGTGATGTAACAAAGGGCCGTGGCAACAAGCTGAAACCTGGTAGGTTCAGGTTGAACTTCAGGAATGACTTTTTTGCCAGAAGGGTTAAAAAGCAGCACTGGAACAGGTCCCCAGAAAGGTGGCACTATCTCCACTCTTGGAGGGTTTCCAGATTTGATTGGACACAATTATGGTGACCTGACTGAGTCAGAGGTTGGACCAGAGACCTCTGGACGTCTCCTCCCAGCATAACTTCTCTGATTCCACAGCACCACTTGAGATTCCCTGCACTGCAGAGGCCACTCTGGCCTCACCTACTTCCCTTAGCTGAACTAGGTTGTCTTTTGTCTGCTGCTGCTTTTCTCGTCACAATGAGTGTATTCTTTCCCCTTGCTGTCTAGGCCTCTGCTCATTGAGAGCTGCTTATCTGTCATCACATAGTTATTTACCAGGTTTCCATCTCTCTGAGTAGGAAAACAGATACACAGCCCTCTCCTAGCAGCCGTAGCACCACTGAATGGCTCTCTTGGACTCGATGCCTTCATGGTAAAGCTCTGCTTTGCTGGAATATGTGGTTGCCCTCTGAGAGCACGGATAGTGCTGGACAATAACCTCTAGGGCCAGGGGAGCACAGGTGAGTGCATCTCAGACTGGTAGGGACTCACAGGGTGTGCTGGTAGATGTGGATCTTAGCTGGAAGAGGCAGTGGGAGCACCAGGCAGAGCAGCTGGCCACGTCTGACACCTCATGGCTCCTCAGCACAGCTTCTGCAGGAAGAGTTGATATTCTTTGTGAGGCTTTTCCAAGGAGGACTGAAGTGGTGAGTGAGGATGGGACTGGGATGCAAAGAGTAAGCCTGTATCCAGACCCCGTGTCTGGCCAGCACAAGCTGGGTGCCAGGAGGTTGTGCTGGGAGAGCTGTGGCTGGGGGTTACCATGGTTTCCTGCAGGTGTGTATCCATGATTTTAGCTGGCCACAGCAAGGGTGAGCTCTTGTGTTACTGTGAGGGGAAACAGACAAGCAGAGAAGCAGCCAACTCCTCTCAGTGGGTTTGAAAGACAGGGAAAAGGCAGTGGTTAAATACCATCAGAGCTCATCCATTTCCTTTCTCATAGCTTGTTTTTTCTCCAGTGATGTTTCTTCCTGCAAAGCCAGCTGCTGGTGGCACCACACGCCCACTGGGCAAAAGGGGAGCTGGAACTGGCTCATGCCACTGCAAAGCAACCATCTTCTTTCCAGCTGAAGAAGGTTGTGCACAGAAAGAACAACAACAACAACCACCACCACACGAAAAAAAAACCCCACACACCCAAAAAAGTCCCCAAACAAAACCCAACAAGAAAGAAAGAAAGAAAGAAAAGAAAGAAAAGAAAGAAAAGAAAGAAAAG
>VZTJ01005727.1:1238057-1253053 GCA_013397795.1 Orthonyx spaldingii
AGAAAGAAAGAAAGAAAGAAAGAAAGAAAGAAAGAAAGAAAGAAAGAAAGAAAGAAAGAAAGAAAGAAAGGAAAGAAAGAAAGAAAGGAAAGAAAGAAAGAAAGAAAGAAAGAAACCAGCTTCAGCCTCCCAGTCTTTCACAAAGATAAAGTAATGTAAAAAGCAAGCATGCAGAGAGGTGACTGCTTTCAGAGGCTGCAGGTTGGGAACAGCTCCTAGACCCCAGTGGTTGTGCCTCATTTCCCTGCTGCCTCCAGGCTCCCAAGCTTGGTACAGGAAGAGTTAATGGGTTTAAATGTAGGGGTTTTCTCCTTTCAGCTTTGTCAGAGTGAAAGTGAAGCAGCTCTGGAGCTCTGGTAGCCAGTGTGGGGCTTCTCCTGCACCCCCACCCCTTCAATGAAGGTCACGCAGTGAAAATAGGGTCCTCCCAAAGGTGAATGCTCTTCCAGAGGAAAATGGTGCAGGGTGAGAGGGATCCACTGACAGTCAGGATCCATCCCCCATGCAGAATCCCTGCTGTATATGGACTATGATGGGGAGGAGGTGGACTGGATCCCCACACACAACTTGCAGTTGGCTAGTGAGGGGCCCTGCTGTACGTCCTGGCTCATGGTAACTCTGTGGCTCTCCAGCAGGATCAGCATCACCCTGCTGCTCAGAGAACCCCACTGCAGCAGTCAAGGAGGGAACATTGCTGACCACAGGTGACCAGGTGTCCAAAAATCCATGTGGATGTATCAAAGCTGCTGGGAAGTGGGGACCCACCATTTGGCTGCAAGGACTGAGCCTGGGAGACAAGAGATGTAACATTTGTGTGCCCACCCCATTGCACCAGGCCCAGCACATCACCCAGCTGCGTATGGCCAGTGAGGAAGGGAAGTGCCTGGAGACAGTAACAGTCCCCTCTCCTCAGGCACTGAAACTGCCCTGCACCCTAATCCCACCACTCCCAACACTCAGTGTCACAGGCTGCTCATTTTCTTTCCCTTGTGGACAGACTTTTGTGCTGTGCTATCAATAAATCAATTCCCTGTTTACCTCCTCCAGAGTTTCCATGAGTTCATGTCATTCCGTCAGTGCCATCATTAGAGAGAGATGTGATGAGTAGTCTGACCTGCCACAACACAGAAATTCCTCTCCCAAACACACATTTCTTCAGCCACCGGCAAAGCTGAGATGGTACCTCCAGCATCACCTCCTGCCTCAGCATCAGCTCAGTCCCAAGGCGGGCACCAGCCACCTACATCTGCCCTGGCAGAGCCCATCTCTGTGAGTGCCCATCTCAAGGCACGAGGTACGCTTCAGGGGCAGAGGGATGAGTTCTTCATCCTGCCCAGACCTCCTCACACCTCATCTACCCCACCTCTGAGTCACTCCACATCTGCCTGGTTCCCCATGCTTTCTTTCTGGTGTCCTCTCATACCCATTCTCTCTGTCCTCCTCTTCCCTTTCACTTCTTCAGCTTTTACTTGACTCCCTGAGGTTTTGAGGGAGCAAACATCTCATTTGCTTCAGGGGAAAAGAGATTTTATGACTGAAGGTGGAGCAACAGAACGAAAGTCTGTAGCAAGTGGGCTGGACCCCAGTGGACAGGCACAAGAAAACAGCCATGCCCCAAGGAGTTAGACACACAGCTGGACACAATATTCAGCTGGAGGCTGATGCTACTAGAGAACTACAGCAAAAAATGCTTCCCTCTGTTGGAACTGTTGGGGTTCGCACTCTCCTTGCTGTTGTGAGATTGCTCTTGTGTCTTCTCCTGACCCAGCAGTGAAAAGCAAGCCATACCTGCAGTTTAACAAGTTATGACACATCAGTGCAGCCAGTATAACTGGCCCTGGGTCCATGTGGCTTTGGCTCACTTGTGTCCTGTCACACGTGTGTACCCGACAAGAGCACACACACGGTCAGCTGCTGGGGAACACGATTGTTTAGCTGTGACAACTCACTGGCTACTCAGCTGCTCCAGGCAACACAGTGTCACTGATCCTTCTCTTCCTCTGCAGAGCAAGGGAGATCTCAAGGACAGGTGGGGGATGTCATTGCTACAGTCATCTTCATTATTGACCTCTTCATTGTGCTCAGGAGAAGAGCAGGTGGGAGTTTAAAATGCTGAGCCACTTCTCTCATGGTCGAGATGCAGAGAAGAGCATCTGCCTCTCCCCTGCACTGCTGCTTAGGAGAGATGGAGGTCAGGATATCCCAGGATCCTGCAGGGAAAGGCAGGCAGTGGATGAGCTGGAGAGTCGTTTCTGGTGGAAGGCAGCATGAGGTGATGCTTTGTGCTGCTTTGGTCATGCTGCATCTTACTTCTTTTTTTGTTTCTCTTTCCTTTTCAGGTAAACCAAAGCCTCAGCAACTTCTAAGGGCTTCAAAACAGAGGAAACCTTTGTGCCACTCACCTGCAGTCCTTTGCCTCCTGCCCCTTGACACATCCTGCTCAGGGGAGCCAGCCCTGTCCAAATATTAACAGAGCTCTTGGTTGGTATGGGAGGGGTAGGGCTGCCCTTGGTGGAGGAGCTGAGGGACCATTCAGGAATGGACTCAGGAAAACACATGTTCATCCAGAGAGGGCAGCCTGGACGCTCTCAGCTCCGTGCTGCATTGCTGCGATACAGGCAACAGGCCCACACTTTTAGAAATGCCTCTTCTCTGGTTGCAGAGAAAATTACATTACATATAGATGTGTTTGTGTGACCGCATATATGATGTGCATACACAGGTACGTGCAGGTATGTGTACACATTGTAAGTAGATACACAAAATATATGTAGGTGGATACCTGTAGATGTATATAAGTACATTTTGCTGATGTCTATGAGGCAATAACCAAGATCTTCATGTATTTATGCATTTTGTGTGTGAAGCTGAGCATATACGTATGCAAAAATTGGTACCTCAAAATGGTAAATCCTCAAGCAGGGAAACTTATGGGTTAAACTGATGGCAAATCAAGCAATCAGAGAAATAAGACTCCCCAGGAGAAAGCCACAATAAAATTTTTATTTATAGACATTTCACTGCTGGGAGTTTACAAGATGAAGAAAATCTGTGGGTCTGTAGTTGTGAAAAAAAGACAGACATGAGTAAACACTTTTCTGGCCTAAGAGGGAATTTGAAGGATAACACTTAGAAATTTTGTATAAAACCAAAACCAGGTGGGGGGAAAAGGCAGAAGTAAGGGGTATATGGAAAGGAGGTATATGGCACACAATAAAAGTGAGAATTTATGAAGCATACAAGGTGATAAGGAGTGTTCAAAATAATCTGGAAAAACTGGATTGCTGCAAGTGCTAATGGCACTTGGAAGCAGGTTTTTTTCAAAATACATTGAAAACTAAGAAATACTAGTAACAGCCTAGGCTCTTACTGGGCGGATATAAGTAAAACTGTTGATAGTGAAGACTTTTGATGTAGGCTTCTTGATACATCAAAAAAGTTAGTTGTTTGCATACAGAAAGAAATGGATTTGTGTATTCACATTATATGAGGATAGCAAAAAACTTCATCTTTCTGCAAACTAAGGAAAGTTCTAACAACATCTATTAAGCATAAGTATTTTCAGATCAGTGGCAAAGCAAATTTGCATCTCAGAATCATAAAAATTTTGATTGATGAGGAACCTGGCCCAATGGAGTTAGGTATTTAAAAATCCTGGCATACTAGAGAAATCCCAAGGTCTTGGAAAAACGTGTGCCAGTGTCCAGAGAGAGAAAGTGAGGTGACACCTGACTATTAGATGGTTCTGTAGTAATAATCATAGGTAAGAGAGTGTGAAGTTATTACAAATTAGCTAACAGATGCTCCAACAATTAAAATAATTTTAATAATTTAGTATTTTTAAAAAAGAATTTTGAGAAACAAAGCTGACTTCATTCTTTGACAAAATAATACATTTGGTTGATGAAAGCACTGGTGCAGATTTATAAAACCAAGAAACTTGTAAATTCTGAAGAAAAAATAATAGCGTCTGTATACATCATTAATTGCATGACATGGATTAATTAGCAGCTAACAGGGAAAATTTCATTTTCCAAAAAGAAATCACTGCTGAAAGTGTGTGTCTCTCTGCAAGGACTGTGCTGTTTAATAATTGCACCAGGAGATACAACTGTAAAAAATATTGTTGATAAAATTTGCAAATGTCAAGGTCAGTAGCTCAAGGAGAGGGAGCTCAAGGAGAGGGAGCTCATTCAGATGAGCACAAGTCACCTGGCCAGGTGAGCACACTCAGCCAAGACAGGATGCTCAGTAGTGTTAGTGGAGTCTCTTCAGGTCCTGGACCACCATGCTGCCTCAATGCCATTGATCCAGGAATCCCTCTGAATTGTCTGACCTGTGGGAATACCTAAGAGTGGCCAGGGGCAGAGTGTACCTGCTGGTGGAAGCAGTTTTTGCTTATCTCCTTTCCTCTTCATTTTTGATGCTGCTGTTCTGGCTCAGGACTCACGGAAGCTTCGTGGACGGCACGCTGGACTCGGACACCCCCAGATAACTCCAGGTAGGGGTGTGACCGCTGGCTCCTGTGCCAGGAGACAGCCAGGAAGGACAAGCTGCCAGGAGCAGGAGCCTCACTGGCAGCCACGGGAGAAGTCACCGTCACCTGTGACTGACAATGCGGAGCGGAAAGCCCAGCAAAGCCTGAAGCTGCACCATCCACCCACAGAGCAGCTGCCCACACGGCTCTTCATTATCCTGAGAGCCTGGAGAGCGTCCAGAGCAAAATGACAGGAGCAATTAGGAAGGGCAGAAAACACCTGACAGGGGACACTCTGAAGCATTACTCTGGTCTGGCTAAACCAGTATCTCTCAGTCACACCACAGAAAATACAGCGTCACCTGCAGAGAAAGGCACGGTGAGAATCAACCGCTGCAAGTTATATTTAGGTATGTTCAGAGTAGAATAAGACATCACATCCTCAACAGTGAGGATGACTGTCCTAGCTGTCAGTCAATAAAAGAGGTAGACTGTCTTTCAAGGTATTCAAATAAACGTCAGGTTAGTTTTTCCAAGCTGTCATTTCATAACAAGTAAAAAAAAAAAAAAAGAAAATTAATTACATCAGTGAAAAGAGACACTGGGTAAAATTCCAAGGCCTTTGTTACAGAGGAAATGGGAACTGGCAGTTTGTCTGCCTTTTTGTCCCATAAACTGATGTGGAAGGAAGGAAAAATAATGGAGAGATGGAAGAAATGTGTTAGGAGTGGCCATATTCCTCATAGGGAGAAATATACCATGGCATTTGATTTTATTTGACTACCTGCTCTCTGATACTCCCCGCTAGAGTCTACAATTACTGTGTCCCTGAAGGTCTCAAGCTGAATTTAAACCACAGAAACAAGTGAAGCACATACTCTAAAGCAGAAAAAAAAGTAATACTCACTGATAAACAAGGTGACCTTGTGCTTAACAGCAATGTTCGTTCCATTTTAAATATAAAACACTTATTACAGAAAATGTCACCAAGACTAGAAGTGCATCAAATATAAACTTGACTGCATTAAGAAGGCAGGGATAAATAATATTCTGCTTCTCTGGGAGACAGCCATGCTGCCTTCCAAGGTCAAATGTGCCGTGGCCAAGTGCCACATGGCATCACTGACTGGCCATGTGGATCGAGGAGCAGGAATCTGGTCATCATCTGATTAGCTGCTGGGCACACCAGCACATTGTGAGGCACACTGTGTCAGTGCAGATAAATATTAAATTTAGGTGTTTAAAACTAACTCTTTAGGAAGATTATTGGATATAAGGCACAAAATTTTATACATGTTTTGTCAACCTGCAAAACATAAGATTAAGTTCTTTGCACTTGAGCCAACAAAGATTACTTTGGAGGCTGTGGCTGCATTGTTTTGTGGATATAGACAAGCCAGAACTTCTAAGGAGGTATTGAAAGAGCAGATATTTTTCAAAGAATAAAGCCAAGCTCAAGATTATCTTTTCCCCATAGGTTCCCCTTGTTTGATTATGCCTCTGCTCATTCAATTTAAGTTGGCAAAATAGATTCAGCAGTCTAACTACATTGGTTTAGAAGCACTTTATGAACACAGCTAAAGCTCAGCTGCCTCCAAGAGAGCATGCACTGACTGGAGGTAAATCATTTAAATAAACTGTGTTTGACTCAGCCTCACATTATATCACAATCACACATTCTGCAGTGCTTCCAAAGCAACTGCGGGCCTTGTTTCCCCAGCACAAGCACCATGTTCAGCCAAAGTCCTTTCCTGGAAAATGGCAGACACAGAACAGGAGAGGCCACTCCCCACTCTCCAGGTCAGTGTGCCAGCCCTCGCCAGCCATGCACCTGCCACCTCTGTGACACTGGAATTCAGTGTAAACGCACCACAGGAAAGATAAGGCTTACCAAGGACTGCTTTATAAGCCATAGAGATGTCACTCTAGAAACATGTGAGAACAAAAGAAGAAAGAAGAAAAGGGAAAAGGGGAAAAGATTGGTCTTTTTTTTTTCTCAGAGCTTCCAGCCCTAAATTGTGTCCCAGAAAAAAGCATGGGACTTTTGCTTCTCTGTGATGTTTCATAGTAAGTCACTCCAGCTCCTATCCACTGCAAAAACATGCTCCTCCTCCCCCCAGGTCAGTTGAAAATTCCCCTTCTCCCAGCACACCCAGGTGGGTTCCCTTGCATCTCCTTCAATGAGTGATAAGCTGATGCTGAAAAATGACAGATACTCCATCGGGATGAAAAATTAACTGAGAATTTCAAAATGCCCATGTGGAGTGGGGAGGGTTGATTTCAGGCTCCAGGACCAGCAGCAGTTGGCAGCAGTCCTTGGTGAGGAGAGACAGGAGAGAAACAAGGACCATCCCCTCCCATGTCCCCAGGTAGGTTGCAGCATTGGGAGCTCCTTCTCCTGAATGAGGAGAGGAGAAAGGAGAGGGCCAGAACCAGCAGCTTCATTTCTGGTGCTGACACAAACACATCCCTCTGTCACTGCTGCTGTCCCCTTCGCCAGGAGCTGGGTCAAAGCACCTGGACCACCACATCCCTTATGTCTTGCAGCAAGAGCCAACCACTCCAGAAGTCCTGGCTGGCTCCAGTACCACCAGGTAGAATTCATCTAAGCATGCACCCAAACCTTCAGGAGGTGGACCAGAGCACACATACTGTCAGGTTGGCAGAGGACAGTATGGATGTCACAGCCTGCTGGGGACATAAGCACCATGGAGTGGTGTGTCAGGCTGCTCCAGACCCTCTTAGCCTCTAGATGTACTTACCTCTCATCCTTTTATTCATGTTTTCTTCATCTAAAGCCCAAACAAGCCTCAGAAACTCTTCCACCACCTGTCCCCGGCCAAACAGTGACATCACATTCAGCGCTTTCCCCTCCTGAGGTACCACACCAGGGGTAGATATTGGGTTACACACCACTCAGAGCAGTTTCAGCTATTTTATTCCTGAGATCCTTTAAGACTCTTGGACAAATGCCATTGCTCCCAGCAAGTTGTTACTGTTTGCTTTGTCAGTGTGTTGAACAGCCTCTTCCGCAGCCGTTTCAGTTTCAGACATGTTCGCTGGCAAACCCCACCCTGCTGAAGAATGGGTTCTGCCACCCTGATCTCACCACTCAACGCTTCATACAGGCTGCAGAGGTGTCTGTGATGGCCTTATCTTTGCTGTGCACTCCCTGCACAGCCTGATCACTGTTTTGCCCTTCAGAACATCTGGCAGGTGCCTGATGCGTTTCAAGAGAGATGTTAGTTTTGATTCCTTTTGCTAGTCGTTCCTTGTTTGACCTGACTTGCTGCCTTTCTAAATGCAACATTACAAAGTTTACATCCTTCTCTAATTTTCCAGTTGTAGACAACTCCAGATGCTTTTTGTAACTTCCCTTACCCCACTGAACAAGTGTTTCTGTATCAAACAAGAAAGGCGTTCATCCCATTTTTCAACCCATGAGCATGCCCAGTTAGTAAGGATGGCAAGGTGTGACAGGAGTGAATTCAGGTGATGAAAATGTGAAAGGGGTGGCACTTTTGGACACACAGCAGAAAACAGTTGTGGCAGGTGCTGTTATAGGCCATCAGTGCGGGGCATTGGAATCTCAGAGAGAGGGTGAGAGAGAAGTAAGAGGGAACAGCAACACTGCCCGAGCAGGTACAGTGATGTGGTGATGTGGTGTTACAACAAGAGGAAGCAAAAGGGGTTAGGGACAAATGAAGGGTAGTGGCACAGGGTTGTATGGGGTGATAACATTGACTTCCCACCATATCCAGGTGCAGATTGCAGAGAAGAGGGGCACAGTTTTCTTCTCTTTTTGAGTTCATTCACTACTGTTCTTTCCATGCAGCTCCCTCTCCTTCCCTTGTTTTCAACCATACTTCTAACCATTTTCTTTTCCCCCCTTTTAAAACACTTCTGAAGTCCTGTGTTTGTTTAGTATTGGTTTCTTTACTAATTGGCTTTCCCTTCTTTTATATTTCTGTACATACCTAAATCATCCTCACAGACCTGTCCTCCCATGAAATACCATCAACATCTTATTAAGTCCTCAGCATGAAAGATCAATTGCCTCAACTGATAAATATGCACATCCTTATACCAGGAGCAAATACTTTGGGATTCTTTACTGGCAGGGGATATGAAAGACAAAAGGCCCTAGACCCCTTGAAGTGGACCATTTTTCAAGGTATAGAGGAATATTCTTTCTCTGAAAAAACAACCTATGTGTCTTACTTGATGAAAACCCCTTCCTGACCCCAAAATTTGCCCAGGAGTATAAACCTCTTGATATGTGAGATGTATCTGAAGCAGCTGAAATCCTGATATAGAGTTAAAAGAAGAAGTGACGGAATGGGACAGTGACTATAATGAAGAAATCTCCCTCTTCTCAGTATCACTAGAAGTGGTCACATGGCTTGACTAAAATCCATGTTTTGTGGGCCAACCTTTTCTGCATAAAAGAAAGGATGAAACAAACCAAACCAAAACAGCAACAAAAAGACAAAACCAAAAACAACAAAACCAAAAACAAACAAAAAAAAAACCAAACCAACCAAACACACACACACACAAGAAGTAGAAAAAAAGAAGAAGGAAACATAATTAACATGTGAATCCAGACATTCCAGGTCCTACAGAGGACAAACCTCAGATTATTTCATTATAAAAATCAAGACAACACCAAAGGGTATCATGTTACCTAATACGTCACTTGAATTTACCAAGCTACACCTTGAAAAAAACTTAGGTTCTTTGCCTCCTGGACCATTCCAGAGCTTTCAGACCATTTCCAGACCATTGCATCACTGCTAACCCGAAATCTTGTGAGGGAACACATAAAACCTCTCAAGTAGAGGAATGAATTGAACGCATTGGAATAAGTAAAAGGGAGACTGGAAAGTGGGGGTGATGCCTTCTGCTCCTCCTTTTGAGAAGGGTGTGGTGGGAGGTGTTCCTTTGGGCCACTTGGCTACGAAATCTGGCCATAAAAGAATTGGGATTTATAGATTAATTTTTCTTTTTAAGGGCTTAATTCCATTTGGATTCCCTTTCCAAGGGTATAGGTTTTGGCTTGTATTCCAGAGGAGGAGAGATCACCATCAGTACAGCAGAGCCGAGAAGCAGAAGCAACATGAAACCACCAGGGTGGGAGTGTCTGGGTGGGGGGGGCATTTGGAGAATCACACGAGGCAGTGTCAAAAATCAAGCTGAACATAAGCAAGGTTGTCCTATGACCAGCTCTCGTAAAGCTGCAGGCAGGCAGCAGCGAGCACCTGTGTCCACCGAGCTGTGCCAAGGCAGGCGCTGCCTTGGGCTCACAGGGGACCAGCCCCAACCGTGTCATCTCTGCTGGCTGGGGAGCAGCAGCTGCAGCATGAAAAACTGGTCTGAGGTGGCTGCTTCTGCCTCCGATTTCCAGGAATAGGCAGGAGAGATCAGGAAAGGGGTGGAGACAAAGGACCAGGGAGTCAGGTGGCTGTGATAATGGTTATATTGTTAGGGCTGGAATGAGGAAATTGAAGATTTCACCTGGGGAGAGCAGGGGAGTGTGGGGGGACATCTAAGAGGCTCCATCTTGATTGCCCATTTATTAATTGCCCCTCAGGACAAAGCAGATGGAGAAACCAGTCCTATAGCTTTGCTGTCTGCTGTTCCAGCCTGGACTGCCCACCCAGCTTCCAGATGTGTGTTAGCTTAGCTGTGCCAGTGGGTGGGAATTTTCCTCTGGCCATTTCCACACTTGGTCCCATAGCAGCAGGACCAGACTGAAATCAGTGTCTGTGGAGCTGTGGATCTGGCTGAGTGATCCTCCATGAGGGCACGTGCAGCAGAGGTAGAGCTTGAAGGCCCGTTCTCAGCTCTTGGTGACCCTGATTCTCTGATGCAGAGCAACAGGTCACGAGTTGTGAAGATGGCAGCTGGCTCAGACACAAAGGCTAAAGGGTCTGGGTCACTGGGCTTCTTCAGCACCCTGTCTGATGCACCATTTCCAGGAAATAATACCCCTTATCCTGAAATATGGACAACAGATGGGAGTCAGCTACATTTTTCAGAAGCTAATTCCGGTTTGCCAGCCGAGTCTTCTGGGGTTCACTCATCTTGGCTTCATTCTCCTACGAAGAGAGACTCGGTTCCTTCCATGCAGTCTCCAGCAGGACTTCCTCAGTCCTACAATATTTTATTTTCATGATTCTACCTGATATTCTCCCATGTTTCATGCTGAAAAGTGTGGACAACACACACAGCTTCAATTTTCTCCCAGGGCTCCCTTTTGCTTCACCAGAATGGCTCTCTGCAGCCACTCTGCTCCTACAAGGTACAAATGAAGGCATGCATTGAAAATCAGCCTCCTGGGGACAGGAAGGAGTGGAAATGTGTATATGGACATGCTCTTGCTGCTGTGGTATCACTGGTTATCTGGGACAGACACCACTGCTGCCTGGCAAGTTACATCAGTAGCAAGGGAGAAGGCATTCAACAGCCCAGTAGATTAGTTTGCAAATCCCTGATGGCTTTTTAATAATGACCCTCTTTGGAGATCACCACCTCTGCCTCGAGGGAGTCCCTGCACTCTGGGGACATACCTCCCTGCTGAAGACAGCAGCCACAAAACGTGTAGCCTCACACCCACCCACCTTTGCCACCTACTGTGCTGGGGTTTCTGTGGCCAAACAAACTTACAGCAACATCCATGGTGCTATTCCTTGGCTGTTTGGATCACTAGTTTTAATGCAGAAAAATATAAACAGCTGTAGGTAATCCAGAAATAATCACAAAATAATCACTGGCTTCTGCTCCGCAGCAGAGGGAAAGTACAATTGCATTTACAGATACACAAAAGAATTAAACTGACCGAAGTTCTTACAAGTAGTTCAAAAACATGTATAATTTTTTACACTTGGAATCCATGCCAGACGGGGAGAGATTTTTCTTTTTTTTTTTTTTTTTCCACCACAGTAGCAGTGTGTAGAAAAGAAGTTTGTTCTATTTTAAAATGTTATGTGTACTACAGATGATTATCAAATTCCTACCCGGGCAGATAATAGACGTAGCTGGTAAAGAAACATTTCAAATTTGGTGTCATAAAGAGTGATTCATGTTTACTCAAAGGTTGTTCAGTAGCAATAAAAAGCAATCATGCATTCAGAGCTTGTGAAGATGTAATATACAGAAGCACTGCCCAGAACAACAGGGCGCTTCCCATTTCACAAGAGAAGGAACTAGTGACAAGGATCTTTTCAGCATAAAGCTCCTTGGATTTAAAATGTTGTTAGAGGTGGAGTAAATACGATGAATCAAAACTTCCAAAGAGAATTTGTAGTGCCTGATGGAACATCTTTCATTCTAATGCAAGACTTGGGATTTCAGAAGACAAATTATCCCATAATTGCTGAGCCTGAATGGCAGTGAGGGTAATAACCATCACTGTCAAAACCAGTTCCATCAGGTGTGACTCACCTTGATAGGTCAATACCTCAATAGGATGGAAATATCCAGAAAGTTGTGGATGGGCAAAATGCTCAGAAGATTCTTGTGTGAGAAAAGCTTGAGACAGGAGTGAACCCAATCACCTACATGATCAACAGGAGTTGCTTTTGCAAACTGCACTAATAACTCCTTACCACTATCTTCTGTTACAGTGCAGTGTGCCTGAGGAAAATGGCACCATTTATGACTGACAATCTGTGTCATGTACACATGAGGAAAAAAAAGTAAGTAATAATTTAAAAAGCCCAACCCTGAAGAGTTAGCAAATTCTGATCTTCTTCTAATGGAGATTGAGAATGGCAGCTGAGATGGCAACAGGAGACTTGTTGTTTGCATTGTTTCTAAAGTATTTGGGGAATCAAGTGGTGATTGTGTTTGTAGCAATGTTAAAAACAAATTTTTGGTTCCTTTGTGCATTGGTAGTTGAATTGCAGCACACCTGCGTGACCATGGGGACATAGGGACTTTTACAGAGTCATGGCCAAAGCGTGATATTCGCATGACTGAAGCAGCTGGAAGTCACCTCAGGGCTGATACGTGCTCCAAGGTGTGCCACAGTAGCAGATAACACACGGCAGCCCGAGCAGCACACTGGGGGGAGAAAGAGGGAAAGGAGAATTGCTCAGAGCACAGCTGTCACAGCCACTGGAAGTGGTGAAAGGGTCAGTAAATGTCTTTTTAATTCTTAAAAAAAAATAACCAACAACACATGGAAAAAGTCTTCTGAAAAAAAAATTTAGATGTGTATGTGTATAGAGATACACAGATATATGTGTATTATCATTATCTGCTATTCTTGTCCAAACCTTGCAAAGACCAAAAGTTCTCCCAAACAACATGGTGATGGAAATTGTCAGCCATGACAAAATGCTGAGAAAATTGCTTTAGACTCTCATTTGGATACAGCAAATCAGTCCAGATGTTTAAGGTTTTAATTATTCCTCAAGTCAAAAGAAACCAAAAAATATAAGTTACCTCTGTCTCACACCAAAAATGAGGACCATGTTTCTGAAGTCATTTGCAAAGACCAGTTGAAGACAATTTAAAATCCTTTTACATACTGTGGAAATCAGAGAATGCCTATGAGTTACCAAATTTGACTGTAGTTGCTCAGTGGATGCTGCTAACTTAAATGAGTATAAAAGGGGCATTTTCAGGGGCAAAACAATTTTTGTTACTCCAATGAGATAGAGTCACACAGTTCTAGTAAGACAGAGGCAGTACTGGAGGATTAGTCCATTAATGGAACAGTAATTTCAAGAAATTATGATAACGTAAATCAAACAAGTTGCTCTCTGTGAAGTGACTGGGTTAGAGCTCCACAGGTTCCACTGGTAATTGTAAGCACCAATGTTGCATAATTGCCAGTCTCCAGGTCTATCAGAGTGCATGAAACTTGCAAGCGGCATGAGTCAGAAGAGCTCACATTCCTCCCCTAAATGACATTTCCTACTGGCACTGCCCAGGATGGGATATGGAGCTGCACAGACTGTCAGTCCAACCCAGGGTGCTTCTAATCATAGAATGGCTTGGGTTGGAAGGGACCTTAAAGGTCATCTCGTTCCAACCCCCCTGCCATGGGCAGGACACCTTCCACTAGATCAGGTTGCTCAAAGCCCCGTCCAACCTGGCCTTGAACACTTCCAGGGATGTGGCATCTATAGTTTCTCTGGGAAACCTGTTCCAGTGCCTCACCCCCTCACAGTGAAAAATTTCTCCCTAATATCTAATCTAAACCTACTCTCTTTCAGTTTGAAGCCATTCCCCCTTGTACTGTCACTACGTGCCCTGATAAATGGTCTCTTCCCAGCTCTCTTTTAGCCCTGTTAGATACTGGAAGCCTGCAATAAGGTTTGCCTGTGGGCCTTGCTTCTCCCAACCTGAACAACCCCAACTCTCTCCTCACAGCCTGCCTTCACAGGAGAGGTGCTCCAGCCCTCTGATCGTATTTTCAGCCTCCTCTGGACTCTGAGAAAGCTGCCTTGTAATAAGTATTTAATACAGTATTAGTCCGTTCACCTCATCCCGCCCACTTCTTACAACTTTCATCTCATTTACTGGAGATGTAATTAAGTTTAGAAGTGCAGGAGAAACGATGCTTTTGCTTTGCATTGCTTTTTGTCAGGGACAGAGCTAGCGGAACGCTCCAAGTTGTGGCTGTAGGTTTGTAACAAGCACCTGTCACAAGGCTGTTCCTGGCACGCTGACACTCAACTGCTGGCCTCAAAAGTGTGCTGCTTACCATTTTCAAGCATGGGATTTTGCAACATGAAGAGGTGAAAGTGGCTGAGTATTTTGAGTCACTAACCAAACCACAGCTAACTCAATAAGGATCAAAATTCAGTGACCAAAGACTGAACAATGGCTTACCTGAAGGAGGTAACCAGAAAGGCAAGAAATAAGTGAAAACTTCAGACAGAGCTAGTTTGAAAGAAAATCATTGGGAGAAAAGATTGGTAAAGAAGTTTCACGGTTATAATGACAGGGAGGGTGTTTGAGACTTTTGGTCACAGTTTGGTAAGTGTGTTCATTTCTGTGGCCCAAGGAAACACTGGAAGGCTTTGTAATGCCAGGAGGCCCTGATTTCCCAGGCACAGGTCAGCGAAACAAGTTCCCTCTCATGGTTGGGCCAGGTAGTTATGGACACAAAGGATTTCTATAGTTAAGGCAGCAGCAAATGCGATGCGGTAACTGAGGTGTATCCCTGACTCGCCCCCAGCCTCCTCTGCCCCAGCTCCATCCCTCCCGCAGATCTCACCCGAAACTCGCGGCTTTGCCCTTGGAAAGCACAATCTGGCGATGAAAGCCAGGCCCTCACCGCCGGTCGGTGGCAGGGCAGGGTCCGGGGGGGCACGGACCGGGGGGCTGGGGATTCCCGGCCGGCGGGCGCTGCCTCGGGGACCAGCGCTGCCAACTTTCTTTCTGCATGGCCTGGGCTCGCTGGGACGCCGCGTCCCCGCCGGAGGGGTGGGAGGACGAGGTTCGGGCTGTTCGGCGGCCGTACCTGGCCGGGGCCGGGCTGCCCTCGGGGGGCCGGGGGGGC
>VZTJ01005727.1:1253473-1271027 GCA_013397795.1 Orthonyx spaldingii
CGCGGGAGGGACGGGGGCTCTTGGGGGGGAGGATGTAACCTGTGTCACCTGGGGGACGGGAGGGCTCGCAGGGGGACCTGCAGCCTGGGTGGGGGTCGGGGAGGAGAGGGTGAAAGCAGCGGGGCTTGGGGAAGATGGTGATGCAGAGCCGGTTTGTGCAGTGGGAATGGCTTCCCGGAGCCACGGTCCTGCGGGGCGACCCACTAATTCTGAGTTTGTGCTGCAGGGTGGGTCTGTGAAGGCAGGGAAGATGCCAGAAGGGGAGAAAATGAGACAATGTAAGCAAGAAGAGGAACAGCAGCAGAAAGAAGAGGAGCGGGAGGGTCTCATCGAATTCTACAGTTCCTACCAGGAGCTATTCCAGTTCTTCTGCAGCAACACGACCATCCACGGGGCTATCCGCCTGGTGTGCTCCAAAAAGAATAAGATGAAGACAGCCTTCTGGTCCGTTCTCTTCTTTCTCACCTTCGGCTTAATGTACTGGCAGTTTGGGATCCTCTACAGGGAGTACTTCAGCTACCCTGTCAACCTCAACCTCAACCTCAACTCCGACAGGCTGACTTTCCCGGCCGTGACGCTGTGCACCCTGAATCCCTACAGGTAAGAAACAGACTTGTAGAGATGTTGACTGCCTTGACTTTGATGGGTGCAGGATAAAGGCACATACTCTGGTTCTCCTTGTGGTCCTCGACTGCCCACTGTTGCAGCGCTGCCAGTGGAAAGGACACTTTTCACGGGCCTTTGCTGCTGCAGGGCATTCACAGTAAGACATGTGAGTTTAGGCAGCTCTCCTTGGTGGTGTACGTTAGCAGGCTGCAATGTAAAGTGCCACAGGGCTAGAGCAGATTTACTTCTCTCCCGAAAGATAGCCTCCAGCAAGGGGTTAGATTTACAGCTGGTGGCAGGAATGCCCGGAATCACCCCAGCAAACTTTGCTGCATGTCTTATTCAGAGCTGTTTGTGTGCATCCAACCCTGAACCCGCTGGTCTTCTCTCCCCCCTGTATAGATACAGTGCCATCCGAAAGCAGCTGGATAATCTGGACCAAATCACCCACCAGACACTGCTGGACCTCTATGACTACAACATGTCTCTGCCACGAAGCGACTGGTCCACGCTGTCCACACAAAGGCGTAGCTCAAGGAGCCTGCTCCATCATGTCCAGCGCCATCCTCTGCGGAGGCAGAAGCGGGATAACTTAGTCAACTTGCCAGAGAACAGTCCCTCAGTGGACAAGAATGACTGGAAAATTGGCTTTGTTCTGGTGAGATCTCTAGATACCCTGAACGCTACCTGCTCCAGTCTCTGCCTGGCTACTTTTGTCTTGTTAGACCCTTGGCCATGCCTTTGCTTACGTAGAGGTCTGATTAATCTCCACTGGCTTTTGCTAATGACAGATAAAGGTAGAGCTGAATCCTTTGCTCCATAAAGTCCTGCTCCTCAAATTCTGTCCCTGTCCATATAGGCCCCAGGGGATACGTCCATGTCAGTGTACATCTCTTCCTAAGAGCAGGGAAACCTCGTCCTTCCTGAGGGCACATCAGCCTTGCCGTTGCCTTTGAGAGCAGTTTATCAGCATCAGCTGCTGTATTGCCCAGTAATAGCAAAGGGGAAAGAATTTGATGGTCCTGAGCCACCTGAAATGTGGTCATGGTCGCAACTGCTTCTAGGTAGCAGCTTCCTCGCCCTAGGGTATCGGTGTTTGCATTTAAAAAGGCACTGAAGGACTGAAGCTAATCGCTCAGCAGTTAACTGGAGTTCCCACAGGATCACAGACGTTTTTCTGGACACACCCTGAAGGAAGGGCTCCCCACGCAAGAATTTAAAGCTCCTGGTTTTATACCAGGTAGAATTTATGTGCGGATTACCCTGCACACCTTGCTGCCTCCTGGGTTTTATACAGCCTCGCTTATTCACCCGGTGTTTCCCTTCCACCGAGGAGCTGCCCTGGGTTTTTTCCATATCCTGCTGATCATCTTTTGGTCGCGCACAAGAGTCCTGTGGAACTCTTCGCTTCCTCGGTCATCTGCTGCCTGTGCTGAGGGAGCACAGCTTATCCGCAGGCAGAGACTTGTCTCCTGGACAAGAACACTTCTCTGACACGGCTGGTTTTCTCCTCCTTGACAGTGCAGTGAAAACAACGACGACTGTTTCCATCAGGCGTACTCCTCAGGAGTGGATGCCGTGCGGGAATGGTACAGCTTCCACTATATCAATATCCTGGCGCAGGTGCCTGATGCAAAAGCCCTGGATGAGTCTGACTTTGAGAATTTCATCTATGCTTGCCGCTTCAACGAGGCAACGTGTGACAAGGCGTAAGTAGTGGAAATATCCCTGAAAACACTTGTTCTGTGTCTGGGTTCAAGGGGAACCCACAGTAGAGAACCTCTTTTCCAAGGCTGGATTGTTCCTTGTTCAGTTCCTGTTGTGTCAAATGACCTTTCTTGAGTCCTTCCCGTGGGTTGTGCTTATCAGGGCCACAAGTTCTGTGACCTGGAACTATGAAACTCAGAGGATGGTTTCTCCTTTTTCTGGGTTTCACACAAATGAAAAATTATACTGGTACAAACACCAGAGTGGGCACAGATGTAGAAGTATTTTTATTCTACTCTCCACAGTGGTAAAGTGGTACATATCAGCCCACATACAGGAAGAAGAGAGAGTTGATACAAAAAGACAGTAAAAAAAAAAAAAAAAAATCCCACTTTTCTCCTGGCATTATTGGTCAAAAAGCCCCAAGGAGGTAGTGGAATGAAACCCATCTGCAAGGGAGGTAAAGGGGTAGGAAAAGCTGAGTTTCATCAGTATTAGGAAGATGATACAGTAATTGCTAGCACCACTAAAACCCATTTGGGCTCTGAAAAGCAGTATGAAAAACCTCATGTAAAAAGCTGTCCAGCTCCAGGACATTTTTTACAGCACATTTTAATTGCTTTTCCCTGTTCGGGTGAGTTTACATAACAAATACTGCCCATCTGCTGTAAGCCCCTCTCCCTGCTGATGGAAAACAGAGTTGTTCCTTTCAGAAAGCCCTTCCCCTTGGTTTCACAGCCCTTCTCACTCTATGTGAATGTTTCTGTTCCCCTCTCAGGAATTATACCCACTTCCACCATCCCTTGTATGGGAACTGCTATACCTTTAATGACAACAGCAGCAGCCTGTGGACATCCTCACTGCCTGGGATCAATAATGGTGGGTGAGAGGCACTCTTTGGTGAGTAAGGAGAGCAGCTTATCTCTGTTTTCCCTAGCAGTTATCCTGCTGTGCTTAGTACTGGTAGTGGCAGATTGCAGTCCTGCTCTGTCTCACCCAAGGTGTTTTCACCTATGTAGAGACAGCTGTCTCATGGACATGGCTGTCCCTCACTGCTGCCCACTGAACTCTCTCTCCCTCATCACTGCCAGATCCTTATGCTCTTTGCTTCCTCTGGACTTGTGCTGGCCCTTCCTGAAGTCAGCTGCTAAGCCATAGTGCTGTGCACCTGATCTTCACCTTCTCCTTCCCCATTTTCCTGTTTGAAGAAACTGACCTGTTTGTGTTCCTAAACCCCCTGAAACCTCTCCAGGCCAAATCTTCAGGCTTTTCTCCCATCTGACTCCAAGTCTCTCCATGAAATCTCTCTCAATTCCCAGTTCTGTTTTTTCTAAGCCACAGTGATGAAATCCAGTTTTCTCTGGCCTCTTCTGGAGCCTCCAGCTTTGTTTCTGGCCTCCCTCCAGCCACCCTCTATTGCTGTCAAGCTTGGGTGCAGCCCTAGTTGATGTCTATCTTTTCCTTTATCTCTTTCAGACTCCCTTCTAACCATCCTGCTCTCCCTCCTCTGCTTAACCACAGCCGGCCATGACCTCCCTGGCTCTCTGATATTCCCTCAGGTCTCTCTCTGGTGGTGCGTACAGAGCAGAATGATTTCATCCCCCTGCTGTCCACGGTGACAGGAGCCAGGGTCATGGTCCACGATCAGAACGAGCCAGCCTTCATGGATGACGGGGGTTTCAACGTTCGCCCTGGCATCGAGACCTCCATCAGCATGAGAAAGGTGAGGAAGCAGAAGGGAGGAGAGCTGTGGAGGTAAGGTTATGGGGAGGTTTAACTTGGTGGACCTAGCTTGTGTTTAAGGGAGGGAACTGATCACATGGAGTGAAGGGAGAGGACAAAGAACAGCTTCCTGGACTAGATGAGAAACATTTGGCTGCAGTGAACAATGAAATGGAGGCACGCAAGGGTAGCTGGCATCCCGAGGAAAGCATAAAGAGCAGGTACTGATGGATGAGCAGTGTGTGGCATGGGAGAGTGACAGTTTGCTGTTGCAGGAGATGACCGTGCGCCTCGGGGGCAGTTACAGTGATTGCACAGAGGATGGCAGTGACGTGCCAGTGCAAAATCTGTACTCATCCCGCTACACCGAGCAGGTAACTCACAATCACCCCTCCTGGGCCACCTTGTTTCCCCACTTTGCTGAAATGCTTCAGCTTCCTAATGGCCATTCCTTTCTTTAGGCTCTGTTAATAGTGGTGTGATACAGGCAGCAGTGGGTTTAGTTCCCTTGATCAGCCTTTTCCACCTTATGTGCCTCCCAGGTCTGCATTCGCTCCTGCTTTCAGCTCAACATGGTAGAACGCTGTGGCTGTGCATATTACTTCTATCCCTTGCCCGATGGAGCAGAGTACTGTGACTACACAAAGCACAAAGCCTGGGGTAAGTGGACAGCAGGGATGGTAGAGCTCGTGCCCACTTGAACCTGTTTGGTCCAGCCCATGCCCCAGCATATCTCATTGTCTTCAATGAGCTTCCTGGTGTGGGACATCCAAAAGACAGCCTTGTCTTGGATGATTAGCCCCTTGGGGAAGGAAACCTCTTCTGGGTTCCCCTCGCTGTCACACATCACGTTTTGTCTAAAGATACTGTGAGCTTACCTGGATTTACTTTCTTTGCTGTTCAGGCTACTGCTATTACAAACTCCTGGCTGAATTCAAAGCTGATGTGCTGGGCTGTTTCCGCAAGTGTCGGAAACCTTGCAAGTAAGTTTGATCATCAGTCAGGCAGGACGATTGGAAACTATTCCTAGAAGAGTTGGAAAGCATTCACTGACTGGGCAAAAGCTTGAGTCAATAGCTGAGCTCCAACCTGAAATGGTATTTCTCCCATCAGGAAGCCAAAAGGGCTGAGGAGCATCAGGGTTGGCTTAGGGGTGAGCTCCCAAGGACTGTGCATTCTACATGGTGGGAAGTGGGCGGAACTTCAGCAAGGGAGGTGATCTGCAGGTGTGCCTGGGGATGGTGAGGCCTGGCCCTGTGGCTCCAGCTTCAGCAGCTAACACAGCCTCTTGTCTTGCAGAATGACAGAATACCAGCTGTCAGCTGGATACTCCCGCTGGCCTTCTGCTGTCTCAGAGGTAAGGAGAGGATGTCCTGGCTCCCCAGCACTGCTCCCACCTCCCATTTAGTCCTTCCTCAACTCGTACTAAACCTGCAGGAGGTGACTGTGATCATGTAACACAATTTGGTGCACTTTCATTTCAGGACTGGGTTTTCTACATGCTTTCACAACAGAATAAATACAATATCACATCCAAGAGGTGAGAGCCCCTACACAGAGACGGTGTCCAAACCAGAAACCATCCCAGTGGAGTGTGTGTGTTGAAAATGTCAGAGTTAAGATTAAATTACTGATGGGAAGAGATCAGGCATGGGATCTGTGGACAAGACCAGTGGATTTGAGTCAGAGTAGATATATCCTGAGACTTTGGCAAGGACTGGGGACCCAAGTGAAAAATTTTGAAAGGGGTCATATGCTGATATGAAAATAGTAAGCTCCAGGCACTTGCTGTGTGTTCTGGAGTCACAGTAAGTGCTTGTGGAAGAGTGGGAAGGAGAGCTGTGCAGGAGCTTTTGCCACAAACACTGGGTTTTACAGTGCAGTGTCAGAAGTGCACAGTAAGTACCAAAGATTCTATTTAGTGCAGAATGAGGGAGCTGCAGAGATGGGAAAAGCCTCTGTGTGGTCTGGGTGGGAGAAGGACAGGGGGCAGAAGGGGACAGAGCTTGGTGAAAAAATGCAGGGATTGAGTTGAGGTTAATGAGCATCATCTTTCATTCACAGGAACGGAGTTGCCAAAGTGAATATCTTTTTTGAGGAGTGGAACTACAAGACCAATGGGGAGTCTCCAGCCTTCACGGTACACACTTTACTACCGTGTCTTCTCTGGCCATCCATTTCCCCACGACGTCCCTCCACTGTGGCAAGCTTTTGTTCCAGCAGCATTGCTAGCTATTGAGTCTCTTCTCCTGGGGCAGGGAGAGGGGAACCCCCCAGCACCACAGGGAAGAGGGAACAGGCAGGGAGGCAAAAGTCCCAAATGAGGGCTGTCCTCACTGCTTTCTCCATCTCCTGCAGGTAGTGACTCTGCTGTCCCAGCTTGGGAACCAGTGGAGTCTCTGGTTTGGATCCTCTGTCCTGTCTGTGATGGAGCTTGCAGAGCTGGTTCTGGATTTCATCGCCATCACCTTTATCCTGGCCTTCCGCTGGTTCCGCTCTCGGCAGAAGCTGTCTCCACCGGGACCCCCTCCCAACAGTCAGGATAACACTGCTTTCCAAGACGAGGCACCAGCCCTCAGTGCTCCACATCGCTTCACTGTTGAGGCTGTAGTGACCACACTGCCATCCTACAACAGCCTGGAACCACGTGGGCCGAGCAGGGATGGTGAGGTGGGACATGAGTGAGGCAGCAGCTTCTTCCACTCATGGGTGGCAATTGGAGCAAAGGCTGCACACTTTGTCTGGGGGCCTGCGTTTCCTTCTTTCTGGGGTGCTGCACATGGACCATAGCAAAAGACTGCTCCATGGTTGGCCTGGGCTCATTGCTTTCACTTCTGTAGGTGAATTCTTCAGTCTCATAAAATACTATTGCTCCAGGGATCACCAGGGATGAAAGTTGATCTAGTGTATGTATGAGGGAGATGTCCTCTCGATTTCCTTACACTCTGTGCGTGCACACCTACATGCGCATGCATGCTTTCTGTTCCCTCCAACAAGGATGCTGCCACGGTTCTGGTCTGTCATTAATTAAAGAGGTTTGGCAGGTGTGACTGGCCTCCTCTGTGGTATGACAAGGAGCAGGAATGGAGTCTCAGCTGGTATATAAATCTGTCAGCAGGCTGAGCTTTGTTAAGCTTTCCCTAAACTGGTTGCTTTTTCCTGGTTCTTCATGTCCAGCTCTGATCCCAAGACTGTGTCACCCACCCTCTCCTCCCCGCTCCGAGGAGAGGCTGCTTGAGACAAGAGCCGCTGGCGTGATCTCAGTCTGTGTTACACACAATGCTCTGGAGAGGTGCTCGACGCTTGCTGCCACTCCCATGTCTGGGACAAAACCTGGTAGAGTAAAGGCTCCCTTTTCAAGCTGCCTTTGTGGCATTTCTAGATCTTGGGTGTCCCCCCTTCCTTGGCATACACCATACATGTGTACTTCCACCTATTTGATTGTTTGCCAACAGCTCCGAGACAAACTGATCTCTGCATTTGCCCTTCCTGCTTTCTTCAAGAGGGAAACAAAGAGAGTTTGTCAGGATTATGCACACCCTCCAAAAATCTCAAACGGTACCTCGGCTGCCATGGGATCCTGCAAGAGAGGATCGGAACAGCACAGGTCATGCGGTGCCTGTTCTGCTCCACTCAGCCCTTGTCTGGTCCACCCACAGAGACTCTGCTGAGCCTCTTCTTCCTGATGGAAGAACAGGAAAGTCCTGCAGGCTTTAATCAAAAGCCCGTCCAAAGAAAGCCTTAGCCTATTTGATTGGACCCTGTAGGCAGAAATGGTCCTCTTCTCAGGAACTAACTTGGGGATCTTTGCATAAGAGAACACGTTTCTTGCAGTGAGCTTGCCATACTCTTTTCTTACAAATGCTCAGACTTCTGCTGCAATGGTGTTTGCACTGCACTTTTTGGGGTATCAAGAGAGCAAGGGTGATGTCCTTAACAAACAGGATTATCCACTTCACAGGACAAACAGAGATACCAGAATTTAAGCAGTTTAGGCAAAGACCTGTGGTACCACGTACCCAATGACACTGTGAATAGCCACTTTTGAACTCAAAAACTGGTTAATCAAAAGAAAAGCTTAAGTTATTTTAAAAATTAAGATAGATGCACTGCCCTTGGGAATTTGAAGGAGTTTACTGCAGTATTCAAACTGTTGCCTAATTTTTCCCTTTGAGATGCTAAACACATGCTGGTTGTACTGCTCTTGCCTTGATTACCTAAATGCAGTTTTCAATTCCCAGCAGAGAGTGATTTTATTCTTCTTCACATACACAAATGCTATGTTCTCTATTGTACAAATATTCATGGTTTTTCAAATTTTATCCCAGTGCTCAGCTGATGACTCTTGTTTGAAAGTGAAGATAATATCTCTGCTGGGAACAGAAGCAAGTTACTCAACAGGTGTCCTTCAGCAAGGGTGGCAGCCCAGCATGAGGGAGAGGTCTGCAAGAAGCACTTGGAGGTGTGGGAACATGTATTCCTCCTTGAAGGCCCCCAGTAGAAAAAAGTTCAGAGCTTCTGCAGACATGAAAAAATCCATTTTCTGTGTCTGATTTTAAATGATGTAAAAAAGAACGAGTAATGAATGAAATCTCAAAGTTGCCTTGGTGAAGGGACTTTGATGTTCTGTAAAAACACTGCCCAAGAGGCAGAGCTAAAAGCTAGGTTTAGTTGCTGAAAGTAACTTTGGCCACAATTAAAACATGAAAGGCAGGCAGATAGAGGAGCTAGGATGCTGCACCCAGTTCTTGGTCACAAATTCAATACTGCAGACTGATGCCTTGGGTGTTTTCTAGCACACGAATGAGCAAAAACCTGACACTGGACACAAAGCTGTTTGCTTCACAAAGCCACCTTCAAATCAAGAAAGGAGAAAGAGCAGGTGCAACACCTAAACCAGTCTTTGTATACCATGAACATACAATGATTCATATGGTACGCATGATCCTTCCTGAATATCCAAAGAGTAAGGCACGATTCTTCACATCTCAGAACCATAAATAACCTTGTAATAACCATAAAATTGATGAGACCTGCTGCATCACACATAGTTAAGTGGGTGATTAAAGCAAGATTAATCAGAGGCATAACTACTTGAAACACTAAGTTCTCTTCATTATAAAGAAATATAGCTGCAGAAGGTGGTGATGTATTCCCTGGGGGAAGCTTGAACCATATTCTGTCTCTTCCATAAAAGTGTTAAAATGCAAAAAAAAAAAAAGAGCTTTGACTGATGAACTCAAAGTAATAGCACCATTCAGGACAGCTGTAAATCCAGAGTTAAAAGCCTGTACAAACGTGAAGAAGCAGTTATACAAGCTGGTAAATAGATGAGCCCTTCCTGTCCTGTGAAACAGTGCAAAAATTGCCTTCTTGGGAGAAATCAGGTGATTGTTCCAGAAATAATCCCTACATTTCTCGTAGGCCGACAGGACCACAAATGAGCTCAGCAGATGTATAGTGAGCTTGGTCTGGCTGAAAACAAGAGGCAAGGCCAGCAGTGCTGGAGTAAGAGCCAAAAAATGGGAGTGTTTCACTGAGAATGTGAAAAATTGGAGAAAAGGGAAGAAAGTGTGCATGTATGGGGATCTGCAGGTCAGCAAAAGGCAAATTAAAGGTCTGAGCTGGGGTGAATTTCTACAAGAGGAGAAAGCTGAGGGGATGTAAATGCTCAGTAGTCATAAGTGTGTTAGAGGCATAGCACAGTTATTTTGAGGACATGGAAAACATGCAGGGAACAGCTGATGGTTGTGTCCTTTTGGAGTGGGAACAGATACCAAAACTATTGTTTTTCTATAAGAATTAAGGTAATAGAGGAAATGCATGGAAGTACAATGCAAGTGTCTAGGGAAGCTAGAAAAACAATGAAAAAACCATCACTTGGGGAAATAACTTATTTAGAAGAACTAAACCCTGCTTGCTGGAGGGCTTAGAGAAGCTAGACAGATAGGTCAAGGTTTGTCTGCACAGACTGAGGTCAAACTGAGAAGGAATTTGAGGAAAGGGTTACCAGACTCTTGGGACAGGTTCAATAAAATCTAAGGGGTTACAGGCTACATCAAGAAATTAAAAGGACAGCAGTGCTGTTGGTGCAAGGACACAGGGGAACCACAGATATCAGGAACATACCAGAGGCACAGCCACGTTCAGTCACAGTTCTTTGTATTTAACAGTATGCAATATTTAAAGGGAGCTTGTAAGCACAAGAGGGGAAAGTGCCTTCAGCTTCCACGTGCGTGATTAAAAGCAATGAACTGAAAAATGCTTATAATCTTTATTAATTTTTTAATAAATTTATGGCAAATTTATTTTTAAAAAACAGTATAAAGGCTTTTGGAAAAGAAGCCTGTGAGGAAAGAACATAAAAAGAAAGTGTCATTTTGTCCTCTTTAGAAATCATTTAGTGGGTCTGTGCATTGAAGGAAAGGACATTATGGGGCTGTTCATATTTGAAACCTGGAGAGCAAATAAGGGTGTTCTGAATAGGTGTTGCACTCTATCTCAGGCAAAAAATAGGTTAAAGATTATCAGGAGTATGGAGGCTGTTATCCAACAGACGTGGCTGAGTTGTATACTTGTAAAACCTATATCTTTATCTGTTACATCTCTCACAGCAATTATTTGCTTAGAGGTCAGAACAAAGATAAAACCTCCCCATTATAATCTCTTTTCACCAAGTTAAGGCTTCCTACCCCAGTGGATACATCAGAACAGGGACCTCTGTCACTTCCCAAGGAAGCTAGGTTCATTTCACAAGTGTTGATGCTACATTTCAGCTCCAAAGAAAAATCTGTCTTCCCCACCATCACTTGGTTACTCCCCAGCTGAGACAACAAACCCCATCACTGATGAGAGCCTGCAGCCTTTGATCACCACAGAGACACCTCAGGAGAGGCCAGAGCAATGCCTCAGGCATCTAGAAATACAAAGGTTTAAGGCATATCCACTTAGGAGCAGTATGAGGCTTAGTTGTGGCTTTTCTTCCACCACCCCTGAAAACACCAGGATGAAGCAGTTGGTGTGGGAGCTGCATGTTGCACAGAACAGTTTGGGTTGGAAGTGACCTTGAAGATGATCTTACTTCCAACTCCCTGCCATGGACAGGGACATCTTCCACTAGACCAGGTTGCTCCATCCAACCCTGCCCCATCCAACCCAGCCTTGAACACTTCCAGAGATGGGGCATCCACAGCTTCTCTGAGCAATCTGTTCCAGTTCAAAGGCGTGTTAAGCATGTTGCATGTTTAAAGGCAGGGCTTGAATTTTTAATTAGACATATGGAGAACTATTTTCCCAAAGCCCTGGCCTTGCTTTTCAAGAACATTTAAAACCCTGTTTTGTCTGGGATAACAGAGTGCAGGAGCAGCAGAAACGCTGATGCAGTAAAGGATGGCACATCAGAGGAGCTTCCAGTAGAACAAGGTATTTTCAACGCCTACCAGAGGATTTATGGTTAGACATGCAACTCTTTGTCAACATCCACAACATGACTCATGAACTGGGCTCAACCCTGGGGCAATTTTCAGCAGTATGTTCAGCCCCAGCTGTGTGTCCAGAGCAGCTGCCAGCTTTGGAAAATGAGCATTCAAGTCTCCAGCTTTGGCTAGGGCCTTGGACACTGCATCATCAACAGTCTAAAAATGCATCTGTCCTAAGAAAACATCTTCCCTATCCCCCTACATGAATGAGGCTAACTGACAGGAAGGCAACACACAACTTGGCAGGAATTGTAGCATGACTCGTTTGTTCAGGTTGTGCAGACCTGAACTGTGTGGAATTTTAGACTCTACATGCTGCTTTAATCCACCAGCCAGTCCAGACACCCTCCTTTCCCAGGAAGACTTCCATCTTTTAAGAATTACTCTAGCTGCCTTGCTCCAAATTCACCATTGTGAGTTGTTTTGGTGCGTTCATTGTTTTGGTGTGATTTTGGTGATGTTTAAGACAGGACAATGATTGATCAAAAGGGAACCAGAAGCCACAGGGAATACTGTTTTACATCCTAGCTTTTGTAGCACTAGGGGCAGATAAGGGCACAAGTACCTCATTTTAAAAGAAGTCTGCACTGGACAAAGCTCTGTCATTTCCTTTTAATGAGTTTCAAGTGTACAGTGAAGCAAAACAAAGGGGCACTTACCTTTATTCCAGTCATGCTCCAAGATATGCTGTGAACAGCACCCTACTCTTGGAGGTCTTCATTTGGGTCCTGAACTTATATTCCAACACCAATGGAGAATTGTTTTCCGGGTTTAAGGATCTGAGGTTATTGAAATCTAAAGGCAGCACAGCCTGAGAGCCAGAGCTACCACTAACACACTACTGCACAGGAAGGTATTCCCCTGAACAGGACAGTGGCTGGGCATTTGGTGACTGAAAGTAGACTTGGCTTGGGCAGCCTCTTCCCCCAGAGCTGCTGGTTCACACATCTTGTTACAGACTTACCAGAGTCAGTCCAGCACAACTGGGACTACCATCATTTTGCAATGGAAAACCAGCCACTGCTTTGAGGGACAGAACTTCAGGTATGTGTATGCTATGGAAGTGACCAAAAAAAAAAAATAATTCCAAAACCAGTTTGGCATCCCAACCCCTTCCCACTCACTGACAGACCAGACAGACTCAGTAAGGTGGTGAATTGTGTTTCTTGGAGACCATTAAAAGTACATGAGCTGATTTCTAGAACATGCCAGAAGAGATTACAGTTGTGTTTATAGAGGAAGTAAATAAACTGCACGTGCATGAGTGGCTGTGATGCCGTGGGCAGCAGAGTCCCTTGCTTTTACTAAGAGGGCCTTGGTGATTTGTTTTGCCCATGCACAGAGAGACAAAGAAGGGGAAAGGGAGCAGAGAAGGAGGCAACATACAACACCTAAGAGAAAGAAATGACACAGACAGCCTAGGGGGACCTCAGCTCCCAGAGAGACAGGAGGAATGGGGCACCAAAGGCTTGTTTGGAAGAGTTTGAGAGAATTGCTGGTCTGGGGGCCTCAAGCTTGTAAGCCTACCCCCTAAAATGAGAGCTGTAAGTAGCACAAGCAGGCCCTGGCTCCTCTTCAGTAGATGCACTTCTGACCGTCCATCACATCTCAGTTCCACAGGGAATTAGGGAAGTGCTCAGGGGACGAGGGCTGCTTCACTCCAGATCTTCATCTCTGCCCCCCTCCCCGAGGTAGAGAGGAATGGAATTGCAGGGAGATGAACTCAAATGAAATGCTGGGGCATGGAAGTGAGCATGCAAAACCTAGCCCCTTGCCAGGTGCCCTGGGAGGCAGAAAGGGGCTTCCTCAGCACACCCAATGAAACAAAAAGCATCTGCTCCTCCCATCTTTTGTAATTTGCTCCTATCTGGGAACTCCAGTGATGTCCTCCTTGCCTCTTCTTAAGCCTAAACAGACCCCAGTGTATTCTAGAACAGAGACAGAGCTTTCTAAATTAAAGGAGTACCCTCTTTCCAGTCTAGATTGCAGGCTACAGCTCACCTTGTTAAAAAATTTTAAAAGACAAGATGCAAATTCCTCAGAAGACTCTACAAAAACAGCTCATTTAACCCATGTCAGACAAGACATTCAAACAACTCACAGCTCTTGTTTCCTTTGATGGAGAAGAACAAGGGAATTGCTCACAGAAAGCCACAGCCACAAGCTTACTTCCATCAGAGACCACCCTGCACCCAAATTCAAGAGAACCCATAGCAAGTAGGAGGATTCAGTTTGATAGGCAAGATCTCTAGAGACCCAAGTTGCCAAACTGGGACATCTGATGTCACTTTGCAATATCCATGCCCAGAGCACCATTTCCCTTTGAATCCACAGCTAACCATTTCAAGTGTTTTCTAACTCCTGCTGGAAGTTAGGGCTTTGTGGCAGCAAAACCAGACCAGATATTCTTAATCAGAAAGCTGTGCAGCTCATTCAGTCTCATCTGGAATACCTCCAGTCCCCTCTGCCTCTATCTGCTATGGCAGCGAGCTTCCTTGATGTTTCACCCACTCACACAAAGCAAAACACCAATTCCCATTCTACCACTACTCCAAAGTCTTCCTTCTGGAAAGCTACAAGGTCATAGGAAGCTACAGGGTCCTGGCTTGTGTGTGCATAGATGAAAGGCATATTTGACACTCCCCACCAGACTGATTGTTCATTTGTTCCTTCGGGAGAGAGACTTTACTCCCACACACCCCTTTTAGATAGTAGCAATGCTCTTTTCACTTAACTGTGTTTAGCCTGTTGCACTTGAGTGAGGTAATCATGTAGGCCCTCCCTTATAAAAACTGAAATGGCCATGTTCAGGCAGCAAGTCATCTGGAAATAAGGACAGGCAAAATAAATCAATTCTTCAAGTGCTCACCTCTCCATGGCTAGAGAAATCTATGTCACTACATGTAGCTTAGATGGCTCACAGCCTCAGGCCAACACAAACTATCTTTTATTTCAGAAGCTCAATGAAAAGCTCAAGTCATGCTGCCACTCTTTTTAGGCAGAACACTAAAGACTCTCACATGCTGAAGTCCTTCACCCTAAAAGGCACTGTGTTAAGGCATTCTTATTTTGCTAGAGTTCACACAGGCACTATTTGACAAGCTTACACCCAAAAATAAACACAAAAAGTTCCCTGCAGAAGAGCAGGAGTAAATAGCTACCCACTCCTCCTCAACTTTCCTTTCCTCTAAACTTAGAGGATGCTCCCTAAAGCTGCAGCAGCTATTGAAAAGTCTATCTATGTTCAGTAAGCGGCTCAGAGTCCTATACAGAAGATAAGTTAAAACCAATGAAGAAATCAATGAAGAAGCTAGGTGAAAGGGAAGAAAAGGAAAGGAAAAATTCAGAGGCAAGAAGAGACAGGCAAGGTAATAGGGGACAATAGGTTGCAGACTGAAGGAGCTACATTTAAGTAAAAAAGTAGACTGGAGACAAAGCAATAGGAAAAAAAAAGAAAGAAAGGAAAGAACAAAAGGGCAAGTTACACCAAAGGTCCCTCAGAGAACTCCATACCACCCACCAGGGAAGGAACTTGCCAACCCACCCACTCCAGGGTAAATGCCCCTCATACTTACAAGTTTACCTGACCCGGCAGGCAGAATTTCCCATTTCTACAATGATGGCATCCCCCATTCCTCACATTACTAAGTAAAGCATACCACTGCCACACTGAGGGAGTTCCAGCACTTCCACCTCCCTTCCCCAAAGACTGGAGTTAACACTTACGCGACTACGACCCTCGAGATCTCAAACCGAAAAAGAAAAGTTTAAAGAACTCTAGAGCTGGTGTTTCCTCACCTTTGAGCCTGAGGTTTTTGGTACTTACTTGCAATCACCACCACCACAAGGGCACCAATCACTCCCATCATGATCATCATCTGGGGAAAAAGATTGTCCAAGAGCAATACTCAGAACAGACTGACAAGTTCATGTCCTTCCTGACAACCAGGGAACATAAGCCAGGCCCTGAAGGCACCAAGGCCTCAAAGCCTTCCCACAGTGAAAGAATCTTAAGCATTTGAAATGGTTACTAAGCCCCAACTATACTTGCAAAGCCCTGCAGGAGAGGAGCAGCCCAGCTTGCTCCTGGCAAGGAGATCATGGCACTGGGAAACTCACCTTGCAGTTCTTCCACCAGTACTTCCTTTTGAGTTTTGCTGCACTACTTTCAAATATTGAGGCACCGGCCTGAAGTGCATCTGCCCGGTTATCCAGCTCTGACAGCTTCTCATCTCGTTCCAGCACTTTGTCTACATTTACACACATTATATCAACCACCTGCAGAAGGAAGAACAGCAGGAACAGTTGTATTGGTAAAGACAGCTGAAAAAGTACGAGGAGTAACTTAGCCAATACCTGACGTTGCAATACTAACAACCAAATAACAAACAAGGGTAGAGGAAGAGATCAGGCTAAAAAAGAAGTCATTTCAAGTCACTGCCTACTTTGAAGTGGGAAAAAAAAATCCGAGACTCACTGTTAAAATATCAGTTCAAGTACACTTCAACCAGGTCCTCATATTCTCATCTGCTTTTAAGAGCTCTCCATTCCAGCAGCAAGCCAAAGCCACCCTCTTCATAAGAGGAGTCATATGCTCACTCCCCGAGAGCTGCAAAATTAACTTATGAGCTTCATGTTGCTGCCCCGGTGAGGCACAAAGGCGCTACTGCGCGTCAGCAGCCGAGCCACTGACATTGATCCTGGGAAGCCAGGCAAGGGTTCCCCCACAGCACTGCACGCACCGTTCCCTTGAAGTAGCCCGCAGGGAATAAGAGCTGTCCTGGATGCTGTACAGCTTTGTTTCCATAAGAGATGCACGATAACGAGGTACCAAAAAAAAAAAAAAACCCTAACAAGCCTGGTCCTTAGAAGTCCTATCTGGAATTAAGTGGCTTTTAAACATAAAGCAATCTCTCCTCCAGCCTCTTTAACAGGTTTGCCATCCTGTTTTTGAGTATTAATTAATTTCTGGCATTGACGTGACAAAAGGAGCCGCCCCTTCAGCGACAGACACCAGTCAAGCACATCGCTGCTGCAGAGCAAGTGGGAGAAGAGTCCAGGCATCCCTCAGGGAAGCCAGCAGGGCTGGCAGCGCTACTGACCTCCTGCACTTGGGCCTGCGTCTGCTGCAGGCGGCGGTTGCTGCTCAGGTTGGGGGGAGCCCCGGGGGGGCCCCCGCCGGGGGCTGCCCCTTCGGGAGCGCCTCCTTCGGGAGCCCCTCCCTCGGGAGCCCCGGGAGCAGGCTGCTGAGCTGGATCAGACCTAAGGAAACACACACACATCAGCGAAGAGAAAACTCAGAGAACCCCCCCAAATCCACAGGAACCCCAGTGTTTCCAGGCTGGAGTAGCGCTGGCAGCAGCCTCGGGAGCCCGCAGCCTCTCAGGATCCCGGCGGGCCGGGAGCAGGCGGGCTCGTGGGAGAGCCCGAAGCAGGGACAAGTCCAAGGGGGCAACGGGAACGGAACCAGCCCCTTGTCGGGGGAGCTTGCGGGGGCGGTCGCGCCAAGCACTGCGGCCTCCCGGCGACCTGGCCGCACGGAGGTGACCAGGAGACAGGTAAGGAAGGTGGAGCAAGAAGGGCAGGGAGGCAGCGCGGGGGTACGGCAGCCACCGGACAAGCTGGCTCCCATTGGGGCCCCGCACATCAGCAGCGGGGCACGGCCCACGCACCCTCTCACCCACGCAGTCGGCAGGGGAGCGGAACCGCCCGGGGGCGGTGCGGGCAGCCCTGCCTGCGGCTGCTGCAATGCGCCACCCGACCCCACCGCCACCGGCCAGGACGCGGGCTCTGCACTGACCGCGCTCCCTCCCGCTGCAGCCGCCACCCCCGCGCCGCGCCGCGCCCCCGCAGCCCGTCCACGGCCGGTCGGTCGGTCGGGCGGACACTCACATGGCCGGGCCGGACAGCACCGCGCGGCACCGATCACGGAGCGCCGCACCAACACCCTCTGCGCCCCGCGACCCCGCTCTTATAACAGACGGGGCCCCGCCCACAGAGCTGGCAGCCAATCAAAAGTTGTTTGGCCGGCAGCGGCCGAT
>VZTJ01005727.1:1273154-1307629 GCA_013397795.1 Orthonyx spaldingii
AAGAACAGCAATTTGGGGTTTTTCCGTCTAAAGATCTGGAAAAGCCTGCTGGATCAGAAGGGGAGATTCTTCAATTCAGGACAAAAAAAGAGGGAGGAGTGTACTGGAACAAGAAGTCTCTTCATACAGAATTTTGTGTGGTGAGTAGAGTGACAAGCATGGGCTCACACCTACAATACCTTTTCCTTCCATATGGTGATGCAGGACATTAAAGTAAGTTTTTAATGTCAGACCTCATAGATTATTAGGTACACGAGACAGATATGTCATAAATTACAGCATGGTAACTAGATCGTGGTTACGAGGTGAAGGTGTGATGCAGCATTGTGACTAGAGACAGGTGATTTGCAGATAGGAGCAGACCAGCACTGACCTCAGAACTCAAAGGTTTAAAACTCTGCCTTTAGACAGAAGAGACAAGTTGAGGAAGAAGCTTCTGTAGCCTGCCAGCCTTTCCACTGCAGTCTGAGGACCATTCCAAGAACCATTGCAAATAAGTGAAGTTTGAGTTTGCAGTAGTGGCCACAGAGTCCTTGCCAGGCTGGTGCTTAGGGATTAAGAGATGACAAAGGACACAAGATACTTTCTCTGATACTTCTCCAGTTTCCAACATATTTTCAGTCAAGGATTTGCTATACCTGCTCAGTCTCCACTTGGATCTGTGCACATTTCCTGAATCCACACCTTTTGGCATGTCCCACAGGTCTGCCACCCTGCACCTGAGAATGTGGACTTCAGCTGTTTAAACAGTTTGCCTTCACTTTGCTCAGGCTTAGACCTAAAGAAAGTTCTTCCCATTAATTCCCTGACGCTTTCAACCCAGTGCTTTTGGAGGCAGAGCAGCATTGCTCTGTAGCAGGATACATCAAGTCAGCACTTACTTAGCAGCTAAATAACAACTAAGGCAGAATTGGTAGGCAAATGCCTGCTCATCGTATGGATTTTTCCCCAAGCGTACATTTGTGTGATGTTGGACTAGAGCAATGCCAGCTGTGACTCACCTCTAAAGGAACTGGCAACAATTATGGAAAACTAGAAGCTAGAGTTTTTTAAATACCTAAAAATACTTAAATATATTTAAAATACCTAAAAAATACCTAAAATACCTAAAAAACATTTAAATACCTTCATTACTTTTGCAAATCCTGCCTAAATTATAAACAAAAGGCCATTTGGTCATTAAGTGCATTAGTAAGGGATCAAGTCATCATGAGCGTGGAATGAGACAAATCCCCTTCTTTAGACACGTTTTGATGCATTTCAACTAACATTTGGATCATTCACACTTAATCAGAGACAAGTGAAGAGCAAGGGGGAAAGCAGTGAGTAGGAAGATACAGGAGCAGGACCTCGTGGCACTAACTTGAAAATCTGGCTATGAGGAAAGATCTAGGCTGGAGAATACTGGAATTGTCATGTTAGATGTGAGAGGCTGGGGCTCAGAGACTGAAAGGATGCTAGAAGCCTGGCCAAAAAAACAGTACCAGAGGGTCAAATTCAGGGATGTATATGGGAACAGATGCCTGCAAGAAGCATGTCAGAAATGACTGAGGGGGCACAGAGGAGCTCAGGCCTGGAGCAGGAGGACATTGGGATCAGGGTAAAAATCTGCAGCAAAGGCTGTAGGAAGCACTGGGAACTCAATTGTGTGAAAGCTGGCTTTATTCTGACCGCAATACCACAGAACTACACTCCACATGCTGAAGCCGCTGCTGTTCCCTAGCGGTGCTTCCCGGTGCGATTGAAGCGCTTGTACAAGTACCGGATCCGCTTGTTGAGTTTGTGATAGTCCTCTGCAAACATCCGATCGCCCACCATCTGCTTCTTGCGGATGCACCTCTGCAGCTCGTTCCCCCGCCAGCCTCGCAGCCAGGTGGGCCCCATGATGAGACTCTTCGGGTGGATCTGGAAGCCGCCTGAGGAGAGCACAGGCAGGTGAAGCCGGGCACTGGAGAAAGCTGTTCCCAGGGCGGCCGGACCAAGTCCAGCCTCCCTCCCCTCCTGCCCCGGGGCCACAGCGCTGGGGAGCTGCGGGAGGGGCGTGTCTTACCCAGGATCCCCACGTTATCATAGACCCCGAACAAGGCCCGCTTCTTCGTCCACCGATCCACCGGCTTGCGCTTGGGCGGCTCCTTGATGCAGATGCGCCGGGAGAGCCCTGCCAAGGGTGAGGACAGAGGCACGGGGAGGCCGGGCCGCGCGGGCGCCCAGCGAGGCCCGCCGCAGTCGCTAATGCCTCGCTCGGCGCGGGGCAGGGGAGCGGCACGGCCCAGCAGGGCTCGGCCCGCCGNGGGAGGCGGGCCCGCGCGGCCCCCCGGCGGGCCCCGCCGCAGTCGCTAATGCCTCGCTCGGCGCGGGGCAGGGGAGCGGCACGGCCCAGCAGGGCTCGGCCCGCCGCCCGCAGCAGCAGCGCTGCCGCCGCCGCCATGGGGCTGACCCCGGGTGCCCCGGGAAGGGCCGGGCCGAGACGGGACGGGAAGAGAAGAGCGGCGGTGCCGCCCCTTCCGCCGGGCAGCGCAGGGCGCGCGGGTGACGTCACGCCAACGGTCGGCAGGGCAGGGGAGCCGGCGATTGGGCGAGGGGCCGGCGCGCGGCGCAGCCGGCGGGCGCTGATAGGTCCGCGGCGGGGAGGGGCGGGGCGAGCGCGGCCCGCGCGCGCTGTTTTGAGCGCCCGGGGCCGTGGGGGGGTTGTGGCGGCCATGGCGGCGCCCCCAGAGTTCCACCTGCCCCTCGCCGCCGCCGATCTGCTGCAGGATGGCGGCCCCGGGCGCTACGTGGTGCAGGAGGTGCTGCCCGCCCGCGAGCTGCCGCCCGCACTCGCAGGTAAGGTGTCCCCACACCCCGCTCCCGGCTGGGGCCGGCCCTGCCGCCGGCTCACGGCCATCGCCGCCGCCTCTCTCCGTGTCTTCCCGCAGCTTTCCGGGCCGCCTCCCGTGCGCGGGGCGCGCTGGCCGTGCTGCAGCACTTCGACTGCGTGTACAGCGTGCTGCAGTGAGTACGGGGCAGGGAGGGCCGGAGGGGCGGGCGCTTGCCCTTCTGCCAGGCGCGCTTTGCTCGCCGCTCTTACGCGCTGTGTTTGCCCCGCAGCCACTTCCGAACCGTGGGCGCGGCTGTCAAGGAGGACGCCCTGGAGCTGATGATGCACGGTGGGTATCCGCTGTTTCCGGCCGACGCAGGACTAACGGAGAGGTTGTTTTCCCTTGGCAGCTCAATGATGATATAAAGGCTAATGTGACTCGGCCGGCTAGGCTGTGCCCTCAACCCATTCCTGTCATACAGGTCTGTAATCTTGGTGGACGATGCTGAGTTGTGCATGTTCGCTGTAAGGGCAGACCGACAGAAAATCCTCTTGCCCGTGTCCCTGGAAAATACATCTGTGGGATGTATCAGCTCAGAGCGAGTGTTTTTCTGAGCTGACGAAGGGCCGTGGGGACAGGACAAGACAGCATGCCCAAGGTTTGGGTTGCAGGGGGCAGCCCATGTTACAGCTGGTGAGATGTGAGCACACATCTTTGGTAATCTGATGACTGCTCTAAGCCTCCAAAAGAGAGGATGGCTGAGGAACCTGGCAAGGAGTGCTCATGACTTTCTGCTTCTCCTCAGTGGTGTCCCATCATTCCAATGAACTTCCTGCTATCTTGAGTGACTCTGGGCTGAGCCATGCAGACCGGGCTGCTCACCTCAGTGCTCTTAAGATGAACTGCTATTTGCTGACTGGCCTGATGGATGCCTTTGAAATGGAAACCTGCAAGAAGAGTTGTTTGGAGGCTGATCCTGGTAGGAAGGTAGGTGAGGGGACTGGGGGAAAGATGATAAAAGAATAAAATTTTATGCTTGCTGAACTCTGGTATCTGTCAGATGTTACAGCTGAGTTTATATCAACATGATGCTAGCAAGAGCAGTGCATTATGTGGAGTGTTGGTGCCTCCATGAAACTGCATGGAAAACAGCCAAAGGGACAATCATGTCTAAACATCAGCAGGGAATTGGATGCCCAGGCCTTTCTATTTCACTCTTCAGTTTGTAGCTAAAACTTAGTGCGCCAGTGTTTTCTCAAGATTTCTTTTCTGTGGGCAGAGATGATGGCAGTGGATGCAGGTATAATCCTTAAACCACATGAGGCACCGGTGCTTGCCTGAGCTGAGAGAGGAGAATTGGGGAAAAAAAAGCCCACTGTGATCTATACATCTCACTGTGTGTCTCTTAATGCTGTAGAATTTAACAGACTTCTCATATTTTGAAGGAAGCAGGGTAGTGATGGGTTTTTGTCTGTTGTGAAGCTGTTGATGTATCTCACTGTGTAATCTCCTTTCTAGAGCAGGAAGAACCCTGCCAAGTCATCTGGATCCTTGTGGGAAGAGGAGAGGGAGCCGCTCTTACGGGTACTCACACAGCTGCTGCAGCTGGATCTCCGTCAGCTTTGGGGTGGTTTAGCAGTGGAAGAAGAGTTTGTCAGGTATGGGTTGGAGCAGATGTATGCGTGGAATGAGTGACTGGTTCTGAGGGATAATTAAATGATAAATCTACCAGTGAGGTGGTATTACAGCCCTCTGTGGGGTGCAGATCATTGGGAAACTGAGGAAACAGCTTAAGGCAAAAGCAACGCATATAGGAAACACTTCCTTTCCTCACAGAGGCCTCAAAAATTCAGATGTTTGCTAATTTTTAGAGAATCCTGGAGAACCTCTCAAATAGAAATGTGTGGTGTGTTAGAATGATGTTTGTGCAAGTTGTGATAGTGAGGTTTGCTGTCTGTCTTCTGTGGTTTTAGCTTAATGACAGGAAGCTGCTACCGTATCCTGGAGAATCCAAGTATCAGCCTTCAGAGGTACCGGGTCACAAGGGAGGCTGTGACACATCTGCTTGCTGCAGCTCTGGTTCACTGTGACCACATGTTCAGTGAGTTCCTGCTCTTCTGCCTTCTTTCTGAAAGCTATTCCTGGTTACTTTCCCTGACCTCTTTCTTCCTTCTTACGTGTGAAAGGTGCCACTCTGAAGATCACACAGATGCTGCAGCACTTCGAACATGTGGCCCCAGTGTTTGCACAGGCCGTGAGCCTCTGGGCTAAAGAGTATGGTCTGAAAAGCCTGGTGGGTGAATTGCTAAGGTGAGAAAAATACTTGGAGGCTTGTCCTATCCTTAGCAACTTGAGGCACCCCATTCCTTGTTTCATCTTTCTTGCAGGGAAATAGGACAGAAATGTCCCCAGGATTTGGCTCGTGAGGCTTCTGGAGTCAAGGGTTTTGCTACCTTTATAAGTGAACTGGCTGAACAGATTCCAGCTCTGGTGCTCTCCAACATGAGTGTTCTCCTGCCTCACCTGGATGGGGAGGTATGTTTCTGCAAAGTTACCTGTCCAGACAAGTCAAATGGTAGAGATGCTGCTATCCAGTTTTTTCTGTTTGAAAACAGAACCTATTTCATAAAACTCAAGTATCCAAAAGTGGCTCTGTGGAATAGGTTCTGCCCTTACCTAAAAGATGCAGAGGGAACAGAATCCATGACATCTGTCTGGTTGTCACTATCAGATGTCAGAGAACAGGAGACTGCCTACTTGTCTGAGGTCCTAGCTGTTGTCCCTTGTTCTTCAGCACTTTGAAGAAGTTTGTGTTACCTTTACCTGCTGTGTTTCTCATGTCAGTTCTTGGCTTCTATGAACCTACCTGGACAGCAGCATTTGGGTTGGAAGGAACCTTAACACCTCTGCCCTGTCCAGGGACACCTTCCACTAGACGAGGTTGCTCAAAGCCCCATCCAACCTGGCCTTGAACAGTTCTAGGGATGGGGCATCCACAGCTTCTCTGGGCAACCTGTTCAAGTGTCTCACCACACACTCAGTAAAGAATTTCTTCCTAATATCTAATCTAAACCTATCTTCACTTTGAAGCCATTCCCCCTTGTCCTGTCACCACATGCCCTGGTAAGAAGTACTTCTCCAGCTCTCATAGCCCCCTTTAGGTACCGGAAGGTGCCTCCACAGAGACTTCTCATGTGCAGGCTGAACAAGACCAACTCTCAGCCTGTCTTCATAGGAGAGGTTACTCTGTCTTGCAGGCACAGCTACGTTCACCCAAGTTTAATACAATGTCCATATTGAAAAGATTCACTTGGGGTTGGAGCCTGGAACTTGGAAGGCCCAACCCCTGGGCATATCAAGTCACATCTTTTTGTCTGTTCCTAGTTCAACAACTCCTGTCTTGGCAGAGTTACATGATGCGAAATGCCATTCTGGCAGCTATGGCAGAAGTACTGGTGCAGGTGCTCAATGGTGACCAGCTGGAGGAAGCTGCCCGTGGTACTCGGGACAAGTTCCTGAAGATGCTGCAGGCCCATGTGTGTGACATCCACAGCTTTGTGCGCAGCCGCGTGCTGCAGCTCTTCACTCGCATCGTTCGCTGCAAGGCAAGTCTGTGCTGGGCAAATGGCATTGCCTCCGTCATCTCTTCTCCTCTTGTGTGTTCTAAGGGAATTTCTGCCACCCTGCTTTTTGTTCGCAGAGATTGAAGTTCTAAAAGAGAAAGGTGTTGTCCCTGTGGACTGTGGTGTCTGCAGTTTCTTCCAAGAGACCAAAGATCCCAGGGATGGGGGAGCTGGGGGGCAGAAGTTAAATGCTGCTCTTTGTTATCAGGATAAACTAGGAGAAAGCACAGCATACAGCCTCTTTTCACACACTGGTATAGGAGAACATCACAATTACCAGATAAACGAAGGCTCAACTTAACAGGACCCTGGATAACCTAAATCCCTGCTTTCAATGGAGGCTGGACCAGAATATATCCAGAGGTCTTTTGAGCCTTAGACTTTTCTGTAAATCTATAATCTGTGCCTTTTAGTGCATAAATATGTCTGCAGTAAACTTTTCCCAAGTCTCTGAGCCTTCTTGATAATTTTATCTGTGCTCTTGTTGTGTTTTAGGCCCTGCCTTTGACTCAGTTTCAGTCTGTGGTGTCGCTGGCTGTTGGGCGGCTCAAAGACAAATCTGTCATAGTGGTTAAAAATGCAATCCAGCTCCTGGCTGCGTTTTTGTCCAACAACCCCTTCTCCAGCAAGGTAATGCTGATTAATATCGTGGATGTGTTAGATGTCTGTTTGCAGGGTGAATATCTGCAGCATGCTATAGCCAGGGTAGTGGCATTTCTGTGTCTTGTGGGAGGAACAATGTAGCCTTTGATTGTGCAGGTGGGAGCTTTCTGGTTTTCCCAGGTTCAGGTCTTGCATTCTCGGGCTTATCCCTCTCTTAGTGAAATTCATAGCTATGCTGAAGACCAGGAGGAATGTAATTGATTGAGATAAAAACCTGCACCAGTTTTATTTGAATCCACTGTGGGGTTTCTCTCCTTAGGATCAGAATTAGTTTTCTATAATATTCTTCATGGATCTGCAGCTCTTTATGTTTAGCTGCACTTTCTCCTGAGTTTCTGAGCCTTCGACTGGTAACTTATAGCAGTTCTCATTCTAGGATCGGGGCCAGAGTCTACTATTCCAGTTTCCCAAAACAGTTATCTGTGGGGATTGACAACTAACGCAGGGAGTGGAAGAGAGAGGAGAATTCTGGCATTTCAGGAAAAGGAGGATAACTAACATATTTCTTCTTCTCTTCCTGGCATCTTCAGCTAAGCTGTACTGACTTGGATGAGCCACTGAAGAAAGAAGTGCAGAAACTGCAAGAAATGAGGGATCATAGCAGACCCAAAGCAGGTAATTTCCTTTCTTCCTCTTTCCACCCCCTAGGACAGTCCAGAATTTACCTTTTCTCATATTAAATTTGCTCCCAGGTTGTGACAGCTTTTGTCTCAGATCTCACCTGTGTAAATTGGTGAGACCAGATAACTGGGATTAAACTCACAACAGTTTTCCTTATGGTGGTGTTATAAAAGGATCATATTAATGTCCATGTCTAAATCATCAGTCCTTATACCTATATATCCTGTTTGCAGGGTAAGAACTGAAAATGTCTATGAATACCCTCCTAGATTTCTTTTTTCTACCACTCAAAGACTGCTTGAGCCATGATTTTGGTCAGATATTATTTAAACTTGACATATAGGCAGCACCAAGTCCACGGCTAAAAAAGTGATGGTTCTCTTACCTGTCTTGTTTTATTACCTTCAGTGAAGGCTTTTTGTGTGGTTGGGTTTTTTTGGGGTTTTTTATGTCAGAGTTCTTGTCTTATTCTTACTGCAGTCTGGGTGGGATTAGCAATGGGAATACTGCAATAGTGCCTGCCTGGGGAGGGAGTAGGGGAAGTAGAATTCCTAAGTTCCAGATGAGTTTTTCCTTCCCATTAAAGGTGTCACCTGAATCTGTGTTCTTCATTCTCTCTGATTTTTAAGTAGCTCCAGTGATTGCCCCAGAGGAAGAGTGGGAAGCGATGCTGCCAGAAGTTAGGGCTGCCACACAGCAGCTCTTTGAACCACTGCAGGAAGGGGAAGAGGAGGTGCTGGAAGTTGAAGAATCAGTGGAGAGCACAGTGGAGCAAATCACTGGGCTGTTGAAGAAGCTGAATTACAAGTAAGAAGGCTCTGCAGTTTGACAGTGTTTATCCCAAGGGGTGATTTCCAGTAGCATTACTGTGTAGGAAGAGCACCCAGCACTAGATGCTGGTAGGAGCTGCTTTCCCAGGTGTTCAGGACCAAGTTGGATGGTTTCTCTTATGTTCTGCTCTGACGTGTTGCTGATACTCTCTTGGGCAATGTCATTGTCCAGGAGCGCAGCCCGCCTTACGCAGAAGGCCCTGTGTCGCTTCCAGGGGAAGGAACCTTTCAGTGACTCTGGGGAGGAAAACGAGGAGGAAACAATTCTGGCTGTTCTGAAGAGACTTTACACAGGTAATTATATCACTCTTGTCTGTTCCCTAAGGCCAAGATACTGCCAGAGTCAGACTAAAACCCTCTGGAATGCTCTCACCCTCCTCCTGACCTGTGGGGCTCAGTCTGTGTGTATTTGACAGCTCAGAGAGCTGCAGCATCTCTGGATTGTTTGTTCATCTAGGACCTTGGCATTTTAGCTGGATCATATTAATCTTAATTTCTTGTTGGAACAGTTCCATGGTCCCAGTAGAAGTGCATTTCTGGTGCTTTAACTCATGTAATATTCTAAGGGAAGTGAAGCCAGTGTTGCCACTCACACCCTTCTGCCCTGTCTGAATTTGTCAGGAGTTCTGCTTCCTGAACAGGTGGTGGCACATAATGCTTACCCTTAGCAGCCTTGACCAAGTATCTGGTTCAAGCAAAGTCTTGGTTATCTGAGGCCCAAGCCTCTGGGTGTATTTTCAAGACTTCATGTACTTTATGTTTGGTGTTTGTTTCAGCATAAGGTTGCCTAGCCAATCACTTTGAGCATATTTCTGTTGGAAGTCTATTGTCTAAAAATCTTCTTAACTTTGTCAACTCTCCACAATTGCACACTTTGCTAGGGAGTAGTAGTGTTTGCCTTCTCCCTGGTTCCTTTTCAGTGTCCTCATCTATCTTTGGGGAATTATCAAATTCAGATTAACCCCATCAGCATTTTAATGGAGTTTACCCCAACTGGACCATGCCTTTATATACACTTATACTAAGCTGGCATGTCTCTGGAGCATCACACTGTAGTACTGAAACTTGCTCCACAGCATGCTAAGATTTGGTAGCTAGGTCTGATGGCAGAATTTGGATTTTTGTATCCTGGCTCTCGGAAGGTGTCACTGTGGGATGGGGAGAGGAGGGTTAAAATGCCCTGAACTGTGCCTGTTTCTCTTGTGCCTTCAGTACTGCTCACAAACAAGTGTGCTGTGTAGGTTCATGCCCAGGTGAGAACAGTGAGGATCCTCCACATGACAACAACAGTGGTAAGATTGAAGAAGTTGTACAGGAAGAGCAGCCTCAAACAGAGCTGGTCAAACAGGAGATGTTGGTGCAGTACCTACAAGATGCTTACAACTTCTCAGTGAAAATCACAGAAGCTCTGAACCTGATCAGCAAGATGATGTACGAAAACTCTGTCTCAGGTATGTGAAATAACCATGGGCCCTTTTGTTCCCATTCAGCATTTCTAGATCTTTCCCCTTGCTTGAGAGAAGAGGTTGGAGTGGTGGAGCTCCGGGGAAAGGAGAAAAGACTGAAGGAGCTGCTCTTCATTGAGTAGATGTCATAGACACTTTCAGGATATTGGAAAAGCAAGCACCATCTAAATGGGTGTCATAAAGGGGTTGAATAGGGCATGAACGGGCTTTTTAGGAATCCATTATTTTAAATATCAAGGCTAAAAAGTGGGGTTTTTTCAATGCTTAAAAGTTTTTAATAACATTTGAAATAAAATGGTTTTGAACTTTTTGAAATGAAAAAGCACAGCCAAGTGACCAAAGTGAGTGCACTTGTGGAAGCTATGCTGCCTCCTGTGGGGAGGGATGTACGTTCATCATCTCAGCTGAGGTTCTCCCAAAGTAAGCCTGGCCAGTGAAGCTGGGTTTGGTTGTGCTCAGTGCCCTGACACTGCTTCAGATGTTATGCTGGCCACAAGAGGGGAACTAAGCAGCTGGTCTCATCTAACTCACCTTTCCTCAAGCTTTATTCTCTAGTTAAACATGAGCCTGATCAACAGGTTCTGTGGCCTGCTCCTCTTCAGTGCTGTAGAGAAAGGTGGTGATGAGAAGGCCTTTGAGTTAATTCAGCTGTTCATATTTAATATTAGAACTACTGTAACCACTTAGACTTTTTTGTAGTGTTTATGAGAAATTGGCATTTCCAAGGGATGAGGGGCACAACTCCCTCTCCCATCCTCTCCAGCACATCCACTTGCACAGATCTGGGGTATGGATGGGTGTGGGCACTGCAGTGCCCCAGGCTTCATGCAAACACTTCTGAGACTTCATCTGTGTTGAGGGCTCATGTTACTTGTGATAAACATGTGGGCTTCCCCAGCAAGGTTTGGTGTTATTAGCTATTTGCACACACGAAAATGAACTCCTGGGTTCAGTGTCTTTATAGATCCTTTGAAGTTCAAGGCCAAGAAAGTGTTCTACCTGATACTTGAACACCTGGAATTTGATTGTGGGTGTGGTTTTTTTTGGGTGCACAAATTTTAGTAACTTTTCATCTCCCTGTTGTCCTGTGCTGTAGTGTAAGGAAGGCAAATTCAGTGTCTGAACAGAGCAGGTGTTTTGAGACCTTGTCTCCATTTGGAGAGAGTATGTTGCTGCGTGAGGGACTGGTGCTAAGGGATGTGTGTGCTCAGATTTAGCCTTTATTAATTAAAGATTTCATATTTGAAGATTTAATTTTTTTTCTGTTGCAAATTTATGTACTCTGATGTGACAGTGGGCAGGGAAAGCATATCAGCTTGCCTGATAAATGTTCTTAATTCTGATTTGTAAGTTGGGGCTTACACTGGTAAAAGCTCTTACTTAACCAGACGTCAGCCTCTATGAACTGTTTGTTGAACAACTCCTCTGATTACTGCTGTGGATGTCTTGTGATGGTGTCTAACTTAATGTTTTTTCTTGTCTTATGAGCAGAAGACTGGGTAGTGTATTTCAGGAGTAGTCAAGCTGGAACAAAACTCAGTATTCCTTACCCCCTTTGTACATCAAATATCTTAGTTCCTCTGGTTAGAGTGTTGCACTGGGAGTTATATTCAGTCTGCTGTGACTCAGATCTTTTTTTCCAAAGCTAATGTTACCCAGAAGAGAATTTTGTTCTTTCTCAAAGGTAGTCTTTGTGCTCTTTCCCTAACCCTATCACATTGGATTTAGCTGTAATATTGTTAACCTGTGTTTCTTTTCTGGGACATCCACATCTTTGTACTGGTGATCCCATTCTGACTCGAGCCCTCTGCAGACAGCAGCAGTGATCTCTAGATGTTTGTAGAGCTTGCTTGTGAGACCAATACTCCTATTAATTTGTTTTAATGGTCTCTCTAATGGGAACTGGGAAAGAACTGCACTAATGCAACTGTTCTCTCTGCAGTCGTGCAGGAAGCTATTGAGTTCTTCGTGACGGTCTCGCAGTTTGGTGTGCCCCAGGCACTGCTAGGAGTCCGCAGGATGCTGCCTCTCATATGGTCCAAGGAGCCTGGAATTAAGGAGGCCGTGCTGAATGCCTACAGACAGCTGTATTTGAGCCCCAGCGAGGATTCGGAGAGGTATGGATCTTCCTAAGCAGATTTTTTTTTTTTCCTTCTCTCCCTGCCCCTCCATCCCCTTTCTGCTGTTGGGAATGGGGTATGGACAGGAAGAGAACTGAAAGTTGCCATGCTTTACATTGAGCTGAAATGTAAGGTTATTATCTGAGTATCCCAGTCTTTCTGCAGGACCTACTGCTGAGCTTCTGTTCTTAGTTTGTCATACGCCTCATGTGTAGGAAATTCATGCAGCAGAACTCCTTGAGACCTTTAGAAGGAGATGCTGAGAATTACTTGAAGTTAAACTGATGTCAGGCACTAGTACTTTTTGTTCTTATAAATTTCACTTTCATATAAAGCATTGCCTAAATAGTGTGGGTAGGGTCCCTATCTAATAGGGAACAAGAGGTGTCAATTATGAATGTTTCTCTTGCCAGCAGGGTTCTTGATTGGCAACAATGAATTTCAGCCTGTTAGCAGTCAACTGTTAATGTGGAGCCATGTCCAAGAGTCTGACATACTTCACTCTCTGTGGGCAAAGTTGTTGGCCACTGTCAGTTGTCCCATTTTGAGTTTCTTATAACTGTTGTTCATAAGAGGAAGAGTGTGGTCTAAAGTTGAATCTATATTTCTGTTACCAAAGCTCAGATTTTTTTGCTGACAAGCCATACATGCTGTGGCCTTAGTCAAGTGTAGGCATTCTACTTCTGATGTACACAACACATTCCCCATTTCTTTATGCTTCACACTATTCATGGTTAGTTATTATTTGGGTGCTTTCACACATGTTTCTATTTGTATTTCAGTCAGACCAATCTTAAATCTTTTTCTAACAAACCTCTACATGTGTTAGATGGGAGGATTTTGAAGGGTCTTTGTTGCTTATCTTTTTTGAGGATTTGGGGGTGGGAGCTGGGTACAACTTGCAAGTTTGTTTATTCCAGACTAGAGAGGAGCTGTGTCTCCTCTGTCTTGTGGCACTTGCCCTTTTTTAGCACTTACCCACTTGTAAATCCTGTTGGATGCCTGTGCAGTAAGATGTGTGATCCCTGGTGAGATGCACCATAACTCACCCTCATTTTACCATCAGGGCAATAAAGAGCACCTGCTGCTTCTTATTTCTTCTTGATAATATTGCCTGGAGACAGCACTTCTGTGGTTTGTGCTCTGTCCTCATTTGTTCATAGAGACATTTTCAGTTTCTTATGTTCTAGGGAATTGTACTTTGACTTGTGGTTGAGAATAAACTGGGAAGTGGCTGCTTAATGCCTCTGTGTGGGTCTTTGAGCACCAGAAGGAGCACCAGTGCACATGGCAGTGGACTTTTAAGCCCATGTCATGGTCGTTGGCACTTGAGTTGGGTGACTTCAATAATTCAAGCTTGTGGTGGGAGAAGTTTTCCTGACCCTATGGATCATCTCTGTTATCCAGTAGATGTTTTCAGCTCTCTCAATAGGGCAGAAATTGTGACAGTTGCTTTTTCTTTACCTTTTATTGTTATTTTTCCCCTTTCAAAGGGCCAAGGCACAGGGCCTGGTGCATTCTCTCTCTCTCATCATGGTGGATGCATCACTGGGAACGATACAGTGCTTAGAGGAAATAGTGAGTATTTGCCTTGCCTGGGTTTGGATTGTGTCTGTTTTATTAAAATGGTAGTCATTGCAGTTTAAATCTTCACTTTGAAGTTCATTCTCCTTTGCCTCTCTCTAATTTTTTAATTGCATTCCTTTTGCAGATCTCAGAGTTTGTGCAGAAGGATGAAATAAAGCCTGCCGTGACCCAGCTGCTTTGGGAGCGATTCACGGAAAAATCCCCATGCTCGTCGCTCGAACGCCGCGCTGCTGTGATGCTGCTGGGGATGATGGCACGGTGAGCCTGCGGCCAGGTCGAAGCCTCTGAGTGGAAGGATGTATAGGGAGTCAATTTTTATTGAAGAACTGTGGGTGCTGCATCAGCTGACTCTTTGGCTCTAGCTTCAAAAATAGTAACCCCATCGTGGGGTAATGAAGCCTGGAACTAAACACAGCTGTGCTGGGTCCCACCAGCATGGCCTCTGAATGATCATGAGGAGATTATTTTCCTTGTGTTCTGAATGTCCATCCCTTCTCAGAGTTTACAGTGTCACAGCTCTGCAGCTTTGTCTGTGTTTGGATAAGAACAGTGAGAAGCTGCTGAGTAGAGATGTCTGGAGCCTTTAGCGTGAAGAAAAATGCATCTGTTTCACTTTCTGGGGGCAAAAAGAATGTATATCTGCACTAAAAGGTTTTCACTTCCTCAGTTTCCCAGCCCAGTAACCCTTAGGCATTCAACTTACCTGCTCTTCTTGCTGTTCTTACTTCAGTCCTTCATTAGTCAGCAGAACTTCATAATGATGATCCTAAAGTTCTTTCACAGGCAGAAAGGGGAATGGGTGGGTGTGGATTTGGGGTTGGCTTTTTTTGGATGATGTTGGTTTGGTTTGGTTTGTTTCCCACAGTAGGGGAAGAAATGGTATATGTCACAAGTCCTGAGCTTCTGGACTCTTTTCTACTTTTCAACGTTTTTGTTTTTCTTACTCTTATAGGTTTTAGTCCATCTGATAAGAAAGAAGTCAAGAATCTTCTTTCTTTACAAAGAAACTGTGCCCAGTGTTGATCACTTTGGAGAAACTCATCTCCTAGTGGAGAGTGGATTACACTGGCTTCTGTGGAATATTGCTTGCTGCTCCTCTAGCCATATCTTGAGTCATTGGATGTGTTTTATTTTCTTCCCTCTTATTCAAACCACTCCCTTCCACAAGGCACAAGGAGTATTTCTCTTAGTTATCCATACTTCTGTAAACTTTCAGCAGCACTTCATGTAATACCCCCATCCCTTCCATTCCACAGAGGGAAGCCAGAGATCATAGGTAGCAACCTGGACATCTTGGTGACAGTAGGGCTGTCTGAGAAGGCATGTGAAGACTATAGGCTGCCTCAAGAAGTATGCAATGTTATTTCCAAGCTTGCCAGTAACCCTAAGGTAAAGCTCTGGGTTTGTTCTTGGGTCTTCCAGAAACAAAGAAAGTGGGGAAGTGGTTTGTGTGGAAGAAGAGAGAGAAGTAATTCAATTTTTACAGATTTTGAAATTAAGTAGGTTGAGACCATTCAGCAGCACTGTCTGGAAAGCTTAGCACACATCAGTGAACATGTAATAAAAGAATTTTCATTAGGCAACAGTCTGAATTCAATTAGTAACGAGTTCAGTGCACAAGAAAATATGTTTTCCTTTCAAGTCTCTTCTTTAGACTCCCAAATCTAAACTGATTTGTGTTTTCTCAACCATGAAGCCCTTTCCTCTACTGATGTTTTCTGGTGGTGTGATTCTTTTGCCCTCCCTATTAATTGATATTCAGGAGTTGTCAGCTGTACAGCAGAATATAAAACATGAAAGGTTTTCAAACCTGTCCATGTTGTACTTAGAACAACATGATGGTTGATGGCTTCTTTCCCTGGGAAACAATTTATACTTTTTTTAAAATGTACTTGGAAAAAAATTTCTGGTTTTTTGACTCAATCATTTGGGGCATTTTAGTTCAGGAGTTCTATCACAAAAGCAGCCTTCCTTCACAGAGCAGCATCATTCTGTGACAGCCCCTTCCACTGGGGATGTTGCTGCATGAACTTCATGAGTTAATGTGTATCACAACATTCTTAAATGTTCTAAAGATGGATGTAATTCAATTTTTGGTTGACTTAAGTCAGCAGTTAAGCTTGTGTGTGAAAAGGAGCTGAGCTGAAAATATTTGACTGACTGGCAGTAGCTCTTCTTCTCCCCCTACCCATCCTCCCAGCCAGAAATTCAGTATGGAGGAGAGGATTGTGGTGAATTGGGAATTTTTGTTTCAAGCTACTGCAAGCTGGTAAATCCTTAAGTAAATTCTGTTTTGTTCAAGTATATATTCATCAGGCAGGCACAGGTGTGCTGGGACACCTTGGGTATTGTCGTACTTTGTTTAGTAGTTCTCTAGGTTCTCTTATTACCAAGCTAAAATGTGGTGTGACTGATACAGAATATATGCAACAACCTAAGTGTGAGGTGGTCTTGGATCCAGACCTATGCTCTGTTATTTCCACTGATGGTATTTTGGTTTTAAACACAAGCCCTTATGGTTATGGAGTACCCCAAGACAAGCTGACTTACTGTTGATGACTCTAAGATGCTCCAAAGGGTTCCCTCTTCATTCATTCTGGAGAATGAGTAAATAATATCAGATTTTAAATGAATGCTTTTGAGATTTCAAAAGAGTTACTTTGATTTAAGGTGAGATAGTGGAACTGTCTGGGTTAGCCTGGGGTCATCATTTGGCCAAGCTTTAAATCCACCCAGTGTTGTCACCATGCCATCACAAGTGACAGCAACGTCCTTGCTGCATGTTTACCTGCAGAGCAGTGCTGGATGTCCATACCATGGGCCTGGCATGGGTTTGATTAACATTGTGCACACAACAAGGTTAAGTAACAGGAAGGGCACGGGGGGATCTTATGTGCTGCTCTAGTGGGAGTAACTCACTTGTTGTCTCTGCAGCCATCACAGGAGAAGAACAGTACCCCTTTTCGACTGCCACAGAACCACATGCTCTTTGGTCACCTGAGTGAGACTGTGAGTAAAGGTGAGCTCAGGTCAGAGGGAGGTTTGGAGGAGATGGGCTTCGGCTATGAGACAGCCTGTGTTGTCACTGGTATGTGTGGTACATTGCTCCCTCTTCTCACCAGGCTTTGCCCAGCCAAGCAGTCACTGGATCCCCTTCATGGAGGCAGCAGTAACGCTTATCTACCAGCTGGCAGAAGGGGCAGAGGAGATCTGTGCTGACATCCTGCATGTGTGCACTCAGCAAGCTCTGGAGAAGCTGCAGGAGCTTGATGAGCAGAAAGCTGGTGAGGAAAAAAGCTGATGAAGGAAATCTGTACCTATGATTTCCAGTGCTGCTTTGGGTGGCCTAGAGGAGCTGCAGGAGAACAGAGCTGAGAGGCTGGTGGAGGTGTTGGCATGGGAGGGTGTGAGTGCTGGGCAGGAGCCTGTGGAGTGTGGAGATGCATTATACGGTGAGACTTGGCAGTAACTAATGGGGAAGAGGTCTAGATCAACACAGAACTGTGCTAATTTTTGTCCTTTAGATGCAGGGGATTCTCCATGCAGAGTCTCTGATGGTGCTGGGAGTCTACCTACATTCCTGCTGCTGCACCTGGTGTCCCTTGTGGGACAGGTGGCACTGCAGCAGGTAGCATATTTGGAAGTGTCAGTGAGTGCAGAGCTGCGCAGACGCCGCATCCTTAAAGAGGAGAAGACCAAGAAGCAATCTGACAGCAGCAAAAAGAGGCAGAGTCCCCAGGTGAGAACCAAGGGGTTTTTTCCTATGGGCAGCTCTTCTAGTGTCCCAGCTGCAGCAAACTTCTGGAAAATGCAATCTGGAGGTTGTGTGAGGTCCAGGGCAATGGGTGCTTCAGGAATAGAAACAGACACGTATTGGTTAGGATTGACAGGGAGAGCTGAGGTCCTTGAATGACCCTATTCACTAAAACTCCCACACTGGTCTTGAGTTTTGAAGGGGCGGAGGGGAGGGAGTAAAGGATCATGTCCTGGCCATGCTTATTCTTCCTGCTTCGGGCAAACATTTCCTTTTCACTCATCGCCTGCTTTCTTACCAGAGCAATCCTTTGCAACTGCTACAGTAGTGGTGAAGAACATCCATTTGTGCCCTGAGTTCTGGAAAAAGCCTTCCTAGAACCCTGGTCCAGAAGATTTGATAGTCCTATCCTCACTTAGGTAGTAATGATGAAGGTTTAATAGTAGTCTTCCTAATGTGATTTGGATGCTACAAACGCCCTCTCTGGTTAGGTCTACCTTGGAACGTTTTCCAGAGTGTAATGAGGCTGACCTTCATGGGTAAGAATAGAGAAAAATGTTGTGTCCCCCTAGGTATCCAGTCTCTATTAGATGCTTATACTGCTATGTACAGAGAACTTTGTAGTTCATTTCCTCATCCAGCTGCTTTTCAGTGTCACTACCCTTTTCCACATAAGAGGAGGTTATGAGATTTTCAAAAAAGTAGCAGTTGGATACAGGTTTGGTCCCCATTGCAATGCCCACGTCTCTTCTTCCCTTGTGTTGCTTCTTCCTTGCTATAGGGTGTCTCATAATCTTGCTCACAAAACCAGCAATTCAAAGGCTGCTTTGAACTTCTTGCTTTTAGAATTTGCATGTCCCTTAAGTTAGGCAGGACTCACACATTGATGCCGGATGTCTCCTAGGTCTGTCTTACCTTAGTAGTGTCAGTAATTTAAGCTTTCTTTACGTTCTGGGTTCTTCAGTGTAAGAGAGACACAGAGCTCCTGGAGCAGGTCCAGTGGAGGGCAATAAAGATGATTAAGGGACTGGAGTATCTCTCTTACGAGGAAAGGCTGAGGAAGTTGGGCCAATTCAGCCTCAAGACTGAGAGGGGACCTCATCAATGTCTGTAAATATTTGGAGAAAGGGTGCCAAGAGGATGGAGCCAGGCTGTTCTTGGTAGTGCCAAGCAGTAGGCAATGGGCAGAAACTGATGCACAGGAGTTCCACCTGAATATGAGGATGAACTTACTTATGATGGGAGTGACTGAGCACTTGAACAGGTTGCCCAGAGAGGTTGTGGTGTCTCCCTCACTTGAGATACTCAAGAACCATCTGAACACAATCCTGTGCAATGTGCTCAAGAAAGACCCTGCTGGAGCAGGTAGCCTGGACCTGATGACCCACTGTGGTCCCTTCCAGCCTTACTTATATGACTAGTGTTCTGCGGCATGGGGACCAGCAAACCCTGGCTTACCCTTCACAGCTTCATTCAGTTCTTGGGGGAAAGTGGGTTATTATTCTCTGCGTCAGTCTGTTCTGCACTCTAGTTGTGCAGCTGGTAACATGCCTATACCACACACCTGAGAGAAGAGAACCCTGTGAAGAAAGACGTTATTGTTGCCTGACATCTTCCTTACAGTCTCCTCTCTGCACAGAGCACAGGGAACGAGACCACTATGGAGGAGGAGCTGGGCCTTGTGGGAGCCACAGCTGATGACACCGAGGCCGAGCTCATCCGCGGTATTTGTGAGACAGAACTTCTGGATGGTAAGTGTGGCTGCCACCGAGGAACACTGGCTCTGTCTGCCTGTGTGAAAAAGCAGGTACAGTGGATAACAGATCCTGAAGGAGGAAGGCTGTTTCCTTCGGAAGGAAGGAAGGAAGCACTGTCATTTTCCATGTAGGCTGCCTGTGTCTTGGCTCTGCCTTCCTGGAGGTGGTTGTTCAGTGGTGAAAGTGAGTCAGCCAGTAACTGTAGTTTGCAGCAACTCTGGGATAAATGGAGTCATTGTTCTTAAAGTGGGATGCACAAACAGTCCTCTTATGCTCACAGTCTTTATTCCCACTCTAGGAAAGCACCTGTTCTCTGCCTTTGTTCCACTGGTGCTGAAGATCTGCAACAACCCTGGACTCTACAGTGACTCGGCACTGTCAGCTGCTGCAGCCCTCACTCTCGGCAAAGTATGCATGATCAGGTACGGCTGAGCCATGCCAGAGTTCTTTTCCCAGCCTTCCTAGTACTAAAGCACAAGTAAATGTTGCAATTATTTTCCCAAGGAAAGAACAAACACGGAAGAGTGTTCATAGATCACTTTTTTTTTAACTGTTTTTTTTTCCCCTGCTCTCTGAGAGGCAGAATTTTGCTATCTATCCCTTCTTTCCTGTACCCTGTCTTGTTAGCTCTGAGTTCTGTGACTCCCACTTGCGTCTGCTGTTCACAATGATGGAGAAGTCCACCCTGCCTGGTGTGAGATCCAACCTCATTATTGCAGCAGGAGACCTGGCCATCCGCTTCCCCAACCTGGTGGAGCCTTGGACATCACACCTCTATGCCAGGTAATGCTACACTCATTATTGGGAGAGGATATGTGATGAAAACCCTGTGGAAGGGTGACACTGAGCCTCCAGAAGGTGAGAATGACCCAAGAAAGCAAATTTGAAGATGCTGGTGCAGGAAGACTAGAGCCCTGGGCTGTGGAATAGGCTGTCATGAGTACCAGTAACTCAGAGTCACTCCCTCGCTGCTTTCTGCAGTAACTGTTTGCTCCTGTCAGGTTGCGGGACCCCTGCCCGAGCGTGAGGCAGACGGCTGGGCTGGTGATGACTCACCTCATCCTCAAAGACATGGTAAAGGTGAAGGGCCAAGTGAGTGAAATGGCAACTCTGCTCATAGACCCAGAGGAGACAATTGTGGGAGTGGCTCAGAACTTCTTTGGTGAACTCGCCAACAAGGCAAGTGGATGCTCAGGGACCTTATTTCACAAGAGGAGGGAAGGGCTGTTGGAGTCTGGATCAATTAAAAGAGTCCTGGAGAAGGTTTTAATGGTGTAAAGCCATTGGTCTCTCTCTCTGTGGACTAAATAAGGGTAGTTAAAAGAAATTTTGCAATACAAGTTTTGCTTCATCCCTGTTTGATGTTGCTGAATTTGACTTGATCCATTCAGGAAGGCAGGCTCCAAACCACTGCCTTTTCCCTTTGCTTTTTTGTGTATGCCCAGTGCAGGGTTGGGAATAGTTTTCTGTAGCTGACCTTTAGGCCTTGCAGCAGAGTTCCCTGACCTTATGGCTCAGGCCATGCACCTTCTCTGAAATCTGAGTTGCTCTTGGCTGTGGGCCACTGAGAAACTTAGACTGTAGCGGTTTCTGCCCAAGCAGATAAGAACAGGAGCAGCGTTACCCCCTGTACACTTCTTTCCATGTGTAGCCCTACATGGGCCCTTCAGAGTTTGAGATTTACTGCCTGAGAGGCTGCAGTGACACTGGGGCTTTTCTGTCTTGATTTGCTTTGTTAAAGCAGAGCTGGCCACCTGACTGCACTGACTTCCTGTCTCTGCAGCATCTATGACAAAACCACATAAAAGCAGTAGGAAAGAGAATATGGATTGGACCTTTTCAGGCAAGATAGGAAGCAGCTCCATGAACTGAAAGGCTGTTTCCTTTATCAGAGAGCTGTTTTTGTTGGGTTGTGACAAAGTTGAAAAGCAAAGAAACTGCATCCAAGTCTGCCAAAAAGCAGAGCTGGGGAGCAGTGTTTAGCTTACTGGTTGGCTGGGTTTTTCCCCCCCAGCCAAATAGTCCTGGATAGGTTTGGCTGGCTGTGTACACCTTGTTTCAAAAAGCTGATGCTTTCAGTCAGTAGATTTGGGATGGGGAGAAAGGGAGTAATTTTAAGTGGCCAGCTTATTTAGCTTGACTGAAATTATCCTTTATAATTCTGTGTCTCATGTAGAAACTTGTGTTCTGCACAGGGTAATGCTGTCTATAACCTGCTTCCAGACATCATCAGTCATCTCTCAGATCCTAACAGCGGCATAGAGGAGGAATCCTTCCACACTATTATGAGGTATTCTGATGTTAAATAGATCTCTTATGGCCAGGAGCATGTTTATGCAAAGGGGGTGCCTTATCAAGGGAAGAAGAGCTATACTGATATGTATAAAATGCTTTTTCAGTCTGCACTGGAAATGGAGTCATGCTGAGGATAATTGATTTTAAAGCCACATAGTTGGGGTGAGGAGAGACTCTGCAAAGAGTTACCACTAACTCAAAATTCTTTCTCTCTAGAAAAGGAAAATAGTTGGTTTTACGCGTGGGAACAGGGATATGCAACATTGGGAAAACACAACAGGTTTTAAAGACTCTGCTGCCTTTGTCATTTTAGTGGCTGCTGGAGTTTTGTAAGCAGTTTTAGTAAAGCTGTAGTTACAGTAGCAGTTTGGGGCTGGGGTGGCTTTTTGGTGGTTTGTTTTGTGTGTTTGATGTTTTGGTTTTTTTCAAGAAAGCCTTACTCTGGAGTATAGAGATATTGGAATACTTCAATCTGAGGTTATTGGTTGCTCATACACAGCACTAATAATACCTTTATTGTTAAAGTACAGAAATCTTCATCTCATTTCTGAAACGTAACCACATGAGGGTTTTTCTCACTCATTTGAATCCCTATGGATTATAGAGGGGAGTGTTGGACAAAAGTATTGCTGTTGCTGAAGAGAAGAACAATAAAATCTCCCATGATTTTTCAACTAATCTTTCTATGAGAATCCAGTGCATTTAGGAAGAGGGATGGGATTTTGGATAGGTAGGAATTGCAAGACACAGAACAGGTCTATTGGTGAGTGTGTAATTGAGTCTGAAATTAATTTATGGTGGCAAAAGTAGATGGATATTTTGCTTCAACTTTAATTAAGGAGGGTAATGTGAAATACTGGGAAATACAGCTTGTGGTTCCTGACAGCACATGTAGAAGTAAGTGGAAGTTAATGTCTGAAGTGAAGCAAACCATCACAGGGAGACAAGAGGCAGCACGTAGAAAAATTCCAAATCATTTTGGAATTTCCAGTACTGTTTTTAATTAATGTCAAGCTGGAGGTGTTACCACAGACATAGAACATAATAAGTGTAGTAATTGCATTGAAGTGTGATTGGTGGGGTTAAGAAAGGTGTAAGATGGACTTTTGACTTCCAGCAACATACACAGAGAGAACTGGAAGTGTCTGGCAAATCAGAGGAAAGGCAGTATTGATTTAACAAAGTAGATAGGTATTAAATTAGTCTAAAAATAATTAATTTTAAAGACCACCTGATCATTAGTTAACACACCACATCATATCCTTTAAATAGGAAAAGAAGGGAATAGTAGTTGAAACTGAACTATTTCCCCATGCAGTGTTACATGAAATGCTTACGTTGTGGAGAGGATCAGGTTTAACTTGGAGACCATGGTGGACAAAAGCACAGGCTACGAATGAGGCAGTGCCTTATGTTCCAGAGATACTTGCCAAACTGGAGAACAGGGAGGTGTAAAAACGATAGGGATGGTGGGGGGATACCATCACTGTTACAGGACTAACTTTGGAGAGTGAGAGTTACAGTGATAAAAACTGAGATGGAAACTAGCAGAACAAAGTATAAGGTTTAGAAGTTGTTTAACCTCTTCTGTAAAGGTATGGCTAAAGTTAGAGGTGCATTCCACTTTCTGCTTTAGCAGCCCAGTTTCTTCTGGTATAGGGAAGCAGTGGCAGTGCTGGTGAGACCTTGCCTGGAGTGCTGCCACAGTTCTGGTCACTTAAGTTAAAGATATATTGTTGCTGGAACAAATGCAAAGGGAGGACTGTTGAGAATGCTGTCTCTGTCATGTATCTTAGGTGATTGTAGACATAACAGACTGAACAAGGAAGTGCTTTAGAACAATTATCTCAAGGCCAGTGGCAACCTGACTGAGCTAAAGTTAACAGAAATGTTGGTACAAGAAAAAGGGAGGGCAGCAGGACCTTCTTAATAAATAGAAGTTATTCAGTGATTTCTAAGAGGACATAGTGCAAAATGCACAAGTACTTAACTGTGCTAAGGTCCAGGTATCTCTGTTCCTGAAGAAGCCAAGAAAAAATGGGATTAGGCTAGTGTTTAAGTTCTGTTAGGCTTTCTTCCCATTTCAGTGCAAAGTAATGCTCACTTTTGCATTGATCCAAAATGCAACAACACACTTTCAGCAAATCAGTAATGGAAAAGTCACAAGCATGGTTTTGAGGGGGAAAAAGTATTGCATGCCACAGTGCTCCCCTCAAGCTCTGCTTGTCAGACAAACTAGTCTGTCAGTGCAACTTGTGAAGTGAGAAGGTTGTTTGAAGGTGCTGCATGCTCTTAAAACTGGATGGAAGGAGCAGATTAGAAGTCAGCACTGCTGCCTTTTCAGCACCTCTCCTACCCAAAATGGGGGATTCTTCTATGGGCTCTCAACTTCTGCATTTTTTTGCCCTTGCAGACATCTGTTCTCATATATTACAAAAGACAAACAAACAGAGAGCTTGGTCGAGAAACTTTGTCAGAGATTCCGGACTGCCAGGTGGGTTGTAATCTTAATTTTCCTGCCAAGCTTCTGCTTCTCAGGAATTGTTAGAAGAAATGAGTTTGTATGTGGTGGTTGTAACAGGTTCCCATTATATTCTTCACATGGCAAAGCGACAAATGCTGACATAAGTTGGTTTAGGTCCCTTTTTTTTTCTTTTTAACTACTTTCTTCTAAAAATACATTAATATTTATAAATTAAGGTTTCTGATTTTATTATTCAGTGATTGACCCCCTCTTCCTTCCTTTTTAAAGGAAGTAGTTTTGTGACAGTCTAGATCTGCATTATAGCTGAGCAAGGAGACATCCCACATGTGGATTTTACATACCTTTGTGATCCTTCCTCACAGGCTATTGTAGCTCAGCTAGAAACCAGTGTGTTCAGCTGAGAAATTGGGATCTCTCCAGCAGCCCTGTCTGGGGTGATCTCAACTCTAAAGGTGATAGAGGCCTCTCCTTGTTCTGTGTGCATGGGCTGCTCAGTACCAACTCTATGCCTGCGATTCTGGTTTTTTATTATTATTATTTTATTCGAGGGCTTGCGCCCCCATACACTTTGGCTTTTGCTCTGCTCCATCTCTAAGATGTGCATGCCTTGCTCATTGTGCTGATGACAGAATATAGTGTGCAGGACCCACCACGTGAATGTGGGATATTACTTTGCTTTCTGAGTTTTGGGGTTTTTTTGCTGCTTTTCCTCTACTCCCCACTCACTTTAATTTCACTGACCCAAGTGTATGCTTTTTTTTTCCCCTTCCAAGAAGAAGGATAATAGAAATTTGTCTTCTTCGCTGTCATGTACTTCCAGTGAGATATCTTCATTTTAAGTTCCACTGGCTTTGGTGTACCCTGTTTTCTTCCATTCCTGTGGTTTTCTTCCTCCATTGTTGTGGCTTTGCCCTTGAGATTTAAGCTGTGTCTACTTATCTCAGCCATTTGTACACAGTGCCTGGGCATGTGACCTGCTCAGCTGCCTCAGGGAGTTACATATTTCCCAAAATATTTGGATTTTGTTTCCTGAGAAAGACTGGGGAGTGGTCCCTCTCTCCCAGGTTGTCTCCCAGGAGCACTGGTGAGCTCTTCACACCACATTTGTAAATAACCATCTTTGTGTAAGTTGTATCTAGCCTTTAGTAGAATGTCCTGATATTTCTGAACCATGAAGATGATGAGCTTGATGCACACTAGTGGTACCGCTAGAGCAAGACTCTCACTCCAGGCTAAAACAGGAGCTTATCAGAAAAGGTTTTGCAGCCACCATCACCCTCCTCAGCATTTCTGGAGTTCTAAACATAGCAGCTTGCCTGGTGTCATTCTGACTTTAAAGGTGGAAACACCTGGATGCTGCAGCTTTGTTCTCCATCTGTCTGGGTTTGAGCAGAGCATCCTGAGAGAGCATGTGCAGAGCTTTGGGCCCTGGTTTTGTGTATATTAAAAATAGGGGCTTTGGCCTCACTTTTTTGCCTCCCATTCCATCACAGTGAGCTACATTAGGGATGTTTGTGCTTTTGTTTTTCTTTCCCTTTGGTTTTATTCCAGTAACTTTTGCTGGAATTTGAATGCAGTCCTTCTCTGATACAGCATTTGTTATTTGTTGACTTTATAACTTAATGAATATGACCTTCTTTATGTAACTAACCAGGAAAGGGAGAGAGAACATCAAATACAGCTTCGGCTTGAGATCATCTCAAATATGCAAAAATGAACAGCCAGGGGGTTTTGTTATGCAGTTGAAATAAGGCCCTTCAAGAGGAGTCCTGACCTCACTCAGTCTTTTCCTCCTGGTCAGCAATAACTTCTGACACTTTTCAAACAAGTGCCTCTGTTCTTTAGCAGTGGAGCCTTCATGTTTTTCCGACAGGCACTAAGTCAGTGTCGTAGAATACAGTGGTGGTTGTGTGTGCTGTGGCACAGCGCTCTGTCACTGACCTGCAACAATCTGAATCTTGTGTTCTGCAGGGCAGAAGCACTTGTAGGAAAGGCTGTTAGTTCTGGGTGAGATGTGCTCATCCTCACAGACCCCTTTTTGTAAGAGCTAATGGTATCTTTGTCTTTGTCAGAACTGAGCGTCAATACCGGGATCTGTCCCACTGCCTTACTCTGCTTCCAGTTTCGGAACGGGGCCTTCACAAGCTGCAGGACAACTACGAGTGCTTTGCAGACAAGCTCCAAGATCCAGCTGTCTACAATTGTTTCCAAACTGTGCTGGCTCGATTCCGCAGAGCAGGTGTCAAACCTGAGACTAAAGTAAGGATGTGGGACAAGAGTCCAGGCCAGAAAAATGATTGCTTTTTACATACAGTCACTGGAAAGCCTTGCAGTTTTCCATTTTAAGCAGACTATTCCTCACCCCAAACAATTTATCAATTTATTTATTGAACTTGATGGCAATTCTGCTATGGATGTAATACTTCTCTCCCCTCACCTTCCCTTTTTTTTTCTCTGTTTTACATCTCCATCAGGCTCTAGCTGAAGAGCTGGAGCAGAAGCTGTCTGCTTCCCATAACCGAGGACTGGATTCAACAGAGACATGCCAGGATGGCAGTCAGACTCCAATGCCAGTGCCAGCCAAGCGGAAACCAATAGGAAGTATGTTCCTTTTTGTGAGACTGCAGCCTTCCCCCGATCCTGCAATCCAGCAGAGACACCTAGGGACTTTCCCTCACCCTTACAGACAGAAGGCTGCTACCTTTCTCTATATTTTTTCCCTTTTTCTTGACAGGCTCACGCCGCCAGCCCCTAAGCCCAGCCAACCGGGATGACGATTTTGTCACACCCCCATCTCGCACCCTCCGAAATCATAAGCGTGCCCAAAAGCGCCCTCCACGCAAAAAAGCCATCATTACTTTCTCCAGCGACGAGGAGAACAGCTCTGAGGATGGTGAGGCCTGCACACATGTGCTCTAAGGGTGAAAGGGGAGAAGGACTACACATTTGGTCCAACAGGGATGTCCCTTTGGTCATGGGCTTCAGAGCGCTGTGGAGGTTGTGTGTAGATTTCTCTGCTCAAGGCAGTGGAGTGCTCATTATTGCCACATTTTACTCTCTTTTAGAGCTGTCGGCAGAATTAAGAGAGGAAGAAACCCCCACCAAAACAACTCCCATCACCAGATCTTCAGCCCGACGGCTGCGCTGAGGGAACCATCTGCCGCTGTCTTGAACTAAAAATAAAACTCCCTTTATGCAACAGTCGCCTTCTCTTGTCTGAACTACCCCATAATATGACGCTGCTTTAAATGAGGACAAAATGGAAGTTAACACCAGGCTAAAGCAATTTCAACCCTGTCTTTTGATATCTCCACAACGGAAGGCAGTGATGATGATGCTGCCTCTTTAACTGATTTTGCCCTGGCTTTGCAGATGAGAATAAGCTGCTCTTACTAAAATTAAAAAAAATCTTGGAAGAAAGTCTTTCTAATAAGGACCAAACTACCCATCGAGGACAAAATGCTCATTCCTTTCTCCTTTTGTATGTGCTTATACTACACTATTCAACAATGCGTTCAATAGAACCAATACAGTTGTGCTGGGTTTAGGCCCTTTATATTTCATCCTCTTGTCCTGTAAAGCCAAGCAGGGTTTTGAGGGGAAGGTACGTGCATCTTTTTCTTGTACATATCTCATCAAAAAAGAGTTCAGGGAGTGGGGTGTGAGGAGAAAGAGAAAGGCTAACTTGGACTACAGCAGTTCAATAAATAATACACGAAGTCGGTAGAGAAAAGAAACGTCTTTTAAAAGTTAAAAAAACAGAACCAACCTAACACTAAAACTTTAGAATTAACTTTTAGTAATGCTAATTTGATAAGTTACTAAGTATACTGATACCCTTGATTGTCTCGTTGCTTTCTGAAAGGTATTTGGTGCAAATCCAATTATATTTCACGTAAAACTGGCACTTATGTTCTTTCCTTTCAGGAATGCCACATCACTGTTCAAGTCAGTCCTGGCACTCCTTAAACTGCCCTGTGAACATGAAGTACCCTAAATTAGATTTTGTGTTAATCACATAAATAACCTTTAACCTTCTGTCTAGAGGCAAGTTGGCATTTGTCCCAGAGCTCTTACTACAGAATTATTTCCTCTTACCTTGTCAGCTGCCTAGAAAGCAGACTAGTCACCAGCTGGGCAGGAATGGGAGGGTTCTCCTCCTCTCCACTGGTTCCTGCAGATCTGCAGTCTCAGAGGATCTACCATGTTCCCGCAGTTGTGGTCACCCTGGGTTCACCCAGCAAGCAGAGCATGCTGCTCACTCAGTTCCCTTCTGGTCTGGCTGCAGGAGTAGCTGCTGTAGCTTATTTTGATGCCTATTAAAAAAACCAGTCATTAGGAAGTGCATAGCTTTGCACTGACCCAAGCAGATGGTTTTCCATGCTGATACCTGAATGGACATAAAGATACTAAATGCTTACAGAAACAAGTAGAGGGGGGAATGATGGGGTGACAGGTGTATTTACAAGCAGCACACTCAGTGAAAATACCTGCTCACTTGCCACCAGCCTAATAGCCAAATACCAATATAGATATGCTCCAACTCCAGAGCACGCCAGTAGCAACAGGATGGTCACGTGAAATACAAAGATCGGAATGCTACAGCAATATTATCCCTCTCCCCTCCTTCCTGATAAAACATTCAGTGAAGGCTCCAGGAGGCAGAGGCAGCAGCTACAGCACTGACAGTAAACACAACACACAGTCATGCACACCATACGTGATTCCCCCACCACCCACAGGGTATGACACTCGCATATGGGAATAAAAAAAGAAAAGGACAGCATGTATGGATGTCTGCCCAGGCTCAAGGCTTTACAAGCAATAAATCTTGCGTAGATGTGAGATAATATGTTGACAATGCTGCAGTAGGGGAGATATGAATGGGTGGATAGAGGAAGCGAGGTGGCCATAAAACTCTTAAGCATTGGCTCACCTTCAGGCCATACTTTTCCACTACAAGTGGTTAAACTTTTTCCACCAGGAGATCCACACAGCCACCTTTCTGAGACGGAAGGAGGGTTTGGCAATCAGTGACTGTACTGACACGTCGGCTCCTTCACTGCTTTGCAGTCTGTCCTTTGCTCTGGCCAGGATACCACGCTCCCTGGGCAAGTGAGAGTGAAAAGTCAGCAAGTGAGAGCTGTGATTGGTCCCTTCCTGCAGGTTGTTCAGGCGGAGCATCCTCCTCTCCTCACTGTCCTCTTCTGATATGGGAAGAATTAGCAGTCCTGTGTCATGGACAAAGGTAGTCCTGAAGAAAGATGAGGCAAAACCCAAGAGGGGTTTGGGCAGCTACACAGTGGCTACAGCCTTAAGTAGATATTTGCTGCCCTTCTGTTCCTCACAGAGATATATTTTGGTGGCTGCCACAATGACCAGAAATCGCTGCTGAAGAAGTAATCCCACTCCTTTGCTCCTGAGGCAGTGGGATTACTCAGTGCCAAGATCAATGGTGTTTCCATTCTCTAGGGACTCCTGACCATGGTTGTTCTGAACTCCTATAAATGATACCAGTGGAATAATGTGAATATTGTACGCTTCTAGAGCCTGCAGCAACCATCACCCCTTTCTATCACCTTGGGTCAAGGGGTGTTCCCTCAGGGTACTTCACTCATTTCCCAGATCTGCCACTCTCCAGTTGCCCTGCTCCTTTCCTATATAAGCAACTGTTTGTAAAAGGCTGATTGTGATTCAGCAGGAGACCACTTTTCTGGTCTTGCAAGCTCTAGAGTCAGTGCCCCAGCATCTGAGGGGGCAGGGTTTTTATAAATGAAACTTGTTAGCATTAGAGAGGAAAGAAGGACAATAACCTATTTGAGTCTGAGAAAACTGGGGCAACTGGGGACTCGTCTGCCAAAGCCTTTTCACTTCACAGTCATTGCCACGACATATTAGAGTAACTATTCAGTTCTACTGCAGGCCCAGCAAGGATCTGGGACACAGAGAAGTTGCAACATCACGGCACCTGAGTCATTGAGCACCTGCATTTTATCCAGGCTTTGCTGGATTTGCAAGAACTTACAAGAATCTGCAAGAAAATTTGCAAATTTTCTGCAGTCTCTGAAGTTTCTTGCTTGATATGGGGCAGTGATGGCTCCTTCCCTTTTGCCAGCCCCAGCTCTTGCTGAACCCAAGGAGAGCACTTGTCATTTGAGTTCTCAGAGCCTGTCCACCCCTGCAGGGCTCAATCTTTGTGCAAGTGGACTGGAATTGTGGAGCAGTTGCAAACACACTTCTGGCATTCTTGCAGTATGGGGGCCACCCCATTCAAGGGATGCCAGATCAAACTGCTGCTACATTTTGTATCAAAACCAAAGCGTTGTTGCTTTTGCACTTACCTTTCACTCAGGAAAGGACTGACTCGTGTAACCAGTGTGTTCCAGTGGAGCTGCACCCGCAGGAGTGCTCGAGAACACTGACTCAGCTGTTTCTGGATGGCCAAATGTGACTGGGAAGGACAGAACAGCATCCTCTGGGACATCTGCACGCAGCATGAACATGTGCTCGCTTTCTCTCCTTCCTTTCTTCTCCATCCCTCTGAAACTTCCACACCACACGGCTCCATACCTCACTGCATCCAGTACCAGGAGGTGCACACATCCCATGCTCCGCTTGTGCCCAGGCACGCCATCCGAATGCCCACATGGGGAGCGTGTCCCATGTGTTTTGTAGATTAAAAGGTTGGTATGAAAGTAATCCTGTTTCCCACAAAATGTCTCAGTGGGGCCTTGGGAGCCCCCTCCATGTGTTGGCCCAGGGGAGGGGGTGACGGGAATGCCAGACAGGATCACCAGAGCATCACATTGCTCTGGAAACAGCATCAGCCGTGGGCCGCAGTCATCAGGTGGAGCTAACAAAATTGGATGTCCCCTCCTGTGCAAAGTCTCTTCTGCTTCCAGCATCAGTACTCCAGACTGACAACCCCTACTCACTTCTTACGGACTGGATGCAAAATGGTTCATAAAACTTTCTGTCTACTTGGACAGGGAAGAAATGGACCCATAAATCTGCATCTGCAAGTGCAAAATGCCTGGAAGGAAGAAAAGGAGGGAAGGAGGGAAAGACAGACACTGACCTGCGGCTTTTGTTATCTCTGCAGAAGATCTTTTTCTAATTTTCTTCCTTCCTTGAAAAAGATAAACAAAAGTAGGCAACAGAACATGTCTTATCAAGTTCTGACCTGACTGTTTTTGTGCAACAGTACTGAATAAAGGAAGTTTGGGGGGGTTGTTAAACTCTCCCAGCACATGCACAGTTAATCTGGTACTGGGGTACAGTCCCCCCACTTCTCTCCCCTGATGAGCTTTGCTGATTAGTTTCTGTCTTCACACCCAGGCTGACTTCTGCACCCTGATCTCCAAACAGTGACCTCATTGCCTTGTTCAGCTGGTGAGAAACTACAGTAAAATGGAAGAGGTAAACAAAGTGGGGGGAACTAATGGCCAGAAGATTTAGGAGATAGGAATCTGCTCCTTGCTGTCCTGCTCCCATTGTGTGCCTGAGCTTGAGAAAGTGCAACCTGAGTCTCTACAAGCTCTTTTCTGTGACGGTTCCTCTGGAAACTCAGCCCAGTCCTCCAGATGGTGACTTGGGACAAACAGCCCGCAAATTATACGCCCAATAGTACTAGACCCACGCTCCTGTCACTGCTACAAATTTTGTATAGTACTGGAATTCACCCACCTTCTGCAGCAGGAGCTCTTCATTCCCAGCCCAACTGTGTCACCAAGATATAAATATTAAAAACAAAAGCCTGTGTTGTCACAGAGCTGAATTTGTGTCCGCTCTGTGCAGCCAGCAGTGTGCCTACCTCTAGCTGAGCTGCAGTTCGTGCTCACACTGATTAGAGAAATAGCATTGACAGCACTCTGCCTACATAGAATATGCTCAATAACCCCTACACAATGCAGCCTTCAATATGCTCCTGTTGGGACGTGTTTCAAAGAGTCACCCCATCCCTGACCCTGACAGACACCTCCAGGTCCTGGCCAGCAGCAGCTCAACTCGCATTTGTCTTCCCAGACACTCAGTAAACACCTTTGTGTCCTTTTTCTTTAGAGGAAGGGGTCTTGCTGAGCTCACCCTGAAATATATCACCCTGGACAAAAGGGCTGAAAGGTTAAGGAGCTCCAGGGGGTGGTTCAGCAGGGAGCCGGGGCCTGTCGCCTGCCAGAACCAAAGCTATAAAGGCAGAGAGAGGCTGGGGACCACATCCGACACGGATGCTGCGAGTTCTGCCTTGCCTTCCGCCAGCCCTAGGCTAAAAAGAAGATGCTGGGGCTTCAGTCGTGGCCTTGCTCATTTTTCCTCTTCTTGGTTCTACTCTCTGCCAGCGTTCAGACTGTGTCCTTACCAGAACAGAGGCTACAGGTAGGAGGGACTGGGAGAGAGATGAGGTTGATTTCAGGAGGGGAAGGGGAGGGGAGGTTTTGTTTGAACCTTGAGTGAGAGGTGGTCCCAAATTCCAACCACAAGGAAGCTGCTGTCTATTCTCATTGCACTCTCCCCTTCAGCAGCCTCAGCTCTAGGGTGACTTTATAACCCAGCCCCTAAGGAGCACCAGCATTTCAAGACAGGAAAGACAAAAGCTTTTCAGTGCTCCGCAAAAGCTTTTAACACTGAAGAGCCTGGTCCTCTCTAAGCCCACTCTGTGTCAGCAGCCACCAGATATTACAGTCATGTCTCTCGCCATGTTCAGTGCCTGGTTCTGATGTTTCAGAGGGAAGATGCCTCCTGTTAGGCCAGGGGTTTTGCTCCTAAGCTCAGTACTAGCCCTCTTGAAGACCCTCTTTAAGGCCAAGAGCCCTGTCAGGATGCCAGCTAAGGCCTTTTTTGCTTGAGTAAATCTTTTATCCTCAGCAATTACAGCAATAATATTTTTGGCTTTCAAATCTACCCAGCTCCCTCTTACCCAAACCCTAAGCCCCAGCACCTTGCCTTTACAGCACCCTGGGAAAGCCATCGGGAAATAGTCAGGACACGAACTAAAATCACAAGACTGATCTTGCTATGACTCACCACTTTCACTCCTCAACTTGTTATGGCAAAGAGCTGCACAAAGGCATCTTCAGCCTTAGCTCAGCATCCATGTGAGAGACAGATGTGGAACGGCTCCTGCAGGCTACTTCTCTGGGCAGCCATGCCATGCCTCCACTGCACCCAACGCACCCCCCAACCCTTGTCTCCCAGCAGTGCTGGGGGTTTACAGTCAGCACAGCTGAGAGGATTTCCAGCAGATAGGGAGTCCCCCTTCCTCACACCTGCTCTGCTCCTGCCTCTCCTTCATCCTTATCAGCAGGTATTTGAGGCAGGCCCATCCTTCCTAGCAGCCCTTTGGAAAAAATTAAATGCTACACAGCAGCCTGAGCACACAGAGGTGCTCAGCATCCACAAAAGGAGCAAGGACTGAAGACAGTTACCTTCCAAATCCAGGGCAGGGTGGGATGTGTGTGCAGGTTTACAAGAGCAGGGCAATCTGCCCGCAGGCAGAGCTCACAGCAGCTGTCTGCCTGCTGTTTTGGACAGCAAAGTAATTTCAGACAGTGGGAGCTGCTGGTCAAGCCTTTCCCTGTGTCTGGATGCAATGTCACGGGCACAGTGCTGTAGGCAGACATCACTTTATGTCCTGCCTGAACCCTAAGCAGGGTGGTGTGGGCAGTGGGGTATTGGGGTACAAGGCTTATTGCCAGAAGCACAGGCATCACCTGCTCTCCTCTGTGTTATCCCAGATGCTCCTTTCACGATTGCTGCCCCTGGAGCCCGAGTCCACGCTGACCGAAGAGGACACAAAGGAGGGGTCCAGCTTTGGTCCTCAGCTGCTCTCCTCCACTCTCCACTTCCTCCCATCTGGGGCTAGAGCTGCCCGTCCATCCCTCTGGCGCAAGAACCTCGCCAGTCGCAAGTGGGCACTGTCTGGAGATTGGGCCTGGAAGGCCATGCCCAGGGGTTGTTTCGGGCTGAAACTGGACCGAATCGGGACCTTCAGTGGTTTGGGGTGTTAGCTTTGGAGGGCCTCCGAGGTGAGAGGGCCAACAGTGCGGGCTCGAGCAAGCGGGCAGGGAAGAAGCTCGGGGCAGACTTCAGCGCACAGACAACGAGTGGATGGGGGCAGCGGGGCAGGCCGCGGGGCCACCACCTGCCAGCCGCCGGGGCAAGGGCAAGGGCCGGGGCCGGGGAGGCGCCCGCGATGCCGGCGCTGTGCTGGGGCCCGGCCGGGGCGAGAGCAGGTGGGCGGGACGCCGCGGGGCGGCTCACCGGGCCCGCTTCTCCCCAGCCTCGGGAACCTGCACGGCGCACCGCTTCGCGAAGCCCTGAAGCTCCCGCCCCGAAGAACGAAAGCAGCGGCGCGGCGGTACGAGGAGCAGCTGCCCGGCTCCGCACCTGCCCCCCGCGGCCGCTGAACGCCCGCTCCGCCGGCAGCCCCCTCCCTGCTCCCCGTGCCTGAGGACTCGCTCATTAAACAAGCTGTACTAA